>CM053588.1:120269450-120288194 GCA_028646515.1 Pseudochirops corinnae | reverse complement strand
GTGAGATTGCTGACTCTCTTTTCATGATTTTCTCGCAACATTCTTATTTTTCTTCCCAATTTTTCTTCCACTTCCCTTATTTGGTTTTGAAAATCCTTCTTCAGCTCATCTCTAGCTTTAAGGCATTCATCATGTTTATTGGAAGCCCCTGGTAGGGGCAGTCTGGCTGCGCTCTCCTCCTCCCTCTCTTTGGCATGATCTTTCTTTTCCCCAAAGAAGGAATCTAGGGTTTGGGTGATGTTCTTACTTTGCTTCTTATGCTTATTCTTACTCATGGTTGGTCAGTCAGTGATTTTTTTTTTTAATCTCTGTGGGGCTCTGCTTCCAGAAGGGAAAGCTCTGTCTGAAATCTCTGGGGTTCTCCCAGCTACCGCTGCCATAGCTCTCAGGAAGGTGCTAGGTCCCTTTCCTACTTACTTCTGGCTTGCTGGATAAAGAAACCCCAGAAGACCAAAGCCCAAGACCGCGATCCGGATCCAGGCCTCTCAAGGCGAGAGCACTCGGCCTCTGAACAATCGCTTGGTCCTCCTGCTGTCTGCAGGCCGAGGGCTCGGAAGCTGCAATGCAGAGGCGGGTGCAAAACCTCTGCCTTTTGCTTTCCAGCCCTGGAGGCCTTTTTGCCGGACTGCCTTTCTCCCCTGCTTTGGCAAGTTCCACTGACCTAGTTCTGAACACTGCTTGCAGCTGCCGCTAATCTGAGGCTCCTATGCTCCTCCCGTCCAGCTGCCCCCGGGGCTCAGCCAGGGCTTCAGGCCAGGCTGGTTTCGGTTTGCAGTGCTGATATGGTTCCTCGTAGCCCAGCTGACTTTAGTGGAAAGTATATTTGTGTGCGTTTTCGAGTTCTAGGATTAGTTTAGAGTCATATGTTATGGGTATTTTGGGGTGGCTATGTGAGAGCTGCGATATGTTGCTGCTGCTACGCTGCCATCTTGGCTCTGCCCCCAGAGTTATTTATTCTAACCCCATCATTTTACACAGGAAAATACAGAATAGAAACTAGTATGTATTTGTGTATATCTGAATGTAAAAGTTACAAAAATGTACAAGTTACAAAAAGCCAAAAGTTACTCCTGAAGAAGGTAGGAGTTTAGATTTCTACATAAAGAAAATTATGGCTTGGCATATGAGAGAAATGTTTATTTATTTATTTAGCTTTTTTGGAGAGGGGGAAGGCAGGGCAATTGGGTTTAAGTGACTTTCCCAAGTTCGCGCTGCTGGTTTTTGTGTTAGGTGTCTGAGGCTGGATTTGAACTCAGGTCCTCCTCACTCCAGGGCCAGTATTCTATTCACTGCACCACCTAGCCGTCCCGAGAAAACATTTATTAAATAACTAATTGTTAATATTGGGGAGACCCAGTACTTTTTATATGTCATGCATAGTTTCTTCTTAGAAGTTTTAGGATGAGCGTCTTTCAGTGATGTTTGATTGGTCAGTGTTGTTTGCCTTTCAAATGTTCTTGGAGCTAATTATCTTTTTGGAGGAGAATTTGGTTTAGAAGTACAGACATAAATCTGCTTTAAGACAATTTTGGGCGTTAAAATATAGATCTTGCATTAGCCAGTATGCACTTGGGTTTCTGCTCTATCTTAATAGAGTGTGTAGCAAAGAAGGCTGACTAATTTCCATACCCTGCCAAACAAATCCTCCTAGAGCGAAAGTCTAACTGTCTTACTTTTCTTCAGAATCATCGGTGACTCCCAGTTGCTTTTGGGTTAAAATACTCCTTATTTAAAGTTAAAGTTTTGCTCTAGCCTACCTTTCCAGGATTATTTTTTATTTTTTCCTTTTTTTAAAAAATAAGAACTTAATAAATATGAACATATACAAAGAAAAACAGGAAATTTGAATTAATTTTATTATGAATAGCTTGTTTAAATATATATTTATATAATATATTATTTGTAATTTATACATAATATATATGATAAATTTAACCTGATAGTACCAATAGTGCACAAAGTATTTTGTATTTCCTTCTGTTCATTTCTGTGTATTTTTAAAAACATTTCACGGATCCTTTTTTTTCATTGTGTAAAAAAAAAATTTTTTTTGTCTTTTTGGAGGGGGGAAGGCAGGGCAGTTGGGGTTATGTGACTTGCCCAAGGTCACACAGCTAATAAGTGTTAAGTGTCTGAGGTCGAATTTGAACTTAGGTCCTCCTGACTCCAGGGCTGGTGCTCTGTCCACTGTGCCACCTAGCTGCCCCTTTTTTCACTTGGAAAAAATTTTTTTTCTTTCACATTCACTTTTATAAGATTTTGAGTTCCATAATTTTTTTTCCCCTCCATCCCCTCTTTACTCTCCAAGACAGGACATAATCTTATATAACTTATACATATATAATCATATTAAACACATTTCCACATTAGTCATATTGTGAAAAAGACACTGATTGTTTTTTCTTTTACTTTCTTGAATCTCTTTTTCTCTCTATTCACTTCTCTCCACTACTCTATCCTCACTAAATAAAACCTCTCTTTGTAACAAATGTATATAACACAACAAATACATATAACAAACATACAATTCTAGTTCATCATCTTTCTGTCAAGAGGTGGGAAGTATGTTGTATCATCAATTTTCTGAAGTTGTGATTGGTCAGTGTACCAATTAGTTTTAAGTCTTTCACAGTTTTGTTTTTCTTTTCCCTACTGTAGTCATTGAATAAGTTATTGTTTTGATTCTGCTTATTTCACTCTGTATCATTCATAAAAATCTCAGTTTTTTCTGCGTCTCTATCCTTTTCATTTCTTGCAGGGCAGTCTTATTCCAGCATATTCATAAAAGCATAATTTGAATTGGCCATTCCCCCGATTGATGTTCACTCACTTTGTTTTTCAGTTCTTTATTACGGTTGAAAAGTGCTACTTTAAATATTTTGGTACATTTGAGTCATTTTCCTCTTTGATCTTTTTGAGGCATATTCATGGTAGTGGTATTGATGGGTCAAAAGATTTGCACAATTAATGATTTTTTAGGCACAGTTGGGCCAATTCACAATTTGGCCAAAGAGAAAGAGGAGGATATTAGAATACTTGCCCCCTCCTAAAGCCTCTCCAGTAATTGCCATATTCCTTTTTTCTCTTCTTTACCAATCTGATGGGTATGAGGTGGAACCTCAGAGTTGTTTTAATTTGCACTTCTCTTGTTTTTAGTGACTTGAAGCATTTTTTTCATATGATTGTTGGTAACTTGTACTTCTTTTGGAAACTGCCTGTACATGTCTTTTGATTTTTTATGTTTGGGGAAATGATTCTTATTTTTATATATTTGAATATAAGGCCTTTATCAGAGAAATGTACTGCAAGATTTTTCTCAATTAACTTTCTCTTTATTCTAAATGTATTAAATTAGTGCAAAAACTTTTCTTTTTTTAAAATGTAATCAAAACTGCCTGTTTTATGACTATTTCTCATTTGGTCAGAAACTCAGCTATCTATAATTATGCAAAGAATCTCCTTCACTTGTCTAATTTGTCTGTAATGTACCCTTTTATGTCTAGATCATCTCTCTACTTGGAGCTTATTTTGGTGTATGGTGTGAGATTCTTCTCTAAACCCATTTTCTGCCAAACTGATTTTCAGTTTTCTCAGCAGTTTTTGTTGAATCATGTGAGTCTTTACCACAGTAGTTGGTCCTACTTTGTTTATTGATCAACTTTTCTCTTTTGTGACCAGTACTAAATAGTTTTGATGATCACTGCTTTGTAGTGTATAGGTTGAGCTCTAATGCTGCTAGGTATCATTCCTCCCCCACTGACATCCCTCTTTTGCTCCCCTCCCCCCATTATTTCCCAAAAGGGACTGAGGCAGACAGATCAGTTAGGATAATATTGCAGCATTCCAGGTGAAAGGTGACAAAGGACTGAATTAGTCTGTAGCCATTTGAAGGGGACACCTTTGAGAAATGTTGGAGAAGATCTCAGTGCTCCCTTCCAGCTCTTATAAGCAATTCATTTGAGACAGCCTTTTGCATCTTTTTTTCCCCTGTCTTTAGACCTTCTAGGCTGCTAGATTTGAACTCTTAGTAAATATTATTTACTCTTGTGGAGTTGAGTAATTGGTTTTATAAATGTCAGGTGTTCCTGCCGAATCAAATTCAGCCTCTAGTATGTGTAGCAGTGTGTAGGAGGGACCACTGGAAGTAGAGCTGAGACAAGCATATACTTTTCTGGTCCTTTTGACCACATCAGAAGTTCCCCATTGTATCTTTGACCTTGTTAGTGGGCAGTGAAGTTGGAGAAAGTACAGAAGAACTTTAAGTTTAAAAGTGAATACCTGGCTACTTGTAAGATCATAGGATTTAGAGCTGCAAGATGACCTAGGCACCAGTTAGTCCAACCCTGTTATTTTACAGGTGAGGAAACTGAGGCCCAGAGAGATCGTCCTAGGTCACACAGGAAGAGGCAGAGTCAGGATTTGAACCCAGGTTCTTAGACTCTTTTTATTGCCTTCATACCATACTGCAATTTGTCTGCAGTCCCTTTCCATGCACTTTACCTCTAGGACTTTGTTTGTCTTATGGGAGTCACAGGTCAGACATTATTTGGGAAGTTTCTTTGATGGTTCCTGACTGATTATTGAATGCCAACATTGTTTTGGGCTTGGGAGCAGCAGCAAGGCCCCTACTAAGGTTATACAGCTTACATTTAGAGTGAACGAAATCAGCTGGAGTTTGTGCCCTTTTCTAGCAGTCCTCTGTGGCCTGGGGACATGGCAGAGAATCAAGGATGTGGACTTTAAAGGATTTTGATAATGGGGCTTTGAGACTATTATGTAGCTTCTTGTGGTCATAGACTGGTGATGGAGGGAAAGGAAGGGGGAGGGAGAAAAAAGACAAGAGTGAGGGAGAGACTGAGAGAATAAAGAAGATTGAACTTCAGTTTTAGGTTTTATGGTATTGAGGGAATGGGAAACTTAGATTTAGAGATTGTGGTCAGGAAGGAGGATTTAAGAGTTCAGAATCTTTGCAAGTGTACAAATTCTTTGGAATGAGTTTCAAAGTGTGATCATGCGGGGTTATAGAAGAAGTGGGTCAGAGTGGGTGATTGTTGGAGTTGGGGACCTTTGTGGTCAGGGTGCCAGAAGGTTTACCAGCATCAATTTTTAAGTCCTTGGTGGTGATGACAAGGTGTGGGGGAATAGAGGACTGTGTAATGTTAATTTTTTTCATGTTAATATATACCAGTCCTTTTTTTTTCTCCAGATAAATGTAAATGAAATTATGCGATTTTCAGATTTTCCCTTGTCCAGAAAAACATTGAAAGGTAAGTATGTTGGTGGAGCTTGGGCAGACTGAAGGAATTCTTTAATTATATTTAACTGGGTTGTGCAGTGGGTAGAGTGCTGGACCTGGAATCAGAAAGACCAGAGTTCAAATCTTGCCTCAAATATTTATTAGCTATATGACCCTGGGCAAGTTGCTTTACCTCTGTGTGCCTTAGCTTTCTCATCTTTAAAATGAGGATAATAGTAACATGTTCCTTACAGGGTTGTTGTAAGGATCAAATGAGTTAACATGTAATATACTTGGCATACCTTAAAGTGTTTATGAATGTTAGATAACATCTGCCCATATATAGCTATTGTTACTGTTACTGTCATGATCATTATAATTGTTCCTGGACCAGACAGACAGTAGGATTAATATAACCCTAAAATCTCCTTGCTACTAATTATTTCCACATACTCTCTCCCCCACTACAACTGCAAATGAGGAATTACAATGAACTGACCTTAATTTTAATTCTTTCTTCTGTTTACTCCCCCCCAGAGCAGGGTTTTTAATATGGGTTCAGTGAACTGTGTTTTCTTTTTTAATATTTTGATAACAGTTTCTATATCTGTGGCTTCCTTTGTAATCCTAAGTATTTTGTTATATGCATTTAAAAATATTTGTAAAAGAGCTTTCCCAGATTGCCAAGGGGGTCCATGACACAAAAAAGGTGGAGAATCCCTTTTGTCCAGGGATTGGGAGGCAATAAAGGAGTAAAAAGAAGACAGGGGGAACCTCTGAATAATCAGAATCTAACAGCATTTTATTCCAGAAAAGCCCTTGGCGCTTTTCCAAGTTGGAACAGTCTGATTTAAAACATTTCAACACTTTTTTTTTCCATACTGTCTCAGGCTTGCAGGAAGCACAATATCGGATGGTGACTGAGATACAGAGGCAGACCATTGGCCTTGCTTTGCAGGGTAAAGATGTGCTTGGAGCTGCCAAGACAGGATCAGGCAAAACTTTGGCCTTTCTTGTCCCTGTAAGTATTTTTTGTTAAGATTATCGGGGTATGTACCAGAATGTGCATTAATAGGTGAGGTAGAATCAATTGATGAGCTTTTTAAAAAAATCATAAATGTGTGAACTTTTGTTTATTTGTAATTCTTTAGGAGTTGGGTGTTTATTTGAGAAATACGATTTCCTCCTCCCTTCTCTTGGCTTCCATTTTGGGTCATTTGGAAGTCTGGAAGAGGTTGGGAGGCATGTGTCATTGGTCCTTCGTTGTTGTTCAGAGTGTGTGTGGTAGGCAAACCACTTACTAAAGAAATCAAATCAGAGGCAGGCTTGTGGTGAACAGGGAGGTTTAATTTTCTCTTTTTCCTGGGCGTCTTTCACCAAGGAAATTCAAAGGAAGGAGGCGACTCACATGGTGAATCTGGGATTTTTTGCCTTTTTTTTTTTTTGGAGGGGGAAGCCACTTGGGGTTAAGTGACTTGCCCAAGGTCACACGGCTAGGGTTTTTTTTTTTTTTTTTTTTTTTTTTTTAATGGTAAGTGTCTGAGGTCATATTTGAATTCAGATCCTCTTGACTCCAGGGCAGCTGCTCTATTCACTGTGCTACCAGCCACCCCTGAAGCCGGGATTTTTAAAGGCTAACCTGGTAGGATCAGGTTTCTTTCTGTCCCTCCCTTCTTTCCGTTCCCATTGGAGGCTCCCATTGGAGGCGAGGAGGGCTCACTATCTAAAGGTGGGGATAGCATAGGTGCCAGAGGTGGGGAGGATTTGGGCAGTCCTGCCTCCAATTGTCGAGGGGGCAGGACTTGCCAGCTGGTAGGGCTATTTCTTATCCTCATTGGTGGGGAGGTGTGGCCAGCGGTTTGGCGCTGGGGATAAAGGGACAGAGGACATGCTTTTCTAGCCATTATTCCTATCTCTCATTGGCTGAGAGATGAATTCACATTTGGGAATCCTCCTCTCCCATTGGTTAGGGAGGAAGGACTAGCTGCCCGTTCGAGTTATCTAGCCTCGCAGGAATTTCAGTCTGAGTTATCTTGTTCCCTATTGCTTCGGAGTTTCCCTGGTCTTGTTCCTATTGCTTGGGAGACAACTGACAGACTGGGTGAAAAGCCAGGAAGTTCCCGCCGGGGAAGAAGGGGTTTTACAGAGAAATTTTTAAAGGGAGAAAGTAAGAAGTGGGGAGAGAGCGCGAGAAGGAGAGCTCCCAAGTTCTGTGCTTCTTCCAGAAGAAGACAGGACTCCATTTCTGTGAAGTCTTCACGGGACATCTCACTCAAGGGGGAGGAAAATTTTTTTTAACATTTTATAAATTTTTTCAGTGGCTTCAAAGGTGGTGCTAAGGGTATAAATAAAAGGTCACAGTGGGTTTCTTAACATTTCTCCTCCCCCAACTGGTGGTGGTTCAGTACCTTCAAGTTTTTTAGCTTGTTTTCAGAGCATTTGTTTATATAGCCTCAATTTGTGACCTGATGGAGAGCTCTACATATTTTTAAGGAAAAAAATTTTAGAATGCATATTTTTATATTTATATTACAGTGAACATCAGCCTATGGTGATTGTTGTGGTGTAGTGGATAGAGTCTTGGGCTTATAGGCAGGAAGACCTGAGTTCAAATCCTGCCTTTGACAGACTAACTCACTGACCTGCAGAATACATTTACTCTCTTCCTGTCTCATTTTCTTTATTTGTGAAATGAAGGAATTGAATCCAATGGCTTCTGTGTTCCCTTTTATTCTAAATTGATGGTCTTGTGATCAGCTTGATTTTTTTTTTTTATGGGGAAGAAAAATTCAGATTTTATTTTTGTAGAGCTTGAAATTGACACCATTCTTCAAAGTTGCTCTGGAGATTAATTCTCCAACCTCAGATTCTCACTGAGACTTTTTCCATGTCTTCTTCTGAGATCCTCTTTAGAATTTCTCTTTGTACTTTGCTGAGGCAATATTTATGCTAAAATATCATTAGAAACTGAATCAAGTGGAATGTGTTTTTTTAAAAAAATGCTTTTCAACTTTTGCTCATTGTCAACTTTTTGAGCTTATTTTTTGAAATTTAAATTTGACCAATAGGTGGTTGGCGATGCAGGACTGAAGGTCAGGAGCCCTCATTTAGGGCTTCATATATAGTTCTAGGAATCATGTGAATAGAGATCATAATTGAACCCATGGTAGGTGATGACATTTCTGAGAAAGATAATAGAGAGAAAAGAGGAGGGGCTAAATGAAAGCCTTGTTATATAGCCTTAGCAAAATTCCTCACCTGTGATTTGCGTTCTTCTTTAAACCAGCAAAGTGAAATGTGTTTCTTCATCTGTTCTCAGGATTCCAGGTTGTTTGTTGAAAATAATGAATTCAGATGCTTTTTAGTGTTTTTTTTTTTTTCCGCTGGGTGGGGGTAGTGGGGATGGTGGGGGTGAAGGCGTGGTTTTGTAGTCATCTTGTGTAATAATAATAGCTAGCATTTATGTAGGACTTTAAACAATTTGCAGATATCTAATTTTGCCCTCAAAACACCCTGGCAAGTTCTTTAATTTGTAATTGTTAAGGTCCTGTTGTTATCCCCATTTTACCCATGAGGACCCTGAGGCAGAAAGAGATTAAGTGACTTTCCCAGGGACTCATCTAGTAAGTTTCTGAGGCAGGATTTGAGTTCATGTCTTCCTGAGTCCGGGTCCCGCACTCTACAGTGCAACTTTGTGCCACCAGCTGTATGTTATTAGATTCGACTTACTTCGTTCTGCATTATTTTATATATTTTCCAATGTAATTACTCATATTCTTGATTGTAATAAACCTTTATTTCATGTCATATACCACAGTTTGTTCAATCATTGCTCTGTGGAAGAACACTTTGTTTTCAGGTTTTCTTAACACAAAAAGTACTTCTATGCATATTTGGAGCTTTTCCCTTCATTTGAAATGCAGAGAAGGAGTAGCAGAAGAGGGAAGGGGGAAGGGGAGGAGTAAGAAAAGAATGAATAATTTCTAGGTCAAAAAGTATTAACTGGGTTAAACTCTTCTAACATTCCCATTGCTTTTTTAGAACAGTTTGCCCAGTTTTCATAGCTCAACCAACTCTTGTAGTAGTTTGCTTATTTTTCCACTCCCTCTTTAATCTGACTTTTTCTAGCTTTTGTCAGCTTTGCCTGATGTTTCTGGCTGTGAAGTGAAGCCTGGGAATATTTTTGATTTGCATTTTTAAAAATTGTTGTTCTATTATTTGTTTAATTGTTATTTATTGTTTTTTATGTTATTGCAACATTTTTATGTGCTTGTTGAAAGTTTGCATTTTTTTCTATAAATTTCTTTTTCTCTCCCTGACGATTTCTGTGTTGAGGTATGACTCTTACTTAATATATTTGTATCAGTTTTCTACATTTCTGATATCAAACTTTTATCAAAGATATTAAATGTGATGGCTTTTCCTTATGTGACAGTTTCTCTTTGTATTTTGTCAGCATTGATTTTGTTCAAGACCTTTTAAATTTTATATAACTGAAATGACCTCCTTTTTTCTCTTTTGGTGGGATTTTCCTCTTGTAGTTGTGAAAATTTCCCCGTTTTTATGTTGTGACAGTTTATATTTAAGTAATATTTATTTGTAATTTATTGTGAAACATAAGACAGTGGTGTCAAACTCTAATCAAAACAGGGATTACTAATCTGTACATAAGAATTCCTATGGCCTACATATTGACTTAATTTTAAAATGTAACGTCATCTATGTTTTACTGATTTATTTTGTTAAATATTTTCCAATTCCATCTGGTTAAGCCACATTGAGTAGTGTTGCCAGCTGCATCTTATACCTCTTGTATAAGCCATATTGTGTTATATTTTGGTACATTTAGTGTTGATGTATATATTTTTTTCCTATTTGTTGAAGTTTTTCTTACTTTAAAACTTAAGTTTACTGTCTGTTTTTAGGTTCTGGAGGCATTATATCGTCTACAGTGGACATCAACAGATGGCCTTGGTGTTTTGATAATATCACCTACCAGAGAGTTGGCTTATCAGACTTTTGAGGTACTAAGAAAAGTGGGCAAGAACCATGACTTTTCAGCTGGTCTCATCATTGGTGGAAAGGTCAGTCTTTTTATGTCTTTTTTATATACTTTACATATTTTTTATACTATATAACCCTAAATGTGCATGCCCCTTATTTATTTCCCATGTATGTGAGGATAGGTTGATTATGTACTAATTAGAATTTCCAGGGGCATGGACAAAAAAAGATCAATAAAGTGAGAATTAATGAGGTTTTTGTAAATGTGCTTATGTTATAAGTCTTGGTCCTTATATATTTTTCACATATTGATCTTCTGACTAGTTAGCTTAGTTGTTTATAGTATGTGCTAATGAGGTCAAAGTCATGAATTTGATCTTCAGGCAGGCTAGTTAGCTTTGCTGTTTTCCATGGTTATAGATGATAGCAGCCTTAGAAATGTGTGCCACTGGGAATGTGGGGAACCTGGTAAGAATGTGGACAGAGCAGTACAGATTCATTCCTATTGCTGGAAAATTATTCTAAATACATACTTCATTAAATAGTGGGTCAGTATTGTCATCTTCGTCCATGAAGGGAAGTACAGCATTATTATAATACTGTCATTGCTATTCTAGCCACCTTTTTCTTGAATATTTCAAGAGTCTGTTGGAAAATGCAAAAGGAAATTTTTTTTTTTTGGACACTGTCACAAAGTTAATGTGTAAAACAAAAAAAGGCCAAGGAAGAGAATTTATTGCCCAAATCTAAGGACGAGAAGATTTGCAGGAATTGTTTCATTTTGGATCTTTCCCCTAGTGCCTGTTCACTTTGCTAGGTTTTTTGTGTGTGCTTGTTGTGAATTTATTTATGCTCTGTAATAACTAAGTGTGTGTTAGTGTCTTTTTATTTTTTGTAGGTTGCGTATATGCAGAAGTATAAAGAAAGTAATTTAGAAACTGTTCTTTTTCTCCTCATCAAAATCACCCATTGAAAATGACTAATACTTTGGAAGGGGGATAATTTCTAAGATTTGAAACTCCAAATCTCCATTTTATGAAAGTGTTCTCAAAAAGTTCACACAAGTGTAGTGATGGTTAAGAGCTCTCTCCACAGTCACCAAGAGAGTAGTTTTAATTCATGTTTTTAGCCTCTTCTAGTAGGCACAACAGGAAGGCAACACTTTAAACATCTGTTTGATCTTCTAAAATTTGGAGCTAGTTAAAACCACAGATAGATTTTGTATTCCCTAGGTCAGAGGCATCAAATTCAAGCTGCCTGCAAATCTCTGGAGTTCACTCTGCAGTACAATGCAGTGCAGTCTGAACCAGATTAAAATATAATTGGGAAATGTTTAGCAAAATAAATAAAAATATATGACAATATAGATAATATTAATTTGTGGTTTTCTAAGTTAATATGCTGCCCATAGAGATCCATTTCTATTTTAGTTTGATACCACTATTCTAGATATCCATTAAGAGGCTTAAGGCTTATTCAAATAAGGCATGTGCGAATACTGCAGAAATAGAGTGAAATTTTTTCCAGTTAATAAGCATTTGTTTATTTCCCTCCCACTGCCATTGCAGAAAAAACCAAAACAAACCCCCCAAACCCCCAGACCAACAAACCCAAATAAACCAAAACCGTTGTTATAAATATGGATAGTCAAGCAGAACAAATTCCCACATTTATCATGTCTAATAATATGTCTCTGGGTCCTTCTTCGGTCCATCACCTCACTGTATTGATCAGAGTTCTAAAGTATTTTTTTTCTTTACAGTGTAGTTGTTATATAACTTGTCTTACTGGTTCTGTTCATTTAATTCTGAAATACTACAGAAAGAGAAAAGAGAGGAGAAATTATGCATTTGTTTTTAGAGCATCCAGATTGTGATGCTAAAATGCCATTTGTTAGCTACTTTTGTAACTGTGGAACACAAGGCACCTTTGAGTGAATTGTATGTGTAACTTAAAGAAATGACTATTTTCAGGATCTGAAACATGAATCTGAGAGGATCAACCAAATAAATATACTTATTTGTACACCGGGGCGACTGCTTCAACACATGGACGAAACAACATATTTTCATGCAACTAATCTCCAAATGTTGGGTGAGTCTAAGGAACTAGATTCTGTGACTCTTTATAGATTTGCAACTGTAGAAATGTTTATATTTGTTGAATTAAAATAAAACTTTAAGATGAGTTTCTAAATTATTGTTTTGTGAATGTGTACAAAACTCAGAGTCATTAAGACTTTCCATCTTGAACAGTATAGTTGGTTTTAGTTATATGAAATGAGCACACATATTTGAAGATTCTAACTAAAATAATATAAGAAATTAAACAGGTAATTAAAAAATTTCAAAAAGTCAAATTAGAAATTTTATATTCCTTTTCTGCTTGAGTGATATCTTTCATTTTCTCCTTTTAGTACTTGATGAAGCTGACCGAATCCTGGACATGGGCTTTGCTGACACAATGAATGCTATTATAGAAAACCTTCCCAAAAAACGTCAGACTTTGCTTTTCTCAGCCACCCAGACTAAGTCTGTGAAGGACCTTGCACGTCTGAGCTTGAAAGACCCTGAATATGTTTGGGTCCATGAAAAGGCAAAATATAGGTAAGTAGTTTCTATTAAGTCTATAATGTGATTGACTCAGGGACCATGCCTTTTTTTCTTAGCTTGGTAATTTTATATTCTCTTAAAGTTGTTTTCATAGAGTGTCACTGTGGTTTAGTGGATACAAAGCTGGCCTTGGGGCCAGGGAGACCTGGGTTCAAGTTCTGCTTCTGGCATATAACTGCCTTTTAACCTGTCAATACTTTGAACAGTTCTTTGGTTATAAGTTACAGAGAAATGCCAACAATAGAATTTTCTTCACCTAGGAGTTCCCTGCAGAGAACCAGTCCCTATTTTCTCTTC
The DNA here is from genome assembly GCA_028646515.1 of Pseudochirops corinnae. Lineage (NCBI taxonomy): Eukaryota > Metazoa > Chordata > Mammalia > Diprotodontia > Pseudocheiridae > Pseudochirops > Pseudochirops corinnae. The sequence continues at coordinate 120,275,045 of CM053588.1, read as the reverse complement.
CCTATCTTTCGAAAAACAGTTTTTCTGGTTTTGTTTTGTTATTTTTATTAGAAGGGCAAGATCTAATATAGTAATAAAAATTATTTAGATTTAGGGAAAACCATGGAACATGAAGCTACGTGAATGGTTATTTAAGTAGCATCTTTTATCATAAACATCTTTGAGTAGAGATCTTCATGTTTTTCTCCATGTGAACATACAAGTGTGTAAATGAAGGGAGGAAAAACTTCACTATCAAAATTAGAAATCTGGATTTGAGTTGTGTTTGTGCTCATGCTTTAGGTGAGTAGAAGTTCTATTGATATGTTGTAACAAGTTGTATCATAGAGTTGGAGCTGGAATGGGTGAATGAATGACTAAAAGAGCCCCATTTATTAAATACATGCTATGTGTTAGGCACTAAGATACAATTGTTGTTTTGCAGATGAGGAAACTGAGGCCCAGATAGGCTAAGTGACTTGGCCATGGTTATATAGAAGCAATTTTAATCCCTCTCTTCAGACTCCAAGTTAAACTTTCTTTATACTGTACCTCATTACCTCCTTATTAGGGCATCAGAAGACAAATAAAGAGTAATTATTTTTTTAAAGGCAGATTTTTGATCCAAGGAAAATCTGAATAGTTGAACAGTCTAATAGTATCATCTATGAAACTAAATGTGTTCTATAGTGTTTGGGGAACTTTTTTGTTTTTTTTGTTTTTGTCTTGATCTAGAAATTGAGCTTGGAGGAATGCTTATTCTAGAATCACAGTGCTTTGGGCCATTCACCACTTAGTACAGAATATATTAGTAGGGGCGGGTATGTGGCGCACTGAATAGAGTACTGGCCCTAGAGTCAGGAGGACCCAAGTTGAAACCTGGCCTCAGACACTTAACACTTACTAGCTGTGTGATCTTGGGCAGGTCACTTAACTCCAGTTGCCCAAATTGTACTGTACTGTTTAAGGGAGAAGCAAGGCAATTAGGTGGCACAGTGGATAGAGTGCCAGGCTGTTAAGCCAAGCACCAGCAGCTTTACAGAGGACTGTTGCTGTGAACAGCTTTCAAGGTATTGATTACACAGTATAGTGAACTCTGTTTATTCAGTAACAGACTAAGGCAAAACACAATGTTACACTATAACAGCTTATTACTAAAATGGCCACATAGTTTTCACCAAAGTGGTCACATCGTTTTAAACAAAGTACATTCGTTTAGCCAATCACAAAGTCCACCCCTAGGTCATATTGTCATAATCTCTTCAATCAGAAAAGTCTTCTTTCATCTTAATTGGAGATTAGTTTCCAGTTATCCTTAATTAGTAAATCTTTAACTCACTCATCAGAGTACAAAGGTCAGAAGTGCTCTACCCTTAGTAAATCATGATCTTCTCAGTTTGCATTAAATACCCAAGGAGAGGTCTTTTCATCTTGACTTGAGGCAGGCTCTCAGCTTCCATGGTTCCTCTTCCATGGTCCCAGCTCCTACCTGAATCTATCCAATTCCCACCTGATTTCAAAGGTGTACAACTCTCAGTTCTTTGTCCAGCTTCTTGTGCAGTTCCTGTTCTATATTGAAGCTCACAGTGTCTGGTCCACCTCAAGTCCTTCATGGTTTCTGTTCCTGGGAAGACAAAGCTTAAGAAAGCCACAATAACATTCCCCACATTGCCGGCATCCTCATCAATTCACTTTCTGCCTGTGAAATCAACATAGACCCAACAACAAGGTCTGAGGAATCAGCACAGATCATTAGTATAGTCCCAGGACCTCTGTCAGCAAGACCCTCCTCTAGGATTTCTGTAAACATACAACAAGAAAATCCTCTTTCAGGGCTTCTGAACCAGCAGTAAGGTCCCAGGGCTTCTGTAATAACAGTACCTAGCAACACTACAGCCATGCCTCTTCCCAGTTCTCCTTTCTTCTCCTTTCTCAGAAGTTCTCAGTTTGCTTCTCAGGAGAAGTTCTGGCACCACAAGTTTTGTTCTGCAATTCGTAGCAGTTCGCAGAAGTTCTCAGGATCCTGGCAGTTTTCTCTCTCTCTCTCTCTCTCTCAGCAATTCTTGTTCCAGACAGTTCTCTCACTCTCTCCAGCAGTAGTTCTACCTACATGATGCTCGCTCCCAAAAGTTCTGACCTCTCTCAGCTTGGGCTTTTCCTTATATATTTTCTCCTCCCTGCCCTACCGTTTCCTGTTACATCAGCAAGTTCATCCCACTGTGGGATTCACAAGTTCTGGGTCTTAATACTTGATGCAATTTTGAACTTGAAACTAAGTGCTAAGTACCTATTAGGTTGCCAATACAAGAGGCAGGGAAGATCCTCAAATTCCCATTACCATTACACAGACCTGGCATCAGGAAGACTGCTCTTTGTGAGTTCAGATTTGATCTCAGACACTTAGTACCTCTGTGACCCTGGGCAAGTCACTTAACCATGTTTATCTCAGTTTCCTCATCTGTAAAATGAGTTGGAGAAGGAAATAGCAAACTACTCCAGCATCTTTTCTAAGAGAATCCCCATAGGGTCATGAAGAGTTGAACATGACTGAAATGACTGAATAACCACAAAAAGGAAAAATGGGTTTAAAAAAATTTTTTTTTAGTTGCTTCCAAATTAAAATCTGAGGTTCTTTTGAGGATTTTTTTTTCTCTTTTATCAGCTTTGAGTCTATAGCAATGAATTTTAGAGCAGAATGATTCTTTCATGTTAATTTCTGTGATCTTCTTTTCTGTTGTTTTTTTTTTTTTTAACATGTATTGAATTTAGCCCTGAATTTGCTAATAGTAATTAGCTCACATTTTTGTATAGTGCTTTAAAATTTTGTGAGGATGTTCTCATTCCCAATCTTGTGGAGTAGGTAGTACAGACATTATTATTCCCATTTTACTAATAAGAAAACAGGGTCATAGTGCTCTTCTGACTTCCCCATGGTAACACAGCTAGTGAATGAAAGAGCTTGGCACTCAACTTTAATTTAAAGAAATTATTAAGTACCTTAGTGTTCCAGGTATTTGGGAATATATGAAGGTTAAGTGAGAAAGGCCTCTGCCTTCATGGAGTTCCCATGGCATAGGAAGAAGTATAACATATAAATACTTTTCTGCAGTGTAAACACACAAAAGTTGTATAAACCAAGTGCTATGTGTTGTCTGAGTGGAGAAGAATTATTACTGATTTGAATGGAAGGGAGAGACCAGTAAAGACTTCATAGATGTGGCCTTTGTGTTGACTCTGAAAAGATATGTAGGATTTTAAGAAGCAGAGCTTGAGGCAAAGTGCTTTCTAGGTTGTACAGGGGACGTTGAGTAGTTTGCTTGGAATTTAGCCTAGAGGAGGAGAGCCTGGAAAAGTATAGTATAAGACAACTCAGAGACCATTTAGTTCAGATCTTCTGTGAACAAAAAGCTCCTTTACAGCATCCCTATTGAGTGATCATTCAGCCTTTGTATGAAACCTTTCAGTGATGGGAGAATTAATATCTCTTGAGTAATCCATTCTACTTTTTGGACATCTCTAATTTTTAGGAAGCTTTTGATTATACTAAATGTATAATGTAACCTAAATGTACCTGTCTGTAACTTCTTACTCTTACCTTTAGTTCTGTCCTCTGTGCCGAACAGAGCATACTCTCTTAAGATCCTTTCTAATGAACATCCAACATCCATAAATCCTATGATTCTAAGCCCAAGATAATTATTATCTCTTGCCTGTGCTAAATATCCTCACTGTCGGATTGTGGAGGGCCAGGCCAAGGAGCTAGAGTTTTATTTGGTACTTGGGAACCATTAAAAAGCCTTTTTGCGGAGGAATGACATCATTGACTTTTCTTATATAAATCAAATCTGTCACTTCTGTGGAGGATTGATTGGAAAGGAGAGGAGAATATTGAGGTAGGAGGATGTTTAGGAGGTTACAGTCCAGGTGAGTGATAATTGTGTTAGAGGAGTAGCATGTACTAGAGGAGTAGCATTGGGAATAGAGAGAAAGAGATAATGGGAGAAGTATTTGACAGGATCTAAGAAATAGATGTGAGAGCAAGAAAAAGGCAAAAATGAAAGCTTATCAAAGTTTTGAATATGAGTGTTTGGGAAAAAGGTCGTACCATTGGAAAAAATAGGAAAGTGATCATGAGGATAAGCATTGCTGAAAACATAATAATAAAAAAAAGATGATAAGCTTGGTTTTGGAATTATTGGATTCTAAGTGCCATCTAGATAGAAATAGATCAGGGCTGGAGTTATAGATTTATGACTCATCTGTATAGAGATGAGAGTTGAAGTTCTAAGAATGGATGAAATAATCATGAGAGAGAGAGTGTAGTGAGAAGGGCAGGAAATCAAAGACAGAAGCTTGGGGAGCACCAGGTCTGATGACTTAATGTCAACACTTGTTTCAGTATACTATTACCTGGTTTCTAATGGAACAAACAAAGCAAACCCTTTTGTAGTTCCATGAGGATCCAGCCTTGTGTTGATTTATACAAGTTTTTCTTTCTTAGCTCTCACTTCACCACTATCCTTGTGAGTTTGGATATACTTTAAGAGTCCTATGATGGCATTATATTCATGTTGTTAAATACACATCTTATTTCTTGTCACTTTCTTCTCTTTTGTCCTTGGAGTCAGCTCCAGCTTGCTCTGGAGTCCCAGGAATCTCAAGTGGGCTTCCATTTGTAACCTCCTGGCCCAAACTAAAGTAAATTAATCATTTTTTTACTCATTATCTGAGTATCTGCTCCATACTGCCTTGTACATATTACATTGTACATATTACATGTATAATTACTCTGTGCTTGGTACAGCAGGCAGTAAAAAGATGAATAAATACTGTTCTTGCCTCTATGAAGATTACCAAGAGACAATTATAAGTGCTTTAAATTCAATCATGCGTTATTATAGTTAATTGTCTAGAGTTAGGATACTGTGGGTGGGATGGGAAGAAAAGAGACCATGCTCAGTTGTCAGGTGATTCCCCCTTCCCTTCAGTAGGTAGTTTGGGACAAAATAAATAAATGTATGTTTGGAAAAAGAGGTGTCACTTAGCTAGAGCAAAGGTTAACAGATTAAGATATCTCGAGTGCTGCACCATTTCCCCAGGAATATAAAAAGACCTAAAGGAAGCTCTCCATCATTCTAGGTAAATCCTTTTTGGAAGACATGGACAAAAATTTCACAAGGTCAGAAAGTGTTGGTGGGGCATGTGATCTGCATTGTCAGAGAGAGTTCCTATGATTGTCTTTGGCCTCTTTTTGTATCCTTAACACTTAGCCTGGTGCCTGGTACAGTACATACTTTTTTTTTCTTTGAAATAACTTGTTTATTTACTTTGAATTTACAAGATTCAGTTCCACATTCACTTGAGTTTCAGATTTTCTCCCCTCCTTTCTCCCCCCCCCCAATGGTGGCATGCAATCATGTATAGGATCTGCAAATACTTTCACATTGTACAATAATTTGATTATATAGAAAGGTTGTAACCAATGAGTGATCACTGGGAAAAGAAAAAAAAAAGCAAAACCAGACATGAAAGAGAACGATAGCGTGTTTTGCTTCAGTCAGAGTACGTACTTAATGAATGTTTATTGATTGAGTGAGTACTTATAATCAGTGAGAT
>CM053588.1:120243859-120268950 GCA_028646515.1 Pseudochirops corinnae | reverse complement strand
GTTAAATACCGAGGATAAAGCTATAAGCTAAAAGAATGATGACCTCTACCATTAAGGAACATGGATTCTAATAGGGGAAGATAGCAGAAGTATAGCCAGGAAAGAAATGAAGCATTGTTGATCTCAGCCTATCCACAAAATGCAGGTGCTTACTTCAACTCACTGATGGACAAGGTGGCCTGCATGGAGGAGGGATATTTCAGGGTGAGATGGCCCTAGGTGCTGTGGGAGGTTCCAGAGTGAGAAGGTACCATGCTTGTATTGACAAAGTCCGTAGAGTCAGAAGCTTGTTCAAGAATAATGAGGAATTTCAAGCTATTTACTGTGAATATTAATCTGTGAACAGTATTTTATCTTTTTGTCCTTGTTTTCCTTATTGAATTGTTCCTTGAGAGCAGGAACTATCTTTTATCTTTATATTCTTGGGGTCTAGCTTAGTGCTTTGTGCTTAGTAAGTACTTAATTGCTTATTGAACGGATGAATGGGTATGTTCATCCTAGAGAAAGAAGTCTTAGAGGACACATGTCATTGCCTTTATCTGAGGACTGTCATTGCCTGAACTAGAAGAAGATTTAGATTTATTCTGCTTAACCATGGAGAGAATGAGAACTGTTGAGTTCAAGTTATAAGGAGACAGATTTCTGTCTTAATATAAGGAACCATTTCTAATTCGTTAGAGCTCTCTTTCTCTGGAATGGGGTATCTCATGAGTATAGAACTCTTTTGGTAACTGAATCTCTTCCCATCAAAGCTAGGGTGACTGCTTGTTGGAGATATCATAAAGGGATTTTGTTGGACAAGGCAACTGGATTAGCAGATCTTTGAAGTCCCCTCTAGTTCTAGGATTCTCTTCTGTATGCAGAGTAGCACATAGGTAGAAGAACAGGCCAGTTTCTTAATTTGGTTAATCCCAGATTTTCAATGTTATTTCTGTATCTAATGAAGACTCAATAGGCCGCAACCTCTCCCTGTGGAGAAGAAAAAGGACAGGTAGGATTGCATTGGTGTGTTTGAAGTGTTTGCTTTTTTTTCTTAAATCAATTCTTATTAGTATTATATCACTTTATAACTAGTTTTTAATACATTTAAGCATAAATTTATTAAAAACAGTTACATAACTAACATTTAGAATTAGTCTTCAACTTCCTAGTTCTCTAGCTATAAAAGTTTTCTTATTTTTACTCAAAGATGTTAATAACTTAAAATAATTGGCTCCTATAGGTCATCTCTCGTGGGCTTGTAATGGTAATGGAATTTGGAGATCCCACTGTGTTGGCTTGGTTTATGGGTTGAGTGTTAAAACCCAGAGCTTATGAATCCCACTTGTGGGATAGACTTGTTTATGTGAAGAGAGAGGGCTGAACTGGGAGGAGCCGGGAATTTGGAGACAGGGCTCAAGCAGAAAAGGCCAGAGGCACTTTTGGCGAGCAGTGTTGTGGACTGCTGAGGGCCAGTTGGAGCTGGCCAGGACTTTTGAGAACTGCCAACCGCAGCTGCTAAGAACTGAGGAGGCCTGGCTGTGATGCCAGTATTTTGTCTTGTCTGTTTTGATGTTGTTTTGCCAGATTTACCTGCTGGTGAAGGACGATGCCGCTGTTGTAGAGGTCCTGGAACCTTGCTGTTGATTCAGAAGCCTTGAAGGAGGATTTTCCTGTTGTATGTTTACAGAAATCCTGGAAGAGGGCCTTGCTGATGTTTTCAGGAGTTCTGGGACTGTTCTAGAGGCAGAGAGTGACTTGATGAGGACACTGGCAATGTCTTTGTTGAGCCTTGTCCCCAGGAACTGGGATTGCTGAGAACCTGCCTCAGTCAAGATGAAGACAGGACCTCTCCTTGAGTTTTCAGTGCTGCGATGATGTCTTAACCTTGTTGTAGCTTAAGGATAGACGGCCTTTTGTGTTCTCCTGCCCCTTTTGAGAAAGTGCTTGGCGTTAATGGATGGTATTGTAATTCAATTGTGATTCAGGATTGGGAAAACTTAGACTTTTTTGTGCTGTGTGATTGACCAAATGAATGCACTTTGCTTATGATTGGAAACTAATATCCATTTGAGAAGAGACTAAATGAATATACTGCCCAGGAGTGGGCTACTTTGACTACTGGTCAGGGGTGGGATACTTGGACCTTGGTGCTTTGCAATTGAATTGAGAACTTATTTGCTAAAGGAATGAATTACATTGTTGATTTTCTCTGTTCTACAAATATTTGCCTTAATCTATCACCAAATAAGTGGGGTTTTGCTATGCTGGTAATCCAAACCTTGGAAGCTGCCTTTGCTTGGCATTGCCGGGCTTCTGACCAGTGTGTCTACTCCTGCATTAATCCTTCTGCTCAGTGAAGGATCCCTGCTTGCTCTATAGATAGGCTTAATGGAATCATAGCATTTTCTTTCAGTTAGTTAATACTTGTTATTTATACATTTCATTGTTCACACTCACCCTGGTGTCCAGATTCAGAATCATATCGGTCAGTTCTTCATAGTGTGAGGCATTCTCTTTTATGATGGGATGTTTCTAGCAGGTCAATTTAGTGGACATTTACTGAGTACCTCCTAAGAAGATAAGATCTCCTGCCAGGTGCTGTGGGAGAAACAAAGATAAAAAGAAGTTTCTCTGTTCAAGTAGTGTACATTTAGGAAGTAAAATGAAAGATGATCTTAATAAGAGGCAAACTATAACAAGTGTTGTTGGAGGGGGAAAAGGGAAGTGCTTTGGGAGTTTAGGACCATTATGGATAAAGCACTTTGAAAGCCTTAAAAGAGCTGTATAAATGTGTACTAGTCATGGTGGCATCATCATCATCATCATCAGTTTCCTATGATTTCATAAGTAGATAGAACTCCTACTTTGTGGGCTATGGGAACCCCAAAAATCCCCTACCCGAGAAAAATCAAAAGTCAGAGGCATCTTGAGGAAGGAACAGGAAGTTTTATTCTCTTCCCCTGCAGGAAGAGGGCAGTCCTCTGCGTGGCAGGGATCAAGGAAAGTAGGCATGTTACAAAAGACAGAACAAGAATTTATACCCTAAGGTGGTCAAGCCCCCTCTCCCATTGGTTGTGGGCTCTCAGTCTTGGTGCAAAGTCTAACCCAGTGGTGGATAACAAAGAAGCCCACCACTCACTATCTCCTATTGGCAGGGAGGGGGGACAACAAGCCAAGGTATCATCCATGGCCTTCTTTGGTAAATGCCAAGGCAAGGGAGGGGAAAAGGTCACAAGCAAGGGTGAAGGTCTAAAACTCCTGAAAGGGACCTAATGCTGATGACTGCAAGGGAAGGGGAGAAGAGTCCTAGGCTGTGTAAACCCAGAACTCAGGCTCTGGTTTCCAGATGGTTTCTCTCTCTTCTCATTCTGAGGAGTCTTCACAGAGGGTGCAGAGAGTATACCTCACTCACTACTGAGGAAGCTCCAATGCAGATTGGATCCTACTCTGCATTTCTTGATCTTAAAGACTTTCTTGGTCCATTGAGGCTTAAGAGGCTGGTGTAAGCTTCTACAGTTAGCATATGCCAAATGTACACTTGAACCTGTACCTTTTTAGAGTCTTTCTGGCTCTAACTGCTTGCCACTTTGCTCTTTCCTCCTTGTCCTTCTCTGTCATGGTAGTAGAATGTCAGCATGTATCTCTTTCCTTTTTCCCTTACCTAGTTTTTGATTGATTTACATCTCAGATATAATTGTCACACTTACAGAAGTGCCTGTGGGGCTCTTAGATGTATCAGTGGTATAGTAGTTAAAAGGGCAAAATGGTTCCCTTCTATGTGCATATTCATTCCTGATGATAGATGGATGTTGTTGGAAATTTAAGGCATGAGGATAGAGTTCATAAATGGTAAATTTAAATATCTTTAACAAACATTTATTAAACATCTGTAGCATACTAAAGGTGCTGTAAATCTGCCAAAATTTTTGTCTCTGAGAAATATAATTGCAAATCTTTGTATTTTGAGCTTTGTATTGATGGCCGAACAGATGAAGAGGAGTTGGAATAGAACTTCATTGTAGCTAGAGATTGAAGATGAAAAAGAAAAAGTGTTAATGCAGTTTCTAATATGACCATTAATTTTTTTTAAATTTTTTTTTATTTACTCATTTACTTTTAATTTACAAGATTCAGTTCCACAATCACTTGAGTTTCAGATTTTCTCCCCTCCCTCCCCCCCCCCCCATGGTGGCATGCAATCATGTATAGGATCTGCAAATACTTTCACATTGTACAATAGTTTGATGACCATTAATTTTTAAAGCATGGGTGTGTTTGATCCTTCTTAATTAATCTAAAATATTCTTAACTATTTTAGTTGTATATTCATGGGAAAGTGTTAGCATATATAGTGCCTATTCTTTCTTTGAAATTTTAATAAAAACCAGCCAAATTGCTGTTTAAAATTGTCATTAATGAGTTTGAAGATAATTAGAAAGTTTATTGGGCCACGAGAGTGCATAATTGAATTGAATAAAGGCTAAATTAAAATTTGAAACTAATTAAAATCCTGTGTTGTTATGCAGTAATTAAAACCAGGCTTCTGAATAGTATTTGCTTTTGGAATTGAATTATGATATGTGAATATAAGAAGAAGCATACATGAAAATAAAGTCTAAACTCAATACTTTGTGGAACTTGAAGGGTATTATAACTTAAGTTTGGGGAATTGGTTTTTTCCCTTTTGGATCTTTATATTTTTTCATAACATTGAGATGCAAATTATTGCATTATGTGTTGATTTGTTTGTTCATTATTTATTAAAATACTATCAAATACACTCTTCTGTGTCCTAAGTATGGAGAGAAGATGGCAATACATATAGGGTCCTGAATATGGAGAGAATAAAGTTTGCCTTATTCTGTGCTCCTCAAGAATTTTACAAATCTAATAGGTCAGATGTTTATAGGCAGATTAACATAAGGGATACATATAGTTAATTGCCAAAGAAGTATGGGAATATAATTTTGGCAGTTGTGCTAATTAGTCAGTCAATAGGCATTTATTAAGCTTCTGCCCTGTTCCAGGTTCCAGGCCCTGGGTATGCGAAGACAAAACCTGAATGGTTTGTATTCTCAAAGAACTTGTACGTATAGGTATATATAAAATAGATACAACGTATTTTGGGGAGGAGGGCATAAGCAGCTGGAGGGAATCAATTAATGCCTCATATAAAAAGAAGATGGTACTTGAACTAAGTTTTCGAAGGGATTCTGAGAGATGGAGATGAGGAGAGAATGTTGAGGATTATTTGAAGATGGAGAGAGACTTGAGGCAGAGGTCCAATTAAGAAGGGGGTCCAGTAGGTCTGGTGAAGGCATAACTAGGTTTCTGGCAGATGTTGGAGAGGTGGAGGTAGAAATGACAAGATTTGTCAACTAATTGGATATTCTGGGAGAGAGATTGGAATGTGTAGGGAATGAGGGAGAGTGAAGAGTTGAGGAAGATTGAGGTATTAACCTTGGTGACATCACAATAAATATGGAAAATTGCTTCTGTCTCTGAAAAACTTTAATATTTCTGCAAACTAAATGACTTCCCCCAGAAAGTTTTGCTGAAACACATTGCTTGAAGATGGTGGAGAGAAGCCAGGAAGTTGCCTGAGCTCTCCCCAGTTTCCCTTGGAAACAATGTTAAATCAAGCTTCAAAGGGATTCTGTATAGGCAACCTACAAAAAGATGGAGTGAAACAATTTTCCATCTTAAAATAACTTATAAGGACTTCAGGAAAGGTCTGTCTCACTTGGATAAAGGGAGCATAGGCAGTGTCCAGATAAATCAGTGGGAGGTGCTTAACCACAGCACGGAACAGCAACCAAGACCCCTTGGTCCTGGCGCAGCAGGCCAGCTGTGAGGCCTCCAGCCTCAGCACAGAGGGCAAATTACTATCCCTGGAACCCAGGCAACAACCGGGTCATAAGCCAGTGACCAGGTCCTTGGCCCCCAGCACAAGAAGCTTGGGACGGTGCCTCCTGTGCCCAGGGGCAGAGCTCAACTTTAAAAGTAATGAAAGAGTTAGGAAAAAAAAACAAACAAGAAACTAAAAAGAGCCTTGACTATAGAAAGCTACTATGGTGACAGGGAAGATCAAAACACAGATTCAGAAGAGGACTACATTGTCAAAATACCTACATGTGAAACCTTGGAGGGAAATATGACTTCTTGGAAGAGCTCAAAAAAGATTTAAAAAAGTCAAATCAGAGAGGTGGAAGAAAAATTGGGAAAAGAAATGAGAAGGTATGCAAGTCTACAGTTCAGAAGAAGAAAGACAAAAATTGGCTGAAGAAAACAATTCCTTAAAAAATACAGTTGGCCAAATTGGAAAAAACATTCACTGAAGAAAACAATTACTTGAAAAGTATAATTGGAGGTATAAAAGCTAATTGAAGAAAATAATTCCTTGGAAATACTTTCCTGTATATAAAAGAGCTAAGGATTTTGGAAGCTGACTTAATTAATGATATCTTCTATCTTATATTCTATAACTTCCAATTATTTCTTTCTAAGGACTATAATTTTGGAAAACCATGAAACGAATCTGCTGTTATTATTTTGGAAATGAATAAATGAAAATAAGAAAGTCTGTCTTAAAATGTATTCTTATTATTTTTTTTGTAGGGATTGGAGAGTTGAACAGGAATAAGTTTTAGGATTTTGAGAGTAGCAAAGAATAACATTATTGTAGTTATTCTATGTCTCATAATAATTTTATATAATCTGTCCTGTGCCACATTTTTGAGGTGTTGTGTTAGCGTGAGAGGTTGGTTCCTTTTCAGGAGGCAGATTATGATTGATTCCATTAGGGGACAGCAGAAACCCAACCTTATCATTTCAGAATTAATGACACATGTTTAGGCCTCAAGAGGCAAGCATATTAAGTTTGAAAATATTTTAACATTTGGAATGTGATAGCTGATGTGAAAAGTTCACGATTTTCTTGTGAAGAAAATGGTGACTGGAAACATTTAACAAGTATTCTATGGCGTACGTACTGAAAAGATAATAGCAACTTGAGTTGGCTGGTAAATTGGAGAATAAAAATGTAAGGTAGTTGCTATATGCATTGTTTTTGTTATTGAAGGTCACTATGAGTTTTCTTGATTGAGGTATGGGAACTAGTGTTTGCTAGAGAAAAATCTTTTTTTTAAAAATTCTTTTAGCTTGGATGAACTTTACAAATACCTTTCCTTCTGTTTCCTAGCCTATACAGGCTGCGACTTGTTCATCAGGGGCCTGCTTTGCTCTAAGTACAAAGGAAGAAATTTTGTCACTTTCTGTCAGTTTAAAGCCTCAGAAGGCAAATGTCAGTCCTATAATTCACATATGAAAGTGAATTAAGAACCAAACACGGGGACAGTGAAGCATGTAGCTATGGGGATGGCAGACATTTGATACCTGAACACTGCAGCCCTGGTTTTATTAGAAAGGATGGTTTTCAGAAAAATGTGGGTTTATCTCCTCTACCTTTGACACTTCTCAGTTGTGTGATCCTAGGTAAAATGCTTAGCCTTTCCCAGTTTCATTTTACTCACTTGTAAGATGAAGCTAATAATAACTATAGCAATTCCCTCTGAGGGTTGTGATGATCAAATGAGATTATGTATGTAAAATGCTTTGTAGACCTTGAAGGGATATGTAAATGCCTCTTGCTGTGGGACTCAAATCATTGAGGCTTAAGCTTTGAAATGAAAATGTTAATTTTCATATTGGAAGGTCTAGAGCAGGGATTCTCAATCTTCCTAATGCCACGACCCTTTAATATTCGTATGTGGGCAATACTAGTATGTGGGCGTATCTGCATGTGGGCACCTGCCGGGAGACTGATAGAGGAGTGATGTCTCAGTTCCTCAGACCATCGGAAATAATGTGTTTTCCCATGGTCTTAGGTGAAGGGTCATTTGACCCCCAAAGGGGTTGCGACCCACAGGTTGAGAGCCGCTGGTCTAGAGTCATCAGTAGTACCACAGATACTCATTAGAGGTTGCACTAGACTTGGAGTCAGTAAGACCTGGGTTCAAATCTTTTTTCAGATGCTTATTAGTTGTGGGACCTTAGAAAAATCATGTAACCTTTCTGTGCTTCAACTTTTGGTAAAGTGAAGGGAGGAGGACTCAATGGCCTCTAGAGCCCCTTCTTAGCTCTGAGTCTGTGGATCTGGATACTCCGTTTCTCATTTCTTCTTACTTCTCTGTCTTCTTTTCCCTTACTGAGGGGAATTCTTCTGCAACATTCCCATTTTATCTTTGAGACTGGAAAGTGAGAAGGGATCATGCATATGTCAGAAAGGGATCATCCCCAGGGCTTAGTGAATTGAGTACGGGATAGGAATTCTGCCTATTGTATACATACCTGAAAGATCAAATGAGACAATGCATCTAATATGCTTTGTAAATCGTAATGTATCAGAGTAATGTCAGTTATCACCCCATTTATGACCGGATATCATTATTTTTCACTGAAGATAAATTTGAGAAATACATCCCAATATGTGTGTTTTTCTTTGTTTTAATAATAACTGCAGTAACTGACATTTATAGGGCACTATAAAGTTTGCAAAATCACTTTACATATATCATTTCATTAACTCCTCACTACAAATATTATTTTCCCCATTTTTCAGAGGAAGCCATGAGGTTCAGGGAAGGTCAAGTGACTTCCTCAGTTGAGGTTACACAGCTAATAAATAAGTATCAGAGGTGGCATTTGGGCTCAGACCATTCTCTTCATTGTACCATCATGCATCCTGCTGTCTTCTAGATGATTATCCATGCCCTTTTCCTTTCTCCAGACTTTTCTTTCCCTAGCTATCTTTTTTTATTCACAGTGCTGCAATTTATCTGGTATTTATTACCTTAATTTTTGGAAGCTGTTTTGAGTGGAGGAACAATATATTTCTCTTGGTTGTCTGTCCCTTAGCATCCTGAGCTTGATTATTCAGCTTTCTTTGGTTAGGAGACCAAACCATTTCAACTCTCCCTTTGATTTTAATGTGTGCCTTTCTTATTAGTATGACAAAAAAGGAAAATGTTGGATGTTGGAGGGGATGTGGGAAAACTGGTACACTATTGGTGGAGTTGTGAACTGATCCAACCATTCTGCAAGCAATTTGGAACTATGCCCAAAAGACTATAAAACTGCGCGTACCCTTTGATCCAGTAATACCATTTTTAGGTATATATCCCAAAGACATCTAAAAAAAGAGAAAAGGACCTATTTGTACAGTATATTTATAGTAGCTTTTTTTGTGGTGGCTAAGAATTGGAAATCAGAGGGATGCCCATCGATTGGGAAATACCTAAACAAGCTGTGGTATATGATTGTAGTGGAATATTATTGTGCTATAAGAAATGACAAGCAAGATGATTTCAGAAAAACCTGGACTTACCTGAACTGATGCATAATGAAGTGAACTGAACCAGGATAGTGTTATACACAGTAACAGCAATATTGTTCAATGAAGAACTGTGAATAACTTAGCTATTCTCAGTAATACAGTGATCTAAGACAATCCCAAAGGACTAATGATGAGGCACACTATCTGCCTCCAGAGAAAGAACTGATTTTGTTTGAATAGACTGAAGCATGCTATTTTTTTACTTTCTTTCATTTTTTAATTTGAGTCTTTTTGTACAAAATGACTAATATGGAAATGTTTACATAATTGTGCATGTATAACCTATACCTGATTTCTTACCCTATCAGGGAGGGGAGGGAGAGAAAAAGGGAGGGAGGAAGGGATAGGATTTGGAAATCAAAACTCTAAATAAAAAGGGTTTTTTGAAAAAAAATAATAGAGATAAAAAAAAAAAGCGCTTTCCCATACTGTTTCCTGAGAGCCAGTGTTTTTTCTATGGATGTATTAAGCTAGGTAATGCTAGCAAAGGTCCTATTCCTATTACCTTTTCCTTTTAGGTTTTCAGTCTGTGTTTTCCCTGCTTACTTAAAAAAAATAGGATTAAAATTTTTTAAATCTTTTTTGAGAACAGAGTTGATAGGTTTTAATGAGTTCTCCCTTCTACCCCCACTCCGCACTACAGTAGCTCTGTAGATTCCTGTTCTTAATCAGTAGGCTGGTAGTCTCGTGTTCAGCATATATTAGGTAACATGGTTCCTTTCTCCAGAAAAGCCAATTACTTTACAGCTTACTGCATTTGTCAGTGTTGGGCAGAGAATTGTTCTTGCTCATATTGTTTAACTATTGGGTAGCTAATTACTTTGTCTGCATGTGTCTTTCTCAGTAGAACAGTTTTCATATTGGTTTGAGGTGTTTGAGACACAAGGCACAGAAACATTCTTCAAAGTGCCCCATTTCCTTGGAATAATTATCTCCATTGCTAGTGTGTTCACAGTCTATTTTGTAGCCATCTCCACAATGAAAGGAGTCTCAAACATAGTGTCTCTTCCTTCGTGCTTTTTCCTTTCCCTCTGACTCTGATATGTATTTCTTTTCCTCCTCTCTTGCTGGATGAGTAAATCTGACAAGTTTTTAATTGTCCCAAATGAAGGTGAAACGTTAGATCTGGGTTTAGCAAACATCCTAATCCCTGTGTATGAGTAGAGATAATGAGCATTGCTTTTGATATAGCAAATTATCCCTGAAAGACCTAAAGCCATAGCCAAGGAGAAGGACAAATCGGGAAAAGAAAAAGGAATAAGAGATTGGAAAAAAAAAAGAAGAAAGCATGAGGAAAGTGAAAGAAGATAGATACATGGTACAGAGGACGCTGTCCTGCTCCCTTAGCATTGATAGATTATCACCCATTGTGTTAAGCTTGTATTGGGAGCAATATCTCTTGTATCTGGACCCTTCTCTTCACTGTCGCTATAACCAGACTCCTTTAGACCCTCATTTCTTCCCACTAAGGCTGTAATAAAAACTTCCTAATTGACTTTACTGCCTCCAGCCTATCTCTTTCAGTTCATCATCATCGTAATAATAGTCTGAATTTATATATCACTTTAAGGTTTGCACAGTGCTTCGCAAATATCTCATTTTATGCCTCCAACAACCTTGGAAAGTAGTTGCTATTATTCCTATTTTTCAGCTGAGGAAACTGAGGCAAACAAACAGTAAGTGATCTGCCCAGGACCTCACTGCTAGTAAGTGTCTGAGGCCAAATTTGAGTTCATATTTTCTTGACTTCGGTCCTAGCGCTTTATCTCCTGTGACACCAGTTTACATGCTCCACTCCACTGCTTGAATAAATGTCACTTTTGCACTTGGAAATCTTCAATGTTGCCTCAGTACTTATAAAGTGAAGCTCTTTTGATTTTTTTTCATTTTAAGATCATCCACAATTTGACTGTAACCTGCCTTTCCTACCTGATCTCCTATTTATACCTTTTAGTTCTCTACCCCTTAGCCAAATTATACAATTCTTTGCCTTCCATCATTATCCTATTCTTTCTCCTGACTTTGTGCCTTTGCTCATACTATCCATGCTTCTGAAATGGAACTTCGCCTGGTGCTTTCTACTCCTACCCCCATGACCTCTAAATCCCTTCTTTCAGATTCTGCCTTAGAAGATATGACCTCCATGATACCCTCAGAATAGGCCTTTGCATCCCCCCACCTTGAAAATTCTTTGTTTTCCAAAATCCCGTGGCTCCTTTGCTCATATCTTCTCCTTGGAATGACCTATTTGATCATGTTTCATAGTTCTTTGTGTGCTTGTCTGTCTTCATATTATTATTAACTCCTGCAGGGGTTATAGGGCCTATCTTTGCATCTTTAACGTTTAAGCATTTATTAAATGTCTGTGTCAAGTACAGAGACAAAAGTAAAACAGTGCCTGCCCTCAGAGAACTTCTTTTCTGGCTGGGAGACAACATGCTCATATATAAGTAGATATGGAACATGTACAGAATGAATACAGCCATCTATGAGCAAACTTTTGTTAAGTGCTTGCTATGTGTTAGGCATTATGCTAAGAGCTAGAGATGCAAACCCCCCCCCCCCCAAATCCAGACCGTCCCTGCCCTCAAAGGGGTAGATAGCGTGTGTGTATATGTGTGCACATATGTGTGTATATGTATGTTGTTTAGTTCTAGTCATGTGCAACTCTTTTTGGCCCAATTTGGGGTTTTCTTGGCAAAGATATTAGAGTGGGTTGCTATTTCTTTTTCCAGGTCATTTTACAGATGAAGAAACAAAGGCAAACAGGCTTAAGTGACTTGTTTAGGGTCACACAGTTAGTAATCAACTAAACCCAGATTTGAACTCAGGAAGACTCAGATACAGTATGGATGTGTATGTATACATTTATATTTACATACACATGTGCATTTATAAGATATGTACAATGTAGGCAAAATGTAATCTTAGAGTACAAGCTGACAGCAGTTGGAGGGATCAAGAAAAACCTCATATGGTTGCTTGAGCTGAATCTGAAGGAAACTGGAAATTGGAGGAGGCAGAGGTGAGAAGAGAATACATTCCAGACTGTTTAGTTTTTTTCCTGACCTGGAAGCGAAAGATTGAAAATTTGTATTCTCTACCAGTATTTCTGGTAGAGTATTCTCTACCAGCATTTCAAATGGGAAGGTTGTAAATAGAGACACCTAATAAGAACTTTTCAGCACAGCTAAAAATACCAGCAAAGCTGCTGAGAGAGGTATAGGTAGTGATGGTCATCACCTATGATGTACTTCTTAGCTAAAATCAAACTGACTCTTTTTGTACAGTGCTAAGAATCATAGTGGAAAGAATAGCATTTTAGATTTTCCTTTCATTATTCTGTTTCCTTTTGACTAGTCCATTTAAATATATAGATTTTAAAAGATGTTTTGGATGCTCTACGTGAGAGATTACTATATGGTTTACATTTTTTAGAAGGTGACGTTAGGTGAGATGTGAAATAGGTAAGCTGTTTGCTGCTGATTGATTGTTTTTATTAGGTGTAAAGAGTGATGGACTTGGAGAGATCAGAATTCATGTTCAGCCGCTATAGCTAGGTAACGGATCATTAGTTTCTCTGAACCTCTTTTTGCTTATCTGTAAAACAAGGAAAACACCATTTAGTTGTTTAGGTTCAAATGTATTCAGGAATTATTTTTTTGGGATGTGATTTCTTAACAGCCTTTCCTCACTAGATTTTTGGTGGTAAAGTGTAGTGTAGTCCATTTTTAAAGTGATTTGGGATGGATAGTGCCTCTTAGCTTTATCCTAGCTTTTATCTATCTTCAATGAGCCATAGTTTCAAAAGGATTAAATAGTGGTGTGCTCATTTGTGATGATAATCCTAGGTAGTTTTTCTAGGTTGTCTGGTTGTATGAAGGCATGACATTTTATATTTCCTGTTTACTTGGCAGTCAAAAGCTTAAAGATCTTGTAAAGCCAATCCCGTGTGTCACATTTAATGCCTTTTATAGTCCTGAAAGACTACTTATTTCCAACTTGTAATGTTTTAAAGCTTAGGTAAATTATCATGATAGTCATAATCTCACTTCTTCCTAATTTTTCCTGCTTTTTAAAAACCAGGCATATGTTTTAAGTACATAAGTAAGGCCTTTTAATCTTGAAGGCCAATTCACAAGCTACCTTAAAGGCCTTTTGGATTGTGATATAAACAGTGACAGTTGGCTTCCTAGACCTTTTTCATCCTTGTCCTCAATCCTAGATCCCAGTGATGCTCAGTTCTCTGAAACTTCCCTATCATCATTCCTGTCCCAAGCTTTTATATATTGATAGTCTGCCTGTCTATATAAGTAATGTAGTTCTTGTTTCAGAGAAATACTTTTAGCCTGTAATAATTTGTAGTAAGTGAAGATTAAACATTCTGAAACACTTTTTTGCCAGGATAGGTCTATCTTACTCCTTTTGAAATGTAGCAAAGAACGCATTTAATACAGGTTTCTATCAGTTTCATGTGGAAGTGGGTCATTTCTTAAAATCTAATTTCATAATGAGGATAAAAAGGACATTTAAAAAAACTTAATTGTGTATTGAAGCATTGTAATTTGAGTTTTGTGCCATTTGAGGTTATTACTTACTCTTCCTTTTGGTTTAAAAATAAAAACAAGTAAATATCCGTTTTTGCAAGTTAGATCAAGATGTTATGAGAAGGTATCAGAATTTCGGCTTATACTTTCTTCCAAGTTGTTATATGGCCTGTGTTATGGGAGTAATTTTATTGAATGAGTTTACATGCTGTATTTTGCATAATGTAGTATCTGTCCAAATTTCTTTCCTTGGGATACATTCTGTAAAAGAACATATTTCTTTACCTGGTATATTTTTTTCCTTCCCAGAGCTAATTCTTTTGAATATCATAAGATACAGTTCTTTACCATAAAACTGTGTCTTAGTGGTAGACATACTCAATTGTCATGCATATGATTTGCACTGAATAAATCCTTATTGAATGAATACTCTTTTTCTTTTATCTGCTGGAAAAATATGTGTAATAATCAACAGAAATTGGAAAAGGTAACTTTTTAATTTCAGGCAACCCTGCTGTAGATCATGAATTTTTTGTACTCCCAGACAATTAGCATATGAACAATCACCTCAGATTTCTCAGTATTGGGTTATGAGATGACTCTGTGTGTGTGTGTGTGTGTGTGTGTGTGTGTGTGTGTGTGTGTGTGTAAGTCACAGGGCCATTTTTTTTGCCATTTGCCATTTTCTTATTTACTTGGCTCTGGCAGGATCCATTCATTCCTTTGAAATGTTGCCTTTGTTCTCCTCTTAGGTTATATTTTACATGGTAGCTAGCCTCCCAGAAAGAATGTAGAGATACAGATATTTAGTTGTTTCTTAGTCATGTCTCACCCCCGACCTCATTTGGGGCTTTTTGGGGAGAGATATCAGAGTGGTTTGCCATTTCATTCTCTAGCTCATTTTACAGATGAAGAAACTAAGGGAAACAGGATTAAGTGACTTGCTCAGGGTCACACAACTACTAAGTATCTTATGCCAGGTTTGAATTCAGGAAGAAGAGTCTTCCTTATTCCTGGCCCAGCACTTTATCCACTGAACTGCCTAGCTGCCACAGAGATATAGATAATAATAGATAAGGTGAAACTTTCCTGTTTCATTGATTTACAAATATGATGTATAAATGTGAATATATAAATATGAAAGAGTCCAAGCTGAGCAACAAGAAAGGACAGCAGCCATCTTTTCCATTTACATCTTTATTTTGGCTTTAATAATGCCTTTCATCTTGATGTAGAACTTTGCTAAGAAAAAGTTGCATTTTGACCACTTAATTCTGAACAAGTTACTTGGTAAGGTCAAGTGAGACATTTGGTTGAGGTACGTGAATGTTCTTATGCAGTTACTCAGAATCCTCTTTTCCTTTGTCATTCATTCTGTCTCCAGTCTCACCGTAGAGCATTTGGAGCACTGAAATTAGAGTTTAGGTGACAGGAAAACATATCCTACTTTAGATGTCTACTATTAGCTAAGTAATTATTGACAAGATATGTAACTCCAGAGCCTTAATTTTATTAGATGTAAATTTGAGATAATATTTGTACTATTTACCTCCCAGGGCTGTTAGGAGGAAGGTGTTTTTTGAACCTTTGAGTGTTATAAGATATGAATCATTTTCATCATTATTTATGGTGACTTTGTTGTCATCTGCTGGACTTCGATCACTCACTCTTTTTTAAAAAGTATTTCAGAACCTGGCTCACAATTCAATTCTATAGCCTTCTTTTCTTAACTTGTATTCTCATTGGTGAATGACAACATAAAATACCTGGGCGTTCTACTTCATCAACTTTTTCTACTTCCGTGACCTGTGTATCCACTCAGATCATAGCTACCCATATAGATTATCATACCCTAGTTCATTAGTAGCAAATGCAAATAGTAATGGAGGCCAATAATCTGAATGTAAGGATCCCTCTGGTCCACGTATTGCTTTTTTCTACCCATTCAACTGATACTTGACTTAAGGATATCATCCTCTTTTACCTGGACTATTGTAATAGCCTCCTATGGGTTTTCTTTCCATGTCTCTTCAACTCAAGTCTATCTCACTCCTTTGCTCAAAAAAAAAAAACTGTGTTAGCTTTTAGGATTAAGTGATATATTCTGACATTTAAAGATCTACCTTCTAGACTGATTTCAAAATTTTTTGGGGGGTCCATGTTCTCTTCTCCAGCCAAAGTAGATTAATTACTAGCTGTTCTGCAAACTTGTTCTATGTCTTGCTTTCTTTTATTTGTATAGGTTGTCTTCCATGCTTAGACTATAAACCATCCTCACTTCAGTCTTTCAGAATATTTATCTTCCTTCAGTTTGGGTGCTACCTTCTCTAGGAATCCTTTCCTGATCCTCCTTTCTCTTCCTTGTTCTCTCCCCTGCAGTTACTAGTGCTTTCTTCCTCAAATTTTCCCAGAATGCATTGATCTCTTTGCTTTTATCGAATCCGTTCCTTATTTTTTTTTATTATACTTCTCTGTGCATATTGTTGTAGCTCTTGGAGGGTAGGAGTTGTATTGCTTTTGTCTTCTTATTGCCTTACACAATGGCTTTCATATTGTAGGTACTTAAATGTTTGAATTGAAGTAAAGATGTTAATTAGGCTTAAATTTTTTAAATTACTGCAATATTTTATCATGGCTCCCTAGTGATCTAAGAGTTAGCACTATGTTAGACTATAAGCTCTGGGGAAAAAAACAACAAAAAACTTTTTATTTCTTCCAGAGCTTGGTCCTGCCCATTGCAGGTTCTTAATCATTGGGTATTTAATCAGTGAATAAAAGGGTTTTTTTGAGCATATGGTTTCTCAATAATGTTTTTTTTTTTAAAAAAATATTAATGTGACCAGGATTTGTGAATGTTTGACTACAGATTGAAGGAGGGTAGTGATAATCATGGCTTTCTTTTGCTAATAGAAATTTTTTGAAAATATGTATTGAAATTTATGTTAGGTAAAAGTACTTCTGATTCTTCATTACATATTCAAAAATGTTTGAATTTCATATAAAAAATTAAATGGAATTATCACTTTTGTTTCTTTTTGTTTTGTTTCCTCTCTTTTTTTTTTTTTCTGCCTGTTTAGGTATAAGGAAGGTGGTGAGTCATTGTTAATTTTGCTTCCCTCTGAAGAAAAAGGGATGGTTCATCAACTTTCCCAGAAGAAAGTGCCCGTGAAGGAAATCAAGTAAGAAATGTCTCTTATTCCTTAATATTGAAATTAGAAAAACTGAAGGTGTGAAGCTATTCTTACTGCAGTCACTTCATAATACTTCATTGTCATTGTTTCTTTTTTTTTCTAGTTGTTGTGTGTTTTGGAAAAAGTTTTCCCCTTAATATTTTATTAAAAAGCAGCATAGACAACAGATTAACCTTAAAAGTTCTTTTTTTTTTTCTTTTTGGAGGGGGGAGGGCAGGACAATTGGGGTTAAGTAACTTGCCCAAGGTCACACAGCTAGTAAGTGTCTGAGGGTGGATTTGAACTTAGGTCCTCCTGACTCCAAGGCTGCTGCACCACTATCCACTGCATCACCTAGCCTCCCCAAACTTAGATTTTTGATGTGGTTCTTGTTAGCGTTGAGTAAAAGATTAAAACTATTGAGTAAAATGAGACATTTTTATTTTGTGAGGCAGCCTGCTATTATTGTTGATGAGAATGTTGAACTTGGAGTCAGGAAGACCTGCTTTAAATCAGGTACTAGTTGTAATGACTCTGAGCTAGTCAGTTAAGCCCTCTGAGTCTCATTTCCTTTTCTGTAAAATGGAGATAATACTTGCAGTGTTTTCCTCACAGGGTTCTTGTGAAAGTGAGAAAAATAAAGTGCTTTTCAGTACTTATTTAAAGTTCTTTAAGTACTTACATAAATGTCAACAATATTCATTGTCATCATCCTCGTGACCATCATTGTAGTAGATATTGTACTATTCATAATTCTACCCAAGTTTCAGTTTTCTTATCTGTAAAATGGATTAAATAGTAAAACTCCATTGTTTACCTCACAAATTTTTGAAGATCAGATTGAGAACATTAGATGAAAACACTTTGAAAGATAGTAAGTGTTATATAGATGTGGAGTATGGTTTTATGCTACAATGTTAAGAATTCTGGACTGGGAGTCATAAGACCTGAGTCCTCCTCAAAGCTCTTCCACTAACCAACTCTATTGGCATATTACTTTATTGTTCCAGACCCAATTTTCCTCATTTTTCAAATTAAGGAGTTGAATGAAATGATTTTTGAGCCTTCCATTAATTCTCATATTCTTTGATTTATGTATTACTTTTGTTTTCCTACTGCACAGTTTTGTGAGAGTTAGAGGAGATAATTATGTGAAAATTCTTTGAAAGATGTAGTATTACCTAGATATGGATTATGGTTTCACTTCAGTACTACAACACCAACTGCCTGTTAGACATTTCAAATAAGAAGTCTGGAAGGTATCTCAAACTCAAGACACCCAAAACAGAACTCATCTCCCTGACCCTAAAGCAAGCCCTCTTCTTAACTTCCCTTTTTCTTTCAAGGCTGGCACCTCCATTCATCCAGATTCACAACTCTGTGGTTACCTTCAATTTCTTCTTGGGTTAAAAATCTTCCTCCTACATTTAGAAGCAGGAGGATCCTGGGCAAATAACTTAACCTTCCTGGGGTTCATTATAACTCAACTGAGAAGGTTGGGTTTTATGACCATTGAAGTCCCTTCTAGCTCTAAATTTTTTATTTTTTGATACACAAATCCATTCATTTGTCAGATGTTGATCTACTGCCACAGCCTCTCTCCACTCACATTATTGTCAGTGTATTTTAATCCCTCTTCACATTTCATGTGAACTTGTGTAATAGCTGCTAAGGAGTCTATCTTTGTCAAGTCCCTTCTCTAACTCATCTTCCCTGTAGTAGCTAAAGTAATATTCCTCGTCTGAACAAGTCTGAACATGTCACACGCCTATTCTCCCTTCTGTCTCTAGGATCAAGTACAAATTGTTCTGTTGGACATGGAAAGGAAGATCTTGATAACATGAAACCAACCTGTATTTTGACTCATTTTATGTTATTTCTCTCATGTTCTCTGTTTCTGTCAAATTGGCCTTGTCTTTACTCACCCTTGGCATTCGATATCCTGTCTCATTGTCTTTGTAGTCTGTCCTCAAAGCTTGTCTCAAACACCACCTTCTTTTTGAGAACTTTTATGATTCCTACAGCTGTTAATGCCTTTCCTGCAAAATTACATTGTTTTTATTTTTAGATGTTTTTGTATATACTTAGATGTGTACACATTTCCACCCAATAGGAGAATGTAATCTTCTCAAGGGCTGTTAGACACAGTAGTTGCCCAACAAATGCTTTTTAGTTGATTAACTTATTATATTATTCTTAATTTCTAGATTGGGAAAATATTAACACAAGCAAATTGGTTATTATTTACTTGAAAAAATTATTTCAATATTTTGGGGATTAAAGTAACAATATGATTATAAAATTACTAGGTTGTACAGTGGATAGAGTGCCTGGACTGGAGTTAGTAAGACCCAAGTTCCAGTGTGACCTCAGATACTTTCTTGGGCAAGTCTCTTAGCTTGTTTGCTTTAGTTTCCTCATGTGTAAAATAGAGATGATAATAACAACTACCTTCCAGGCTGTTGTGAAGATAAAATGAGCTAAAAATTGTAAAGCTTTTTACAGAGTGCCCTAGCACATAATAAGCACTATAGAAATGTTAGCTATTATTATTATGTTATTAAATGTCATATCCTTTGCAATTTATCCCAGTCTTCACCTATTATAAAGTCAAGAAATAGCTAATGCCAATTTTGATTTTTACCTTGAAGCGTCTTTATGTTGTTCAATTTGAATCGTGTTCTTGACAAGAGGTCTGATCTATCTTTTTGCCTTGAATCATTCGTAAAAGCCAACAGGATTGAGTTTTATGCCCAGTAAGGTTTCAGCTAAACCATGTTCAGAGACTAGTAATAGTTTCATATACTTAAAAATTATAGATAATAAAGGTGGAAAATAAGTCAGTTCTGTAGAGACTTTTTTGAAAGTGAAATGATGTAGTTTAACTTTTGTTTTCTTTTGTTATCTAGAATTAATCCAGAAAAGCTTATAGATATCCAGAAGAAACTGGAAGCATTTTTAGCTCAAGATCAAGACCTAAAAGAACGGGCTCAAAGGGTAAGTAGTTTTTGAATAGAATAACCATTTCATATATTTTGAGTTTGTTTAGTGGTACTAATGCAAATGTTTGTGCTCTCAGCCTGTAAAGTAAGAAATCAGTGACTTAGGAAATGGTAATTTTGGTTTTAGGGGCAGTGAAGAATATCTCAGTATTCTGTGGCATCTGCTTCACATTGTGTTGAATTCCATTATCTTCCTTGTTTAAGGAAATGTTCTTTTAATATAAAGGCCCTTTGTAAGTTATAAGTTGATGGTGTTTGAGAAAAATGAGATGGTATATGTTAAATTTTGATCATAAAATCAGTAATATCACATATAAATGTCATGATATTAAGATCTTGGAAGCATTTCAATCTTGGTATATGCTTGGTTGGCCCTGCTGGAGTTCTTTTGACTATAGAATTCTAGCTAAAATGTGCTATTTGTAATTGTATATAAGGTGATTTATTTAGAGCGAAGGAAGGGTATCTGAATTGTGATGCTATGGAATAAGAGAGAGAGAGAGAGAAAGAGAAAGAGTGTGTGTGTGTGTGTGTGTGTGTGTGTGTGTGTGTGTGTGTGTGTATGTATGTGTGTGAGTGTGAGCACTCACTGCTTTCATTGGTCTGGAGAAGTTCAGGATCTCCCTCTACCAATGCAGATTTGTAATTATCTGCAAATTAAAGTTATAGAGAGTTGTCTAAGGTGTTGGCTAGTTAAGCTCAGTGTTATATATCCAGGATGTGTTAAAGGTCGAACTTAAATTTTGGGTCTTGACCTGAATCCAAGTCTAGCTTTTTAGTCACTATATTATGTTACTTTGTCATGATATTATATTATCTTATTTAAATACGAGAGAAGAGAGTCAGTAGAGCATAGTGGAAAGTTGTCCTTGGGGTTAGGGAAGAACCAAGTTCCGGTCTCCTTGTCTCTAAGCAAGACACCTAACCTCAGGCAAGTATCTAAGACGGTAATTTGCAGGATGTGTACAGATCTGCATTGATAGAGGGAGTTCCTCATAGGGACCTCCCTATACTGATGAAATCACAGATCTAGTCTCTCCTTATCCCCCATACATATATGCATATATTTAAATATACTCCCTCTTCTCTCTTCTGACACTACCACCACCCTGGTATAGGCCCTCATTACTTTATACGTAGACTACTGCAGTAGCTGCTGGTGGGTCTACCTGCCTCATTTCTCTCCCCTTAAGTCTATCTTCTATTTAGCTGTCAACTTGAGCTTCCTAAAATGCAGTTCTGATCATATTATATCCCTGCCCAATACCCCAACTCAGCAGTGTCTTCCTTTCACCTTCAGGATCAAATATAAAATCCTGTGTGGTGTTCAAAAGCTTTTATGATCTATTCCTTTCTTGTCTGTCCAGTCTTCTTATACTTTCCTTCCCTCCCTCCTCTCCTATCATGTAGTCTGCATTGGCTTCCTTGCTTTTCTTTGCATAAGACACTCCATCTCTAGACTCTAGGCATTTTCATTTGCTCGCACTTATGCATATATGAGAGCTGTTATGAAGGTAAAGTAGAAAGGCAATAGATTGGGTGGGTTGGGGTATAAGACAGTGATTGAGTTGAGGGGTGACACCCAAGTTGTGAGCAGCCTAGGTGACTGAGAGTAATAACAGAATAATCAACAAATAAGAAAATGGTTAACAATAATGGGGGAATTAAGAAGAGGGAACAGTTTTGGGAAAAGTTAACGAATTCAATTTTGGATGTATTGAGAACATCCATTTTGAGATGTCTAATAGGCAATTGGAGATGTGAGACTAGAAGTTAGGAGAAAGGTTTGGACTGGCTAAATATATTTGAGAACCATCTGCATAGGCAGGATAATTGAATCCATACTAGCTGATGAGATCGTCAAGTAAAATAGCATCTATAGAAAGAAGAGAAGAGAGGGCTCAGGACAGAGCCCTGTGGGATACCCATGATTAGTGAGTATGATCTGCGAAAGTTCAGCAAAGAAGATTTAGAAAGAGTAGCTGCCATACCAGATGAATTCCTCTGGACTTCTTCATCATGCCCTAGGAAGCTCTGTATCCTGCAAGATTATAGAAGCCATGGTACTCTCACCTCATCAGTACCCTTTGCTCCTGGGGATCCTTTGACTGGAGTGTATAGCAGAGAGCTCCTCCCAGAGCCTTCATTAAAGAGGGTAACCAGGCCCACGTTCTCTTCATTTTCCAACTGGCTGCATTCCTTTAGCTTTCTCCATCATTCCCCTTTCACTAGGTTACCCCTCCCTCCTTTCACCTTCCTTTTGTGTGTTATCTTTCCCTATTAGATTGTAAAGTCCTTCAGAGCAAGGACTATTTTTATATTTCTTATTTGTATCTTTAGTGCTTCTCATAGCATATTGCCTAATGCATTGACTCGCGGACTAGGAAGAGAACCAGGAGAGAATAGTGTTATGAAAACCTAGAAACAAAAGAATGTCAAGGGGAAGATGATGATTGACAGTGTCAAAGGTTACAGGGAAGTCATAAAGGACAAAGATTGAGAAACTGCTGTTGGTTTTGGGAATTAAGAGAGTACTAATAACTTTGGAGAGAACATTTTTGGTTGAATGATAAGGTCTGAATGATGGGATGGGAAGCCAGAGTGTAGAGAGGGGAGAAGAGAGTGTGAGGAAAAGAGATGGAGTCACCTTTTGTAGATAACCTCTTCAAGGAGTTTAGCCACAGAAGGGAGGAGAGATATGGGATGATAGATATTGGGTATGACTGGATCAAGTGAGAGTTTTTTGAGGATGGGAGAGACTTGAATATGTAGGCAGTAGTAGGGAAGCAGCCAGTAGATAGGTAGAAATTGATGGTAACTGATCGGGTGGGAATGAGAGAGGGGGCAATTTGCTGAAGAAGATGGGATGAAATGGGATCACTTGTACATATAAAGTGATTTGCAATCAGAAGGGCCACCTCATTATGTGAGACTGAGTATAAGTAGAGATTGTGTCAACTATCAGTGAGATCAGTTGAAGAGGGAAGAGGAGAAGCAGCTCTCTGTCTTTCAACTCAGTTTTTTTCATTGAAATATGAGGCAGGTTTCTCCACCAAAAGGGTAGGGGAGAGGAGGAACCAGTGGGAAGCTTAAAGGGGATGAAAAAAGCCACTGTGAAGAGTGGGAAAGTCAATCAGTTGGGGATGTGTAAAAGGATTGCCTTGCTGCATTGAAGGCCCTGTAGAGATTATGTAACATAACTTTGTAGTGGATCCAGTTTTGTGATTTTCTCCAGCTTTGTTTGGCCACTTATAAATAGTAACAAAGGTAGTAGATGCTGAGAGAAATCCAAGACTGAACCTTTTTTGGGAAAGATAGGCAATAACTTAAGGGGGCAAGGGACTCGGGAGTTAAACTGATTCTCCAGTGGGTCAAGGTAGGGAAGGGAGGAGAGTATAGACAGTGCAGAATTTATAAGCCTGGGGAAAAAAACTAAAAAATTGAGGAACTGGAGGTTACATTGAAGAAGAAGAAGGTTGGGGCTATAAGTTAGAGAGAAGTGAAATGATAAAATTTTGATCAGCTGAGGGAATTTCAGAGTTCATTAACATGGAGATGGAGCATTTTGGGATGATGGCAAGAATCCTATGATTATGATAGCTGTGCTGAGATTATAGGAAATGAGCAAGTTGAACAACTGTGAGGTTAGGGGATAAGGAGTATTATTTAAGATTTTGAAGTCCCACAGTATGAAGGCAACAAATGATAAAGAGAGAAAGACTGTGAGCCAGGCACTGAGAAAGGAAAGGCAGTATCCCTGGAAGTCAGTAGACAACAGCTACCAGAATTTTGGATAGGGTGGTAGATAAGGATTTAGTGAACCTCAAAGGAGGAGAAGTTACTGAATAAAGGAAGAAGAGGGAGAGAATGGAAGCGACGATTGGGGAGCAAGACATATTCTAACTCCCCCCATGGTTTGGGGAACCATGGAAGGTGCAAACATTGCTGGAAAGCATGGCTCGGGAGGCTGTGTCATCAGGAGGGAGCCAGGTTTCAGTGAGAGGCAAAAGCTCAAAGGAGTGAGAAAGGAAATGATTTCAGATGAGAGCAAATTTGTTATCTACCAAGCACATATTCCATATCTTGGGCAGAGGTTTTTGATACGGTTTAGAATTTCCCTCTGCCCCTCAGTTTCCTTCTCTTTTTTTCCCTTTTATTAATGACTGATAAGCTTTTCTTGCCACCTCTTAACAAGTTTTTTATGAAAATCATCTATATATGTATCAAAGGTATCCTTGATGAATGTCTGAGAGGAGAACACAAGGCAGCATTTTGCAAATGATACTTTTTTTCACCCAATATCTTTTTAAACACAGTTTACTGAAAGGAGTATTTATTATTTGTGGACTTAAAAAGCATTTGATTTGGTAAAGCAAAACATGAAAAAAAGGCTGTCCTCTCCAAAGGGTATCTTTACCAACAAGCATTTGTTCAGATTATATGAGAGTCCTTGAAAAATGTAACAATAGAGATTACTTGTTCAACTCTCTGATTTTGAATATCGTGTTATATATAGTGTTTTGGGTTACCAGAAGGTAGGAAACATTTGACTTTTCCTCTTTTTTTGTAGGCATATATACGGTGCTTTTTTGTCTTTGACAGCCTTTTACTGTCTTGGTGAGGAAAATTATGTGCTTCTTTGCCTTTGGTACCATTTAGTAGTGGAAGCTCTACAGCCTCTGAGTAATTAAAAGTGAACATCACATTAAGGGCAGTGTAGATGCTCATCGTGGGTATGATCAGGGTCTAACATATATCAAAGAACTTTGTAAAAAAAATTGAGCAAAGGATGTTGTCAGGGAAATGTATAAATGTAAACAAGGGCTGCTCTTTTGGCAAGAATGAGGCATAACAGGTGGACAGGCTGAATTATCTACTAGAATACTTAAAATGTCAGTAGAAAGAGGGGAGAGTTTGTAGGATGTAGGTGGACCCTATATCAAACTTAATGGGATCATTTGGACAAATTAGCACAGTACAGGTTGCTGTCTCCATA
>CM053588.1:120215900-120243359 GCA_028646515.1 Pseudochirops corinnae | reverse complement strand
GAAACAATTTGAGTATTGTGGAAACACAATCAGGATAATATAAGATCTAGCAGCTTCTACATTAAGGGATCAAAGGGCTTGGAATATGATATTCCAGAGGTCAAAGGAGCTAGGATTAAAACCAAGAATCACCTACCCAGAAAAACTGAGTTTCATGCTTCAGTGGAAAATATGGTCATTCAGTGAAATAGAGCACTTTCAAGTATTCTTGATGAAAAAACCAGAGCTGAACAGAAAATCTGACTTTCAAATACAAGAAGCAAGAGAAGCATGAGAACATAAACAGGAAAAAGAAATCATAAGGAACTTATTAAAGTTGAACTATTTCTATTCCTTCATGGAAAAACAATAAATGTAACTTATGAGACTTTTCTCAGTATGAGGATTGCTGAAAGGAATATATATGTATACATATATATGTGTGTGTATGTATAGGAGGGTGTATGCATATATAAATATATATTTGAGTGTATGTATATGTGGGTACATGTATACATAGACAGAGGGCAAAGGATGAGTTGAATATGAAGGGATGATATCTAAAAAATACAATTAAGAGGTGAGAGAGGAATGTATTGGGAAAAGGAGACAGGGAGAGATAGAATAGGGTAAATTATCTCCTATAAAAAAGACAAGAGAAAACTGTTACAATGGAGAGGAAGAGCAGGAAGATGAAAGGGAGCAGGGCAGCTTTACTCTCATTGGAGTTGGCTTAAGGAGGGAATAACATACACACTCAATTGGGTGTCTTACCCTATGGGAAAGTAGGGGGGATGGGGATAAGAGGGGGGAAAGATAGAAGGGAGGGCAGATTGGGGGAGAGGGTAGTTAGAAGCAAACACTTTTGAAAAGGAACAGGGTCAAAAGAGAAAACAGAGAAAGTAGGGGGCAGGACAGGATGGAGGGAAATACAGTGTCTTTCACAATATAACTACTATGGAAACGTTTTGCATAACTACACATGGACAAGCTATATTGAATTGCTTGTCTTCCCAGTGGAGGTTGGTGAGGAGGGAAGAAGGGAAAGAATTTGAAAATTAAAGTTTTAAAAACAAACACTTTTAAAAAAAATTTTTTTTCATTCAACTGGGAAATAAAATATATAGGCATTGGGGTATAGAAATCCATCTTGCCCTATTAGAAAGTTGGGGGGTGGGGAGGATATAAGAAAGAACAGATTGGGGGAAGGGGCATTCAATAGGCTCGCTATTGTGGGGTGGAGGTAGGGGAAAGATGGAGAAAAAATCTGTAACCCAAAATCTTGTGGAAATGAATGTTGAAAACTAAAAATAAATAAATAAATCAGGGGGAAAAGATACATCTTAAATTTAAAGAAAAAGAACACAATGTTAACAAAACCATATTCTATAACTTACTCCTCCCTTGGTTACTAAATATTAGTTTAAAAGGTCCTCAACAAATGTTTGTCAATAAAAGATAAATGTAACATTGTGCTTAAAGCTCTTAGCACAATGTCTAACATAGTAGATGCTATGGAAATACTATCATTATCGTAAATAGCTGGAATATTTACACATCAAATCTTGGCACTGACTAGTCCGAAATAGACAAGACCTCTGTGAATAATTTGCTGCATTCTTACACCGTCATATTAACATAGTAGTCCATTTTTAAGATACTATGAGAAATAATTCATGGACTTTCCATTTGAAGAAAACAAAAATGAACACCTCAAGTAAAAATTCCTTTTCAAAATAATTTCTAGTCTAGTTTGGAAGTTGTTCAACTCCAATGAAGATAATCTGATAACTCTAAATTTATTTTCTTTTAGTATATAATTGAAAATGCATGTCATATTTGGAGCAGGAGTTCTGAATCTGAGGTCCATAATTTTTTAAAATGTTTTTATAACTATTTCAATGTAATTGAATATTTCAATATAATTTCCCTTGTAATCCTATGTATTTACTTCATCTGTTTGAAAACATCATTCTGAGAAGGGGTTCAGAAGGTTCACTGCGAAAGGCATCCATGACAGAGAAGAGGTTAAAAACCCCTGCTTTTGGAGGTCTAGTATTACTATCCTTAACAAGATCGTTCACTGTGGAAAAGTTCAAGAAGGGGGAGAAAGTGCACAATTCCTTCTTAAAACAGGGGTGGAAAAGAAATACCTACAAGGGGAACCTATAAATAAATAACAGCACAACTGTCAGTCAGTCATTCCATCTGCATAATATAATTTTAGAAATGCCACATTTGTAGAATTTTTTGTAACTTTATTGTTCTTGTCACAACATTGGATTTTGTCTTACGTATATTTGTTTATTTGTATATTGTTCTATTCCCTCAACAAAGATAACATCATTCCTTTACACTTAGCGAAGAATACCATAATCTTCATATACTAAATAGTCAATAAATGTTTGTCAATAAAATTAAATATCAAATTTTTACTCATAATCACTCCAAATTTCTACTCAAAAATACAATTTTTATTTTAAAATAAGCTCCCACTATCTACAAAGCACATTATTTCCAAAGAATGTACATATTTCAAGGCCATGATTTACTGATGGGACATTTTAATGCCATAAGATGGCCCAGAATTCAAACTAAAAGGGGCCTTGGATAAAAACTAGTAAAATCCAATCATTGTAAGAAACTGAAGGCCAAAAGTGACCTTCCCAAGGCCACACAGCTAGTAAGGGACAGGGCCAGAGCTTTAGCTACTGCTAGAATTCAATACTCCCTGTCATTCTGCTCAAGAAACTAAAATCACTTTGAAGAGGGACGGTTAATTTCTAATGAATCTCCTTTTCTTTATCTCAGAATGAGAGGAGCACAGAATGTTAAAGTTGGAATGTTACAGCGCATCTAGTCCAACCCCCTCATTTTATTGGTATAGTAAAATCTCACAAATTTCTTCAGTCTATTTCACAGCATTGCAAAGTTCTAGATATGGAAGGGTCCATAGCAGCCATTTATTCCAATCCATATATCAGAGGAATCCCCATTATAACAAACCTGACAAATAGTTACTAAGCCTCTTCCTTGAAGGTCTCCAAAGAGAGTAAACCCACAACCTCTCAAAGTAGACCATTCTACCTTGAAACAATTCTAATTTTCAGAAAGCTCCTGATAATGAGCTTAAATTTGCCTCTCTGCCAGTTACACCTTTTACTCCTGTTTCTGCTCTTTAGGGTCAGACAGCACAACCTTAATCCTTCCACATGACAATATCTCAAACACTTTAAGACAGCGATTTTATTTCCTCTCTATCTTCTTTTCTAGAAACTAAACATTCCCAGTTCTTTCAACCAATCCTCGTATGGCATGGACTCAAGGACTTTCATCTTTCTGATTGTCTGCCACTCAATACTCCCCAATTCTGAAGAATAAAGTGAGAAATACATTGTCTAAAATAGCTGGTTTTTAAAAAAAACTTATATAGCAGAATACTTTTAAAGAAAAATAGTCTTATTTATTTATATCCTAGTAGCATACATGGAACTGGAAGTGTTCAGTATTTCAACTTATTTTATTAATGAGTTAGCATGTCAGAGCAGCATTTAAATGCTGTCATGAAAATGCATTTATATGGGTAATTAGTTTACTTGTAAGGTGAACATCTCTGTTCCCAAGTCACAACTTCAAATGTGTTTACACTCTGTTTTCCCAAAGCCATTTTTCTTCGTTGGGTGCAAAAGTAGACTGACCATATGAAATTTGTACACTTGAGAATTTGTGACTTTAGTCATCTGGGTGAACTCATAAAACAGCCCTCTACAACTCAATAGATGGCTATCAATCGTTACTATGGATGTTATTGCTATAACTTAAGGTGGAATAGTTCCTATATCTATTTTCATATAATCCTCCCTAATAATTAAAAATAGCTTTTAATTAGGAAAAGACAACATGGGAAGACTTGAGATCAAGTCCTGCCTTTGACATATACATCTGCATAACTCAGGGCAAATCATTTAATTGCTCAGAATGTGAGAAGCAGTTTCCTAAGGCTATAATTTGGCTGTAAGTTACAGAGATGGTAGTGTCAACCTTCACTGGTAGGGAAAGTGAAATTACAGGTATAGTCCCTAAAAATTTAGCATCAGGTTGATCCAAATTAATAGAGCATTAATCCTAGGTCTACATCAGAAAAAGATCAAAGAAAAGTGGAAAGGACCTAACTGTACAAAAATATTTAAAGGAGCTTTTTCTTTTTAGTGGTGAGAAAGAATTGGAAACTGAGAGGATGTGCATTAACTGGGGAATGGCTGAACAATTTGTAGTACATGTTCGTAATGGAATACTACTATACTATAGGAAATGACAAGCAGGACGGTTTCAGAAAAAACCTGGGAAGACTTACACAGAGTGATGCAAAGTGAAATAAGTAGAACTAGGAGAACATTGTACACAGTAACAGCAATATTGTAACCATGATCAACCGTGAAACGCTTAGCTATTCTGACCAAGACAATGATCCAAGATAATACCAAAAGACCTGTGAAAAAAAATACTACCCACCTCCAAAGAGAGAACTGATAAAGTTTAAGTGCAGACTGAAGCATAATTTTTTTCACTTTCTTTATTTTTCTTGCTTTTTTGGGGGCAGCATAACTAATAGGAAAACATGTTTTGTATGACTTAACATGTATAAGTGATAGATTGCCTTCTCAACAACTGGGAGAGTGACAAGAAAAAAAGAAGCGATTTTTAAACTCTATATTTTTTTTAAAATAATGTTAAAAAATAAATAAATGAATAACTAAAGGGGGAAATAATTAATAGGATACTACTCTATTTGAATTTGGAAAAGTACCCTGAAATACAACTATATTGTCCCCTGATTCAAGTAGGAAATTTGGAGAAAAAGAAGATGGACTTTGTTTCTGCTCTAATTTCACAAATGAAGACTAATAGATAGAAACCAAGCCTCTTAGAAGATCTGGAGTCATGTCCTGCCTCTGGCACACCCTGATTGTGACCCTGGGTAAATTGCCTAAACTGCTAGATCTATATTTGTGGACGGAATTTTTTTTTTTAAATCAGGAGTTCCTGATGGCCATTAAATTATAGGTCTAGAAAGAAAAGGAAAAAGCAAATCCATATAAAGAAAAAATATCAGATCTATTTTTGTAAGTCCTTAGTTTTAAATGAGTAAATAATGGCCAAATCCTTAAAATAACCTATATAACTTTCAAAAATAACCTGCCCAGGGTGATGCTTCTGCTTTTGTTGTTTCCATTAAAGTATATTACAATGAAGGCAAAGACAGTCTAAATGTACTTTTTAAAGTTTAGACTATAAAAACAAGCTATTAGGGAACTGAGCAGTTAGCAGAAGCTATAAATATGGTGCAAAAGTGAGAAATGAAGAGAAACTAGTCAAAATATTTTTGAGAATAAAATGATCTGGCATATAAGAAAATAAACATTAAACCAAATGTCTTTTGCTTTCCTGTATGAATTTACATCCTTAGGAATCATCCTCATACAAAGCACGAATAGTTTTCAAAAAACACATACAAAACACAGCTCATTAAGTATTCTAAGTTTTAAGTTGCAAATTAACTGATTCAGAATCGGAAACAAGCTTAAATAATACTGGAGTCAGAAGAAGAATGCAATAAACAGCATATCCTCCTCTGGTAAGGGCTGTGCATGTGTGTATGTGCGTGTGTGTGCGCGTGTGAGATTGTGATTGATATATTATAGATAGATAGATAATATATCTCACACATACATACATAGACGATGGAATCCATATGGGTCTCTAATGTTTTGTATTATCTACACTACTGCTCCATTCCATTAATAAAGATAATAAGAAGCACAATAGGTTTTTTCCTAAATACCTGAATAGAAAGGCCATAGTTCCTGATCACCTACTAGGTTCTGATATTCATTTCACTATTCTAATGCAAAGTGCAGGACTGATAGCTATTGTGGAAATCCTAAATTCTGCACAACTGCAGTTCACATTTATTGTTGAGTATACCTTTAGTTCAGCCACCATTCCAAGATTTTCAAATAGGCATTTTAAAAAAAACTGAAGCAACTATATAGAAAAGAACAAAAGAATGAAAAACTCAGTTCAAATAGCAACAATTCATGCATTTTAGAGGCAGAAAGAATAAAACCAGGAAGAAGGGCAAAGCTGTTAGTGCTGATGAAAAAGAAACTTAAGGTTTTAATGTCAACATCTTGATCACTAAAATCTTCCTGAATTTAATAAGCATCAAATAAACATTTTAATATAAAAAGGTTTATATAAAAATTGTGAATTTCTGTTATATATTTTGTTTTGTATTTATGGGTAATTTAACAAAGTAAGGAAATTACCAATGAATCCAAGACAGCAGGCAGTAAATCATATATCTGTGAAAAATCAGTTCCTCAAGAAACCATTTAGCCATTCCAAATCTCTCCAAAGTATCCTCAATGATACTTGTGACAGTCTCTCTCTAAAAACCTATTAAAATTCCACAACCTTCATGAAAGCAGATAACTTGTTACAGCACGAATCATAGTAAACACACACTATTTTATCTCCCTTAATTAATATGGATGTACTTTGGAAAGTTTCATATCACAGAAGAATTAACAATTTGTAGTTGATTACATGTTTAGATTCCTTTTTTTTTTCTTTTTGGAGGGCAATTGGGGTTAAGTGACTTGCCCAAAGTCACACGGCTAGTAAGTGTGGCAAGTGTCTGAGGCCGCATTTGAACTCAGGTCCTCCTGACGCCAGGGCCAGTGTTATATTCACTGCGCCACCTAACCGCCTCCTTTAGATTCCCACCTACAAAAAGCCAGGCATCAGATCCAAAGTCAAGCATTAAGTGATCAGACCTCCTTCAAAAACACAAAATTTCCATTGTACTAGTATTCCTAAAGGAAAATCAACTTCAATTTATACTTCCTCCTTTTACGAATGAAATCTACCATAAGCATGAAGTCTGTCCATAATAAGGAACATCAACTATTCTCAAATGCAGAAAGCAGGAGAATACAAACAGCCAGAAAGTAATGCTAAGGGACAGAAGTTAATCCAAGTGTGAGCAAATCATTTGACATTTCAAATAATGAAATATTTTCCTGCTTCTCACCTCTCAAAATGGCTTTATAGGATGAAAATAAAATATCGTAAGAAATACTTATTTTAAAATCATTAACTAGTGGACTTCAATACAAATCTAAATCAAAAAGCTTTGCTACAAATTTGTATGATTTCAGATTTAATCACTGGGATCATTAAAAGTACTTAATTTGGGATTGATTTTGTTACATACAGAACCTTTCTAGGCCCTTATTTAGTAAATAGCATGCTAGAAGAATACATCTACTGAAACAAAAGTTTCACATAATTCTCAATGAAACATATAATCAACAATTTGATAATCTCAGACTGAAACAGTCTGCATAAATAAAAGAGAACCTTTATTTCTCAAAACATTTCTGCTATCATGAATACTGAAGAATAAACCTACTCAAAGATGCATTTGCCAGAAGTACAAGACATTCACAAATACTTTTAATAAACCTTTACAAAGATATATTCTCTTTCTAAACTGCTGGTTGAATGTTCAATAGCAACAGTCTCATTAAAAGCAAAATTCATAATAAAAAAGGATAACATTATTATACTGTAATGATTTTAATTAGGTGGTGTAGCATGAATTACAATAAAAGGACCTAGGACCAAGAAGCTTGGAGCTACATCAATTAACTTAATGTTCTGATCACGATTTTAGGTGTTTTTAGGTACTTCTGAGACAGCAGTTGAAAACCAGTAAATGTACAGAGATTAAAGATGTCAAACTTGTACAGCTCCCAAAGTTATAAAAAATAAAATGACTCCTCGCTCTCCATTAGGATGGATTTATAAATTTTCACAGGCTCCCAAAGTGGGTGATACTGCCCTCTGGGGGGTGCTGGAATGAACCAGGGGGGTGGTAGTAACCTCAGTGACACAAATTTGAAAAAAACAAAAAGTTAAAGGGTTAAAGAAAGTAGATTTCCAGGTGGGTGCTAAGTATTTTTTTTTAAAGGCAGTAGGCCAAATAAAGTTGGGAACCTCCGATTCAAATCCTTACTTTTCCAAAGGTTCTGAAATGCAGTCCGTTAATATGCAATAATTTATGAAATGCCTACTAAGTACCCAGAACACAGTAGTGTAAAAGGACAAAGTAACCTCCTTTTGGAAAGAAACTTACCTGTACTGTGGATTCTTTAAGGTCTAATCCAAATACATTATGTCGTTTCACTCTAAAGAAGTCAACATCAAGACCATCTTCATCCTCTTCATCTACATCTAAACTCTGTACAGAAATCACTTTGTCTTTTGAAGTGTCATTAGGACCTGGAAGAGCTTGAATTTCAAACATTTTGACTTTTTCTATTTTCTCCTCTCTAACTTCATCTTCCTCCACTTCTTTCTCTTCATCTTCATTCTCTTCTTCACCAACAATACTTGCTAGTTTCTCTTTGTCTGTCTCTCCAGCTGTCTTCTCTCCTTTCTGAAGGATAGACATTTTCTCATTGAAATATGCTCTAAATTCCTCCACTTCATCATTGGTAAGAGAAGAAGCAACAGGTCTCTTTCCACTTTTGCTTTCACCATCTGTTTTACTTATCACTGATTCGTTTGTGATCTGTTTCTGTATTCTCTGAAGAAATCTCACCCGTGGTGCCACAGCAAGGCCAAGGGAACTGAATTACAAAAAGAAATAAAAAATCATTAACAATATTTAAAAGCTGAAATACTTTTATTATATACTCAGAGAACTTTATACAGCAACAACAGACGAGTAATTAAATTTGTTAAACTTACTCTAAAAAAGAAATAACCCTATAATTATTGCTAAAAATGATGGCAATATTAGAGATGGTCCTAAATATTTAACTGATCACAACTATCTCAACATCCACTCTTACATTTATCAATAGGCTGAGGTTTCCTGACAAGGAAAACACAAAAGAAATTAAAAATAAAATTCAGACTAAAGACTGAGTCAAGATTGAGAAAGTGATTAAATCATGCTTTGTTGATAAGGTTCAATTCAATGATAAACTCTATTCAACAAACTTGCATTGCATTCTATGTATAAAACAGAAATACTTCTAATTCTGATACAAGGCATAAAGAAAATTACATAATGCAAAAAAAGTTAAAATGAACAATCAAAGACCAAGATTTTACACCAAATTCAAAAATACATTCTAAATGGATTTATGACCTTAATATTAAAATCAAACCATAAAAACACTGGAAGATAAGTAGATCATATATCTCTTACAACTATGGAAAGGAGATATATTCTTAAACAAACAAGGAATAGATTCAATTACAAAAAGTTATTTTGATTACATAAAACTAAAAGCTTCTGTATAGACAAAATTAATGTACCAAGGATAAAAAAGGACGGGGTCAAATGGGAAAAATTTTTAAACAAATT
The DNA here is from genome assembly GCA_028646515.1 of Pseudochirops corinnae. Taxonomy (NCBI): domain Eukaryota; kingdom Metazoa; phylum Chordata; class Mammalia; order Diprotodontia; family Pseudocheiridae; genus Pseudochirops; species Pseudochirops corinnae. Next base: position 120,233,935 of record CM053588.1, on the reverse strand, counting down.
TTGCTGTTAAGAATATGATGTATACACACACACACACACACACACGTATATACACACATATACCTATATATGCATGTATGTGTACGTGTATATATATATATACATGTATACATGCATGTGTGTTTATACCTGTGTGTTTGTGTGTATGTATCTCTGTGTGTACATGTATGTATGTGCCATATATACCTGTGCATACATATATGAGTACACGTGTGTGAACATGCGTGTGTACGCATACACACACGCATACCCCATGGCCATATTCCCACAAATCAGTGGTCAAAGGAAACAAATCATTCTCAAAAGAACTGCACAGGATTGACAACCACATGAGAGAATGCTCCAAATCACTAATAATAAGAGCAATGAAAACCAAAACAACCGAGGTTTTACCTCATAACCTGTAAATTGGCAAAGATGACAAAATATGAGAACAGTAAATATTCGATGAGTTGTGGGACGATAAGAATGTTGGTATATTGTAAGTGAATCTATGGATCAATATAACTATTTTAGAAAGAAATTTGGAATTAATAGCAAATAAATAAAAGCAAAATGGAATTGATTAATAAAGCAAAGTGGCAAACGACTATCTTTTGAATGAGAGATTCCATTAATGGGTTTATACTGCAGATAAAAAGAAAAGTCCCCATTTATAAAAATAGCAGCACTTCTTGTGATAGCGAAGAATTAGAAACAATGAAGACATCCATTGACTACAGAACAGTTAAACTAGTTGTGGTACATTAATGCAATGGAATATTACTATATTGTAAGAAATGATGAATGGGATAATATAGAGAAGCACAGAAAAATCTACATGAACTGATACAAAGTGAAGTAAGCAGAGCCAAGAAAACAAAATACAAAATGATTATAGCAATGTAAGTGAAAAAGAACAACCACATATATACACATATGCAAAATGAAAAATAAAGTTACTAAAAATTAGGCATAAAATAAGCCAAGAGAGGTTCTAACTAACTGTCCACAGGGTCTGCTGACATGTCATAACCATAACCTAGATGAACGTCAATCACAGCACTCACTTTGACTGCCAGAGTCTTTTCTGCCTATCTCAGGGTTTTAAAGTATGTCCAGAGAAGTTAGAATGTTAGAAAAGTGACATGTAAATTAGCAAGGTATTAACTAGTATACCATTTTTATTACATATGTCTAAAAGGATCCAAACCCAGTTTGGGAACTCAAATAATGAGAGGACAAACTGATTTACACATTAAAGGAATGACAAGGTCCAATTTGAAAAAAACAAACAAACAGATCTTCTCTCTCTAGGCTAAGAAATGAAAGTCATAGCTTTGTTACTTATAAATAACCAAAATTCTAACAAAAATCTGTCTCTCCACCCACCTAAAGTTTTTTTTCCTTTAATGCAAACCCCTCAGCAGCACCTGTTTTGTTCTAATAACTTTTTAAGGATAGACAGAAATCAGACCTCTGCAGAACAGCAACCATTTCCCCCTAAGCTTAAGTGACAAAACATTGTGTTTTAAATGAGTATCTCCAAACCTTCATGATCAGTTCAATGTTATGTAAAAGAAAACCACTGAAATACAAGAATCATCAATGTTTAGATGGTGAAGCATAGAAAATTCCACCGTATACAAAATTAAGTAAACATGAAACTCCTTTCATACCCTGGATCATGGACTTACATCACTTTGTGAAAGTTATTTATTAACATGCACAGTAATCAGCCTAATTTTATTGAATGGCTCTGGAAAGACATTGCATTAGGCCAAGAAAAAAAGAAAAAAATTTCTGGAAACAGGTAGTTCTATACATTCATTCAGTGTTACTATGTGGCTTGTTTTGTAATGTATCTCACTGTCAAAGTTGGAGGGGTCAACATCATGTAAGTAACAACTATATCTGGACACCATCTATGGGTTCACTTTGTATAATTCCAAATAAATTGCCACACATGCATCTAAAAAAGGAGAGAAAATACCAGGAAATATGACACAGTAGAACATGTGTTCAGGATCCCTACGTTCAAATCCCGCCTCAGATACCCACTAATGACTATGTGGGACCACAGTCAAGTAATTTAATCTAAGAAAACTGATTTCCTCACCTATAAAACAAGTACTTAACTTATACTACCTACCTCAAAAGCGTATCGTGATGCATGACCTTTAAAAATTTTAAAGTTGTAATTAAAGAGTACAGCATAGTACTATGGATAGAGAGCCATCCTTGAAGCCAGGAAGACAAGGGTTCAAGTCCAACCTCTATATGGCCATGGGCAAGCCAACTAAAATTCTCAGTGTTCTAAGCAAAACTAAAGCTATGAATCGCAAAGAAGGCACTGTGCCTGCACTGGTAGAACAAATTTCATCATTGGAAGAAGTTTCCTCACCAGTAAGTTCTCTATATCAATGAAATCACAGATCCTGTCTATTCTTTCTGAAATGCCAGCAATTCTAAAATTTAAGACACACTGCCATCCTACAAGCAATGCTCTAAGTCTGATCTACTTTTCCACAGAAACATTATTACAAACATTATTACACTGGGGATTATGTCCCTGATCAACGGCCTAATAATCAAGTTTTAATATAAATGACCCCCCATTAAATATAAATGACATGTGATATAATTTAATCCTAGAAAATATAGAATCACTTGTAAACTGTTCACTTCTCAGCTTATTTGCATTTAGGAGAAATACAACCTCAGGTTAAAGAAATATGACCTCAAATTTTGGGTTTGGATTCTGCCTGTGATATATACTAGCTATGTGACCCTGAGCAAATCACTTAATCTCTCAGTGTTCCAGGAATTCCTTAGCTAAGGGTCTAAGTTATATAACATGTCCATCTTTATCAGGAGAGGGAAGGGCTTACCAGGAGCTTCTTAAAGGTCACCTGAGACCTAGGTGTTTCTAATCACCAAAGTGTATCAGGAAATAAAATAACAGGGAATGTGGTTTGAGTATTAATTGATTTATAGATAAAATAATATGGATAACCCATATGTATAAAAATAGTTACAGTATCTCTTTCTATGGTGGCAAAGATCTGGAAACTAAGTTTCTATCAATTAGGCAATGGCAGAACAAATTATGGTAATCAAGGTACTAAAATATTGTTTTGTTACTGGAAAATAACCAGAGAAAGCCAAGAAGACTTTCCTAACCTTTGACTGAAGGGATGCAGAGTAAGTAGACTGTGTGAGCAAACCAGAAAATATTTCTACGTTAACAAAACATTGGAGAAGTAGACACTTTGAAAGTCTTAAGAATTATGACCAATGCAATGACTCGTCATGATTCCAGAATACCAATGATGAAGGTATTCCAGAATACCTCCTGATAGAGAGGGTGATAGACTCAAGGTGTAGAATGAAACACCTACATTTTCAGACCAGTAATGGGGAAAGTTGTTTTACCTAAATATACACATTTGGTATAAGTATTTTGTTTTTCTTTTTGGGGGGGGGAGGAAGGGAGAAGGAAGATATCACTAGGGTTATCAAACAAAAAGAACAAAGAAAAAAGGGCCACTGACACATTTTTTAAAAGCAAAGAATGAAAAAATGTGAAATTTACATGTTGAATTTATTATATACTTAAGAGAAAAAACAAGCTATACATAAAGAGAGATTTGCAGTTTCATGTATAATTTTTTTTTCTGTTCTACTCTGTATATGGAAGTGTTCATTTTATTTGGTGCTAAGTTCAGGATTAAAAAACAAATGAAACAAAATAATATGGCATAAGCTGCAGAGTACGTAAAATGAAACAGCGTTTAATTTGTATATTAACCATATTCCAAAACTGTACTGTAGTGGTCTATAATTTCTGCTCCCTTAATTTTGAGAAAATAAGAACAAATAATTAAGTGATGACAGTGTTCTAGACCATACCAAAAGCTATGCAAACTAAACACATGACAGGCAGTCAATAAATATTTTGGGATAGTTAAGTACTGGATGTGGTCCATGATCTCAAGAAAATTACAGTTTAAGGAGAAATAACTAAGGCGGGATAAAGTCATTGCAGAACGATTAAGTACTATACTGTGTTATACTCAGGACATCAGCAAATGGAACAATCACATGGGTTAACGTAATCAAGGAAGGCTTATGGACAAATAGAACGTGAATAAGCTTAAGGAAAATTTAAGAATATAAGAATTACTCAAAAATCATATGCTGTTACAGCTGAGGCACTCTAAAAAACTAAAAGTACAAGCTCCTTCCTCTCCCTCCACCCTTTCTAAAGATGAGAAAACCAAGATTAAATGACCTGCATCAAATCACATGACTACTTAGTGACAAAGCAATGTGCAGACTCTAGGTTTCCTGACACCCAGTCAAATCTTTTCCCTACACAGTCCACTGTACTGTCTAGTGAGAAAGCATGAGTTTAAAAAAAAAAAAAAAGAAACCTAGGAGTAATGCTATATCTTATATGAAAAAGACTGTTATGTATATCTTCCTGGTGTTGACCTGAGATTTTCTACATGGATATATTATTTAGTTTAAGCTTTCACAAAGAAAGCTGTTGCTTTCTGAAGAGATTCCGTTGGCCAAGCTCTCTAGGCACTGGTCAAGCTCTGATGCGTGGGCCTCCATAATTCTGGCACTACCTGAACCTTTCCCCTCAAAACCCCAAAACAGCCCTTCTGCAAAATTTCCCTACCTAGTAGGTTCTACCTCCAATAGGATTTTATGTAGGCCAAGAATTCTGTTTAACTTTTTAAATAACACTATCTTCCTATTTAAATGCTTCAAATTGAAGAAGGCTGCATGATGTAATGGCAGAAGCTCTGAACAGCTAGGTTCTCTGGTCCTCATACTAGCATAATAGGGCAATGTTTATACTTATAATTTTAAAAAAGCAATTTGGTAGAAGGACTCATGTCTCAAGTAATGTGTACACTAGATGACCACTGATACCACTCTAGGACTCTATGAATGTGGAAAAACAAATCAGCACACATAACCAGGATGTTTAAGTGGAAAGTGTGAAGTCATTAAAGACAACAGTGGTTGTTTTTTTAAACACCTATTATTTTAATGAAAAGAGTTCTTTATCTCCAATGATCTCTCAATTACCAAAGCCTTTTTTTTCCTCAATTCTCAGTCTTCTTGACCTCTCTTGGTCTTTGACACTATTGCTCACTCTCACCTCCTTGATACTCTCTTTTCTCTAGGTTTGCAGAACACCACTCTCTTCTAGTTTTCTACCTACCTATGTCTCCATTCCTAAACCCTCATGCAGATCACACCCTCAAACCACAGAGGTTTGTTACACAGAGTTTTGTCCTGGGCCCTCATCTCTACTACTTTACTTGGTGATCTCATCAGCTCCCCTGGATTTAATTGCCACCTCTATCCTGATGATTCTCAAATCTACTTTCTCCTGCACTAACCTCTGCTGATCTCCACTTTCACATCTCCAAATGTCTTTCAGATACCTCAAAATGGACGTCCAGGAGATACCTTAAACTCAACATTTCCAAAACAGAGCTGATTATCTTTCCTTCTAAACCCTTCCCTACCTCTCACCTTCATTATTACTGTAGAGGGAAATACCACCTCATGGTCCCTCAGGCTCACAACCTAGGAGTCATCCTAGATTCCTCACAATCTTTCACCTCCTCATGTCCAATCTATTAAAAAGACCTGTCAATTTCACCTTTGCAGTAACTCAAGAAAACTCCCCCTTCTATCCCTTGACACTGCCACCAATCTGGTACAGGGCTTAATCACCTGAAACCTGGACCGTTGCAGTAGCCCACAGGTGGATAGGCCTCAAGTCTCACTCAACTCCAATCCTCAGTAAATGAAGTGATTTTCCTGAAGCACAGGTTGAACTTCCCAGACTCAAACTCCAACGGCTCCCTATTGCTTCCTGGAGCAAATATGCTCTATTAGGCATTCAAAGTCCTTCATAACCTAACCATCTCCTACCTTTCCAATGTTCTAATACCTTATTCTCTGAAACATTATCTTCGTTCCAATAACACTAGTTTCCTTCCAGAAACAAGACACTCCATCTCCCAACTCCATGTATTTTCTCAAGCTGTGCCTTGAGTGCTATGCTCTCTCTCCTCCACTCCAACTATAGACCTCCTTGGCTTCCTTTAAATCTCAAATACAATCCCATCTTCTACTAGAAGCCTTCCCCAAACCCACTTAATTCTAGGGCCTTTTTTCTGTTAATTATTTCTTTATAGATAGATAGAGATATATATATATACACGTGTGTGTGTGTGTACATGCGTGCCTGTGTGTGTGTGTGTGTGTGTGTGTGTGTGTGTGTGTGGCTTGCTTGATTTATATTTGTTTGTATGTAATCTTCCTCATTAGAATGTAAACTCCCTCAGGGCGGGGACCATATTTTGCCTCTTTCTGCATTCTCCAGTACATAGCACAGAGAAAGGCATATAATAGGCTTCATAAATGTTCATTGATTGACAATAAGATGTTTGATAATTAACTTCAGAGATAAGTAAGCATTTTCTATTTCATATTTGTTAAAATAAGGGTACAAAATCTACCTAATTCCCCTACTCAATCAATTTTAAATATACTGATATGCACCAGAGAATTGGAGAGGATCCATTTACTTTGGATAGAGCCACAGAAATGGTAAATGCAAGTTATTGTCTTCTCCAAAACAGCCTGGCTGAAGATTCATTTTAGAACAAATCTGTAATATCCAATTCTTATCACAAATTTTGTTATGAATCAGATAGCAAATAATAATAATAATAATCCTTATTTTCACCTTCACTGACAGTCAAGCTATACAGTTTCACATCTTAGGCAAGAGCTAACAGTTTTCACAAGGCTCACAACGGGCTGGCAGTAAAACCTTAAATTCCTATCAGCAGGCATGCTATAAAAGAACATCTCTAACTTTACCAAATGGTTTCTGGATGATGGAAAAGGATATATAAAAAGTGGTGGGGAAAGAGAGTCAGGGAAGGGGAAGAGACATAAAGTAGCCTAATTTATTAATATTTACTCATGTGAGGAAATCCAAGAATCCTAGTTCTTCAATTTCAGGGTTCTAAAAGGTAAACAGGATGGAAATTAATAAGGGGAAAATGAAAATGACACTGTCATACAAGTACAACATAGATCACTGGGACAGAAGAAGGGAAACCTCATAAGCCTATCAGCAAGGCATCACAGGGATTTCAATGATAATAGTCATCTGTTTTAAGTCCTTTTCTGCCTGCCCCTTCCCCCCGAAAAAGGACAGTAAATAAATTCTTGACTTGCCTCAATAATTCACTTTTCAAAAAGTAGAGAAGACAACAAGGGAAATTGCTATTTTGGATTTGATTCTGGTCACGAAGCAGAAATTGGCTGCTAAACTAGAAATGTTGGAAACCACGGATAGAAGTCAATTTGGTTGTGTTCAATCATTTTCAATCATGTCTGATTCTCTGTCACCATGGTTTTCTTGGCAAAGATACTGGAGTGATTTGCCATTTGCCAGCTCATTTTATACATGAAGAAACTAAGGCAAACAGGGTTAAATGATTTTCCAAGGCTACTAAGTGTGTGAGGACAGATTTGAACTCAGGAAGATGAGTCTTCCTGACTCCAGGTTCAGAATTCTATCTACTACACCACCACCAGAAGTCAAGACTCAATCTTCAGATGAGTTAAGGAAAAAAATGAGAAAGGCATAGTTAATTTAGAGAGACTACATCTAAAGTAGTTCAGATAAGGGAGAGGTAGGCCTGTTTTAACACTTAAAATAAAGTCCCTGAATTACAGGCTCGAAATAAGAAAAGAGTTTTCCTAATAATTACAGACATCCTATTGCGGAAAGGCTGCCTTGCATGAAGATGTCAAGAAGAAGCTGGATGACTATTTGTTTAGAATGTTGTGGAAATGATTTTTGTATAAGTACAGGCAATACTCTATATATACATGCGTATATGTGTATGTATATATTACACTACACATACACACCTTATATATATGTGTGTGTGTGTATATATATATATATATATATATAGACAGACAGACAGACACACACACACACACACACACACACACACACACACACACACACACACACACAGAACCTGTGTATTCCTTTCTAGCCATGAGAGTCTTTGATCTAGTGTAAGGTTACAGGAAGAGAAAGAATCAGGCAGTCCAGATCCATGATAGTCATAATGCTCAGTTCTGATCATACCCTAGTTGATGCCAAAGTATCCTTTTATTCATCTCATTTAGTTTCTTCACTACATCCGGCAAGGCAACTCTTCTAACACCCCAACCTAATCCAGTCTCCATGTTCCACATAGGGTAAAATAGGAGGCATGAATGTCCCATCTCCTCCATTCTCATTGATTTTACCCTAATCTAAGCTCTCACTACTACTCACTTTGCCCACATAAATGTTCTCTTTATCCTTCTCTAATCTTTTGCTCCTACAATTGCCAAAGTAAAGTACAAATGTGCAACCATGTTAGTCTGGCATACAAAGTCCTTCACAACAAAGCTCCTAAGAGGAGGAGACAGCAGGATGCAAGGAAAAAAACAATGGATTTAGATTTAAAAGTCCCAAATTCCAACCCTAGCTCTACCACTGGCTGCCATGTGGTTTTGGGCAAATCACTCCAAATCCCTAAGTCTCATTTTTCTCATATATAAAATGAGGCCTTTGAGGTAGATGAGCTCTATGATCCCACTTAGTTCTAAATTCTATGATCTTATAAGCAAAGAGTTTCAGAACAAGGAGCAACCAACTAGAGAACAAAATAGCCCCCTATTATCCTTGAGTCTACTCCCATATAGCATTGGAAGCAAGCAGGAGACCTTGCAACAGCCATAGCTAAAGATATCCAAAATGATACAAGCGGATCTTCACTTTAATGGACTAAAAAAAGCTGCAGGGGTTGGAGCCTGCAGTAACCCAGAAAAACCACTGGGCCCAAGGAAAGCAAGGAATCATAGATAAAACTGATCAGTTTTAGAAAATAGTGGGTAACTTAACTGAGCAGGTTAACTAATGAGTAAAACATAAAGAAAATGAGAGCATGAAGGCAAGCAGCGCACATGTCAATTGCTTGAATCCACAGAAAAGAAAAGGAGGACCTAACAGCAACTATTTCAAGCTCTATTAGCAAAAAAGAAAATGCAATTAATGAAGCTAGTGGCTAGTGGCTTTATATTAAGTAGAAGCAGAACGAAATGAATTTGCTGACCAGCATATATTTTTTCGTAACAAACTGATTTTGTAGCACATGAAGCTGAATGCTGCTATAGATATAAATATAATTTAGGATTGTAACAAGTGTTACATCCTACCTTCCCTTTTACTGTAGAAAGCAAGGCTATTCTCCCAAACCCCTAAAACTCAAAACCTGGGTGGCCCCCTTGACTCCTCACTATCTCTCATCCCTCAACCCTGCCCCCCCGCCCCCGAATCCAATCTGTTGCCTGCTGATTTCACCTTTGCAACATTTCTCAAATGCATGCCCTTCTCTTCTCTGACACTGATATCAATATTGTACGGAACCTCATCCCTTCACACCTAGACTATTTCAATAGCCTCCTGGTAGGTCTAACTAGCCTCAAATTTCTCCCAATTCCAATCCATCTCCTCTTTGGCCATCAAAGTAATCTTCCTAAGTGGCAGGTCTGACTATATCACTCAAGAAACTACAGGAATTCCCCTATTGCCTCCAGAAGAAAATACAAAATCCTCTGTTTGACATTAAAAGCTCTTCATAACTTAGCCCCCTCCTACCTTTCCAGTCTTCCTATACCTAACTCTCCAATATGTACTTTTCAATTCAGTGACGCTGGCCTTCTGGCCCTCCTCATTTCCATCTACTAGCTTCCCTGTCTTTCTTTCAGTCCCAACTAAAATCCTATCCTTAACAGGCAGCCTTTCTCAATCTCTCTTAATTCTAGTGCCTTTCCTGTATTAACTAATTACTTATTCTTACATAGTCTGTTTGCTTGTTGTCTCCCCCATTTGATTGTGAATTCCTCAAGGGCAGGAACTGTCTTTTGCCTCTTTTTGTATCCGATGTCCCCCAGTGCTTAGTATGGTGCCTGGAACATAGCAAGAGCTTAACAGATGTTTACTGATAACTGATTGATTGAGTGTTAGTTACATTGTACCTTGTATTCTTGAACTGACTGTGTGACACAGGAGACACTGGCACAGGACCACTCAGCATGGTGTCCCTTCATCAAGGAAGTACTGTGCTCTATGAGCAAAGCAGAATTGAGACAGCTCAAAGGAAATGCAAGACGCACAAATTTGGAGTATCCACCCCAAATGTTCACGTGGACTGTTCATACCTGATCTTGGTAGAGCATTCTGAGCTCATATTGGTCTGATCAGCCACAGTTTATGGACATACTGAAACTTGACTCTAGTATACTGATGTCATTTTGGCCTTCTTCAAGAATGAAGGACAACAACCAAGCAATCAACCCTGTATTCCACTTATTTTTGTTCCTTTACACACATTTCCTCTATCCTCCAACTCCACCACCGAGTTTTAAGTTACACAAGATGGGATGACATTTTTCACCATGGGGAAATAATACAAAGTTTCTTCTCAATGCAAAGGTTCATCTTCAAAATGAATGTTCTCACAGTGACAACTTATCACTTTCAATATTAGAATATCATAATCGCTCAGGAATAAAAATTGATATATGGTAGTTGTATGTAAACTGAAGCACTGATGACCCATAATCTATAAAGGCATAAGGGATACTACTAATGAATGCACAATTGACAGACTAGGTATATACTCCAAAGAGGTCAAAGATAAAAGACCCTACCAAAATGTTGACAGCAGCATGATTTTCAGGGCAAGAAATTAGAAACTAAGTGGATGCCCACCCAATCTGGCATGGCTAAACAAATCATATTACGTGACTATAACTGAATACCAATGTGCCATACAAAACAACAAATAAGAGGAACTCAGAAAACATGGAAACACTTATATGAACTGAAGAACAAAGTAATTAGAACCAGAAAAAAAAATAACGGTTATAATAATATAAATGAAAACAATAAAAAACAACTAATCTCAAATTAATTGCAAAATCTTAGTTCTGGTAAATAAGCTGAAAAAATATACTTTCAGACTATCAGTAAAGGGTAGGAAATTATAAGTATATAATGTTGCATATGCTGTGATAGAATCATAGATGTGGAGCTGGAAAGGTACCTCGGATCTCATCCAGTCAAACCCCTCCAGTATGTCATGTACAACCCTGTTACAGTATGCTTGTATGAAATTTCTGATGACAAGATATCTAAAGATTGTCTCCTTCTCTCCTCCAGAATTTAAGAAAAGCTTAGTAATACTTAGTAATAGCAATGAAGTGTCATGGCTATCCTAAGAATCTATGCTTAAGTCTCCTCGGGATTCAGTGAGAGATAAAGGGCATAACCATGTTTGTTGCAGCGTAGAAGTAGAGACAAGCAACTCTCCTCATGTAATACTCAAAGAAAATATGAATCCAGTACTATGATGGGAACTGGGTTCCAGTATCTCTGATGTTCAGGAGTTGATGTGCCTACGTGGAAGACCACAACCAGAGATGGGGGGAAATGGTCCCTATTATAAGAAAATAATACGGTATACCACACCTCAATAACAACACTACTGAAATATTCTAACCCTGGTTAGAAGATATAGATTACTATACAATTTAACATTGGTATTTGTACTAAATTCCCTAAAGATTCAATAGCCAAATACATTCAAAATCTAGAAGATCAAAGACAGTAAAAGGGAACCAAATGGGCTTTTTCTGATAATGTAGGGCTCTGATAAGCACCTACTGTTCCTGAACAACACTGCTATCTACTCACAGATCTGTCCCAGGGACATTTCCTTAAGCTAATGGCAAAAGTTGAAGGCGGTGAGGGGTGGTCTAGATGATAGCTTTGAACTTTTACTCCTTCTAGAAATCTTTCCTGAAAAATACCCAAGAAAATGACTGTCACATACAGTCATTTTGTGAGTTGTTTTTACTTAACTGTTTTTGTTGCTGTTGTTATTATAAAGGAGGGTTCAGTGGGCAGGGAGGAAAACAGAAAATGAAAGTGGTATGTAAATAGGGCATCAATTTTAAAAAATGTATGAGCGGGAAAAGGAGATGGACTGGTCACTGAAGTTGGCCAAGGAATAACGTCCTTGGTTAAGGACAGACCAAATACTCCACTGGTAGCCCTTACATTTAAGAAAAGACCTACAGATTCTCCTTCACACTGAGTGTATCCTCTGTTGAGGATCTATGGAAGAACAGAAACAAGAAACACCAAGAATGAGCAGGCATGGATGATTAGACTGCCATGGGCATCAAAAGAAGAAATAATCATATAATTGAGAGCACAGATCTGCTAAATACAAGTATCAATGAGGGCTCTGCACAGAAGCAGGCGCTCAATAGATACATGCCACATTGGATTAATGGTCCATAATGGCATCTTAAAGCTATAATATATACTTACAGGGCATATTCAGGTAGAAGCAACTTGTTCACATCAAACACTTCTTTATTCTTCATTAGATATACTGAACGCAGGTAGGACACAAAACACTGTAATGAGAATTTTTAAAGTATTATATACAGATAAACGGGAAAATAATAGAAATTAAATCAATCCAAGTGAACACATTGAGTACAATGATGGGTAACCACAGAAAAGCACTTTAAGGTTTGCAAAGCACTTCACAAATATTATTTAATCCTCACACAACCCTACATTAAAGATTAGGAAACTGGGGAAAGGTTAATTGACTTGCCCAGTGTAACAGAGCTAGTAAATGTCTGAAACAGGATTTGAAGTCTCTCTAATCTCCTTGACTCCAAGTCTAGCACTCTTATTATTTATTCTCTGTGCCATCTATCTGCCTCAAATAATCTTGCAATTATTTATCAGCATAAACATTGTATTTCCCAATAAAATACAAGGTCCTCAAAGGCAGGGACTACTGCATTTGTGTCTGGCATAATGCTTTCTATTAAGTGCTGAGCATGCACTTAATAGAGAAGTCTGAAATGAATTAATTCCTGTTCATTGAGAGCTAACAATCTAAACGTTGGAAATTTGTTAAGACAATATTGGTAAACAGCTGAGCAAGTAACTTCTTAACATCATATTTAATTTTCCTGCTATTTCCCCCTTCCTCCTTCTCCATTCTCTCTGTATTTTTCTTCTCAGCCTCATACTTAATCCTTTCTTCAAACTAATTTCTATTCCATTTTTCTTACCCAAGAGTTATTTCCATTTATCTGCAGCCTCAAAAAAGCAGGAATTTCGTGAACATTTTTTACCCTGCAATTGTTCACTGGGACCTTTGCTAGCTGCTTATCAGTTCTGCTCTATCAAGATTGTAATCAAAAGCCAGGAAATCATTTCTATGAAACTAGAGAACCTGCTACAGGTGACAATATTTCAACATTTCACTTGCTCATACCTGTCACCCAATAAAAACAGAATCATTTACTTCAGAATGCCATACTATACTTTTTGTTCTGGCAGACTTTTTTTGTTGAATGCAGAGCCCAATGCAGCAGCATTTTTCAGATACTCTATAATTGTTGATTCATTCATTAATGACCTCCGAGGCAGCAAATTTTTTCCAGCTCAAAAATTATATGACTATTTAGACTTTTTTTAATGTATGCTTGAGTCCATTTATTTCATTAAAAATAATTTTTCATGTCATTCCCAAATCTCCAAAATAAATTTAACTACCAATTTCATATATGCTTACTAGATAAAACTCACAGAAAGTAATAAATGTGCACTCTATAAATATCATATTTATCTATTCAAAGGTCTTTTACTTTGTATTTCAACTAAGTACACTGAACTCAAATTCCAATTCTGAATTTTCTGACATTCATTAAGAATTAAAAATGGAAATCTAACCAAATTTCAAATTTTGCACTTTTTTTCAATCTGGTGATTAGTTGTTGGGTTTTTTTTCCTAGTACTTTTCAATATGATTATATCTATTTATTTACTAAGTCCCATCATTATGAGGCTACACTTCAAGACCTGTGACTTCAACAATGTAGGGAACTCCCAGTGTGGGAATTTCTGCTGAAGAGATTAGCAACTTATAAGTCTTAGACTTGGAAAAATGCCTGGAATACTAAGCAGTAAATTTAACTTGTGTGTCTGACTCCAAAGCCAGCTCTTGACCCCCACTGCCATGCTGCATCTCTACAAAATTTCATAGGAAAGTTAAAGCCTTCTTACCAGAAAAAATATGCACTAAAGAAGTGACCATATATAAAATGGAGACGTCACTTAAACTCTCTGAGTCTCAGTTATTCATCTCCAAAAAATGAAGAGGATGGACTAGATGACTTCTAAGATCCTTTCTAGATCTAAATCTATAATCTTATTATCCTAATCCCTACCCAAACAGCCCTAACCACTTAAAAACAGCATCTATTCACCAGTATCATTCCTACCTATACCATCAAAGTCTTTTTTCGGTTAGTCTCTGCTGACTGTCCACAAGGTCCTTAAAAGAGAATTGTATGAATATCAAAGGATGTCATATTGCTCTTTTGTACAGTTTTGTCTGAAAAAAATTATACCTCCACCCAAAAAATAATAATAGCTAGAGGTGTACAATATTGTATGGTTTGCAAAATGCTTTACAAATATTATCTTATTTTATCCTTATATAATAACCCTTGAGGGTAGGTGATATTATTATCCCTATCTGAGGCAACTCAGGCAAGAGTTGTTAGAGGACTTGCCTAGGGTCACAGAGCTAGTGTCTGAGGTTAAATTTTAACTCAGATGGCCCTAACCCTAAGTCTAACATTCTTATCTACTGTGTCCCGTAGATGCCTCTAACTGCCAGAATTTAATAGTGCTACAGGATTTGCCAAAGCACCTTACATGTACTTACTCATTCTAAGACCACGTGACTTCTAAATTATCTAAATATATGTGTGTGTGTGTGTATAATTATAATGTAACTTAAGTAAAACAAATTTTTCATGACTTTAATTTCATTTTAAGATAAAGTCCCAAACTTTCCATTTATGATTCTCAAATGGATCAATATGTAAAGTGTTTTTGTGACCCTTAATAATGCTATTATTACAAAACATCAGTCCCCCCTTTTAAATGTGTTGTTTAGTTGTTAATCAAGTCTGACTCTTCATTTTGTCCATGGGGTTTTCTTGGCAAAGATACTGGGGTGGTTTGCCATTTCCTTCTCCAGTAGATGAAGTGACATGGCCAGGGTCACATAGCTAATAAGTATCTGAGGCCACATTTGAACTCAGGTCTTCCTGACTCCAGGCCCAGAATTCCATCCACTGAGCCACCTGGCTGCTTCCTATTTTAAGTGTATTTACTTTAAATAACCTTTTTATTTTCTGCTACCAATCATCCTTGGATAAGGAGCTCCTGTAAATAACATATTAAGCAAAAATATAGGAAGTCTGCCCTTTGGCAAGCATAATAAATTCAAGGTTGGCAGCACAGGTCCTCATCTACAAAATAAATCAGACAAATGACTCCACCACCATTATTCAAGCTGTGCTACTAGCCTACAATGTCCCCAGGCAACCTGTGCCTACAGAAATCAAACTTGTCCCTCCAGGCCTAATGCTAACAGACTTACATTAAGCCTTCCTAGATCAGCTGGAAGTATTCTTTCCCCACTCTGAACTCCTATAACTCGTCTGTACCATTTTTATAGCTCTTGCCACTTACTACCTAATAGGAGTTGTTCGTGTATACATAGCACCTTACAACTTTCAAAACCCAGCTCCAACTTGCCTTTCTATGGTGTGTATATATTACTCTCCTTCATATTCTCTTCAATCCATCCAAATGCATACATCATGTTCCAACTCCATACCTGTGAGCACAGGCTATTTCTTTATCTATAAAGGACTCCCTTCTCACTCCTGTCTCTTAAGAATTCCTAGTTTCAAAAAGAAATTTTAAAAGTCCCTAGTTTCCTTCAATGTTCCACTCAAATGCCACTTGCTGAGGCTTTTACTGTCAATTTAATCTCTGCAATATCTCTCATATATCACCCCTTCTCTCCTCTGAGACTGCCACCACTCTAATATAGGCCCTCATAACCTCACACCTGGACTACTACAATAGCCTCAAGTGTTCCCTACTCCAATTCACCTCCATTCGGCCACTAAAGGGATTTTCCTAAAGCACAGATCCAACCATGTCATACACATAGCCTTATACTCAATAAACACCAGTGGCTCCCTATTGCCTCCTGGAGCAAAGAAAGACAAAATGCTTAATTTGGCATTCAAATGCTTTCATCATCTAGCCCACTCCTGCCTCTACAATCTTCTTACACCATACTACCTAAGTGTTCTCTTCTATATAATGCCAATGGTTTCTTAGTCATTCCACAAACAAAACACTCGATCTTTCAGGTCCTGGCATTTTCTGTGACTATCTCCTATGCCTGGAATTCTCTTCCTATTCCACTCTGACTACAAACCTTCCTAGCTTCCTTTAAGTTCAAACTAAAATCTTCTTTCACTGAAAGCCTTCTCCAACTCCTCTTAATTCGAGTACCTTTTTTCTGTTAATTGCTTCCAATCTATCCTCCACATAATTTACTTGTCTCTCTGGTTAGATTGTAAGGTCTTTGGGGATAGGGACTTTCTAGCAGAGTGTCTGGCACACAGTAAGTGCTTAATAAATGTTTACTGACTGATTAATTATCCCCAATTACTTAGAGACTCTACACACAAAAAATTACCTTGTATAAAAGCAACTAGCTGGTGAAATAGAGAGGTCAGACTTGGAATCAGGAAGACCCAAGTTCAAATCCTACCTCAGATACTTAGTAGCTACGGTAACAGAGCTAGTCAAATCACTTAATTTCTGTCTGCCTGAGTTTTCTCATCTGTAAAATGGGAATAATACCATTTACATCCCAGAGTTATAAGGTCAAAATGATACATAATTTATGTAAGGTACTCTGAAAACCTTAAAGGGCTATGTAAAATGCTAGTGATTATTAATTTTGTATCTGCTTATATGCATACATGCTGTCTCCCCAAACAGAAAATTAGTATCTTAAGAGTAAGAACTGTTTCTTTCTTTCTTTTTTTGGTTTTTTATCCCCAAAGCCTTTACACAATGCCTGGCACATAGCAGAGGCTTAATAAGTGTTTGTTGATTTTGTGTTACCTCCCCCAAAGAAACTCTATGCTCCTAATGATCTATACCTTAACTATGGTTCCCAGTACAGAGTTAACACCCAGTAATGTTTGAGGAATAAGAGAATATGAAACCAAAAAAAGTGAATATTGTCCAAAACTACTAAACTAATCTTTACTGGCAACTAAGCAGACCACGATAAATGGCAAAAAGTGGCAATAAATAAAGCCTCACCCCCTAAGAGGGATAAAGAGTACGATAACCAGGGAAGTAAAATGGAATAGCTAAAATATAAGTGGAAAGGGGGAAAGAAGTAAATAATTACACTGAATCAGATAAAATTAGCACTTAACTAGACTCCTCCTGGAGACCCACACAGAGAAGACAAATAGGAGTTTCTCCCTGCATAAAGGTGTGCCAATCATCCTCTAATGGCCAATAAAAGGCAGCTGATAAAAACAGCACTACCTGGCACAAAAAGGGCAGAAGCTCAACATAAATAAAGCATCATTCAGGATCTTCCCATGTAGCAAATAGGCTGGAGTTAACCATGAGAAACAGCCACAAGAGATATCAAGAAGAACCAATCTTGATAAACTGGACTATCCTCAACAACGCACAGCTAAAGACAACTCTACAAGCCTCAGGATAGAAGGAGATATCTAAACTCAGAGAAAGATATAGAAAGACTAGAGTTTAAATGGAAACTGAAGCAAAGCACGCTATCGTTCTCTTTCATGTCTGGTTTTGCTTTTTTTTCCCCGTGATCACTCATTGGTTACAACCCTTCTATATAACCAAACTGTTGTACAATGTGAAAGTATCTGCAGATCCTATACATGATTGCACGCCACCATGGGGGGGG
>CM053588.1:120184077-120215400 GCA_028646515.1 Pseudochirops corinnae | reverse complement strand
GTGCTGATAGTTCCTCGTAGCCGAGCTGACTTTAGTGGGAAGTATCTGTGTGCGTTTTTGAAGTTCTAGGTTGGTCCAGAGTCCTATTCCATGGGTATTTGGGGGTGGCTATGTGAGAGCTGCGATATATTGCTGCTGCTACGCCGCCATCTTGGCTCCGCCCCCCTAATAGGCACTTTCTTAATGGATCATAGCTTAAGATTTGTGATGGACCTTAGTGGCTATATCAACTCCTTCATTTTATAGTTGAAGAAACTGAGGCTGGGGGTTGTTAAATAACTTGCCAAGGTCGTTCATGTAATAATTGTGAGAGGGAAGATTTGAACTTGACTTCTCTGACTCCAGAGAGTATTCTTTCCACGGTACTGTACTCTTGCTCCCACATTGTACCATTCTGTTTTTTTCTTTTTTCATTTAAAAGTTACCTTAAGTGATTTTCTTTGAGAAAAGATCATTCTTACAAAAAAATGACTGTAACAAGTCCTTGTGGTATAGTGGAAAAGAGCCCTGGGATTTCATCCAGTGAAGAATTGGGCTTGAATCCTCTCTCTGTTATATACTGTGATTGTGGAAAAGTTCTTTAATCTTATTGAACCTCGCTTTCCTTGTACCCCACAAGGTTGTAAAGAGTCAAATGAGGTAAAATTGGTAGTGTTTTACAAATCTCAAAATGCTATAAAAATGTCAGCTATTTTGCTACTCCTTCATGTTTCCTGGGATGAAAGTTCCTTGATAGAAAGGACTGTTTTCACCTTTTTTTTTTTTTTTTTGGTCTTACATACTCAGTGGTCTGTATAATACCTGATATACAATAGGCACGCAATGAGAACTTATTGGATGATTGATTGGATGACAAGTTTAGACTAGTCTGTGCCCAGAGAGGAAGTATTGAGAAATTTTAAGCAAGAATTTGTTATGATCAGACCTGTACTTGAGGGAGGATTACTTTGATAGAAGTTTATAGGATAGATTGGAAGTGAGGAGAGATTGGAGGTAGGAGAAGCAGTCAGGAGACTTTCAGTTGTTTAGGTAAGAGATGGGAATCTAAACTAAGGAGTCATCAGTGAAATTGGAGAAGAGTGGATGAGTGAAAGAAGTGTTATAGGGGAAGAATCCATTTGGTTACTGTTTCTTTGTGAGAGTGGGAAAATTCTGTGGTCATCAGTTATCCTTGAGTTTAGAACCTGTGACTAAGAATATGGGATGATGCCATTGATAGAAATAAAAATGCTAGAGAAGTTGGTTTTGTAAATAAGTGTTTTGTTGTGTGCATGCTTTTATATGTGTTTAGCTGGAGACAACAAGTGGGACACTCAAACGAAGATAGCTGGTAGGCAATTGGAAATGTGACTCTGGAACCTGGAAGAGAGGTTGGGAGGGGGACTTTGTACTTTGGAATTATCTGCTTCCAATTATTGGCTGAAGCTATGGAAATGTTGTTGTTGTTTATTCGTAGTTCTTGAAGAGGACCAAGACTTCAGGGAGGTGATGTCATGACATGCAAGTGAATAGGATTTAAGTGAGAGAGGGCTGTGTACAGTCACTAGTCTCACTTTCTCCTCCAGAGCCATCTAGGTCCAGTGGCAAGATAAAGATCAGGATGACTGGAGATGGCCCTTTCCCAAAGGCTTAGAGTAGACCTGCACAACTTGGCAGTAGATGGGGGCCAAAATCAAAATAGGCT
Organism: Pseudochirops corinnae; assembly: GCA_028646515.1. Classification (NCBI taxonomy): domain Eukaryota; kingdom Metazoa; phylum Chordata; class Mammalia; order Diprotodontia; family Pseudocheiridae; genus Pseudochirops; species Pseudochirops corinnae. The sequence continues at coordinate 120,213,716 of CM053588.1, read as the reverse complement.
AAACTTCTTTGGACTGTAGATAGGTTTTTAGTGGCTCACTTTCGAAGTAAAGATATATCTAGTGATTAAACTATTTGCAAAAATATGATTAAACAAGAGTAATTTCAATTAATATCAATTAATTACACTTACTATTTAAGATTTTTATTTACCATGAAATCACTTCTTTCATACTAGAGACGATGGTTGCTTGTCGCAGGTCGCATGAAAAACAGGAGAAAATGTGAAGTGGTATATCACCAATGTCATACTTACAGCAGCTGCTATGAATATGGAGAAATATTTCCAGGTTTGAATCACAAGATATAACAGACTCTTACTCAAAGATAAAACCAAGATATTTATTCATATACTACAAAGTCAAATCCACCGTGGTAATAAAGAAGTTGGTACCCATTACCACTGTAGGCAGCACCACTGTCCTCAAGCCTTCCCTCCATCAGGCCTCCCCACAAACAAGCTCCCGCACCCACACTAGCTGCTCTGACTCTATTCCTCCTCTCTCTCAGCTTCTTCTCAGTCTCCCACTTCCTGCTGCACCAGTTCCTGCTCTACCTTTTGGGCAAGCTCCTCCCATCACAGGTTCCATGTGACTCAGGCTTCTGTGTGACTCAGGCTCAAAGCCGGTCACATCAGCCTGTTAATGGGCAAGAAAGATCTTCATTAACAGTACAAGTTATATGATGGGCACAATAATAACTAGTAGAGGGCAGGTTAATCAGGGAATGGACAAAGCACTGTTTATACTTTTACTTTCTTTTACCTTCTCTACATTTTTCTCAGGCTGCCTGAAGTCCTTTGGCAGGCTGCAAGTAGTCTGAGGGCTGTATGTTGTGCCAGCTTGGCCTAGAGTTTAGAAAAAGAAGAAGTGGGATGAGATTAGAAAAGATTAAACATATACCTTAGAAAAGTATAGTAAGAACTGGATTTAGTATTGAGAGACCTGGCTTTTATCTTGGCTCTGTACTTATTATCTGTGTCACCTTTGGCAAGTCAGTTAACTTAGAGGAAGCTGTGTTGTCTAATAGATAGAACACTGGGTCTGGAGCCAGAAAGATAGGAGTTCGAATGCGGCCTCAGACATTTAGTAACTGTGTGTTCTTGGACAAATCACTTAGCCTCTGTTTATCTCAATTTCCTTAACTGTAAAATGGGAAGAATAATAGCACTTACCTCTCAGGATTGTTGTGAGGATCAAATAAGGTACTGTTTGTAAAAAGGCTTTTAGCATAGTGTCTTGTGCATATTAGCACGTATATAAATGCTTATTCACTTACCCCGCCCCCATGTTTGACTCTCAGTGACTCTGTTTGGGATTTTCTTGGCAAAGATACAGGAGTGACTTGTCATTTCCTTCGACAGTGGATTAAGGGAAACAGGGTTAAGTGACTTGCACAGGGTCACACAGTCAGTAAATTTCAGGGGCCAAGTTTGAACTCCGGTCTTCCTGATTTCCAGGTCCAATGCTTTATCCACTTTGCTTCCTATCTGCCCCAATATTCATAAAGCATTTAGCTCTTATAAGTACCTGACACAGAGTAGGCAATATATAAATGCTTATTTCTTTCCCCTTCCCTAGTCACTCTTGGTGTCAGTTTCCTCAGCTGTAGCGTGAGACATTTGCACTAAATGACTTCTAAAGTCACTTCCCCCTATACATTTCCTGGGAATGTACATTTGTGGTATAGAGGAAGTGGAGAGAGAGAGATGCAGAACCTGAAAAAGCCAGTTCTTAAAATGTCTTGAAATGAAAGAGTGAAAAAGTTTTAGGAAAGAAGAAATGACATAGTATCAAATACTATTCACTTTGACTTCTGTTATGTTTTTTTTTTTTTAAATTAGAGTAGTGATATATATATATATGTATATTTAGGGGAAAACTATGCATATATGCATGCCTATATATTTCACTAAATGTTATCTAGTTCTATTACTTTTGGAGAATTATGACTGCCCATTCGAACCTGTTCCTGTATATTTTAGAAATGAGGCCTTTATCAGAGACACTGGTTGTAAAAATTCTTTCCCAATTTCCCATTTCCCTCTTAATCTTGGTTACATTGGTTTTGTTTGTACAGAAACTTTTCAATTTAATGTAATCAAGATTATTCATTTTGCATTTTGCTCTCTAGCTCTTTCTAGGTCATAAAGTCTTCCTTACACCATAAATCTGACAGGTAAACTATTCTTTGCTTCACCAGATTACTTACAGTGTCAGCCGTTATACCTAGATTGTGTACGCGTTTAGACCTGATTTTGGTCTATGGCATTAGATGATGGTCTGTGCCCAGTTTGTGCCATATTATATTGCAATTTTCCCAACAGTTTTTGTCACATAGTGAGTTCTTATCCCCAAAACTGGGGTCTTTGGGCTTATCAAACAGTATATTACTATAATCGTTGACTACTGAGTCTTTTGTACCCAATCTATTACATTGATCCACTACTCTATTCCTCAGCCAGTACCAAGTAGTTTTGATGACTGCTGCTTTATACAGGTTAAAATCTGGTACGGCTAGGCCACCTTCCGTAGCGTTTCTTTTCATTAATTCCCTTGATATTCTGGACTTTTGTTCTTCCAAATAAATTTTGTCACAATTTTTTTCTAGCTCTATACATGGTGTTGTTCTTTTCCGTGTTTGGTTTTATTTCTTCTTTCCCATTGTGTTCACTCCATTGGTAATAACCCTTCTGTACAACCAGACTAATGTCCAGTGTGAAAGTATTTGCAGATCCTATATTTGATTGCATGCCACCATGGGCGGGGGGTAGAGGGAGGGGAAAAAAATTTGAAACTCAAAGGACTGTGGAACTGAATTTTGTCAACTAAAAGCAAATAAATCAATTAAAAAATAAAAAAACCTGTTCCTGTTACAGTAAGAACTTTTAAAAAAAGAAAACAAAGATTTCTTTTTGATGCTTGTTATTAAATTGCTCCTTGCAGGGGTAAGGAACCTGCAGCGTTGAGGTCACATGTGGGTCCCCTAGGTCCTCAAGTGCAGCCCTTTGACTTCAAATTCAGTTAAAGGGCCAAACTTGAAGATCAAGAGGGCCATGTGAGGCCTTGAAGTCACAGGTTCCCCATCCCTGAGTGAAATTGGACAATTATGTATAAATCTATTACTAATTATATGTGATGTTAAACTTCTCTTTCTTCTAGTGATAGCTATAGACTAACTTCTAGGGAAGTCAACCTTTGTTGCATTATCTCCTCCTTTCTTGGCCTTTGCTGTTAGGCCCTCAAATACTGCTAATTTCTTTCTGTCATGGATGAAAATGATCTCATGAATTAATTTATACTTGATATCAAGGGACTATAATACCCTAGAGTATTTGCATCCTGGGAGGTGCTTTAAATAGAGAAAGGAATATTTAAATAAAAGGAATAACTTTTGTTAAGAATTTGGATCTGGGAGAAATGTTTGAGCAGTATACCTTTTGCATGCTCTTCAAATTGAGGCAGTTAGGTGGTGCAGTGGAAAGAGGGCCAAGTCTGGAATCAGAATGATCAGAGTTCATATGTGACCTCAGACACTTAATACCTGTGTCCCTGGGCAAGTCACTTAACGTCTGTTTGCCTAAGTTTCCTCAAATGTAAAATAGGGATAAGAAAAGTACCTAGCTCCCAGGGTTGTTATGAGGATCATATGATCATAACATAGCGCATGGCACGTGGTAAGCACTATATAAATCTTAGCTATTAAATTCTCTTCTAGCATTATTTGCCTTGTATCTCCATACAATAAAGTCCCTTAGTAGATAAAAATTTTTCCCTTCTTGTTCTAAAAGTCATTATGAATTTTCCCAGATATGCCCAGTAGAGGCAGCATAAGATAGTAGATAGAAGGACAGCCTTGTAGTTAGGAAGACTGTGATAATGGACAGGTCTTTTAGCCTTTCAAGTGCCCCAATCAACACACTAAGCAAGTTTGGGATGAGTTGCCAATCTAAATGAGTAGAGGGATTTCCTGTATGGAAAGTTCCCTCCCACTGATAAAATCACAGATTTAGACCAAAAAAATTGTCATATATATGCTATGATAACTGAAATATAGCTGTCATTGAATGAAATTTGATCTATAAAGTTGATCTATTTTGGAATTTTCCTTAAATACAATGGCTATCAAACTTTAATAAATCAAACAAACAAACATGGCATTCCCTGTGGTTTTTTGGGAAGGGTGTGTATTATCTTTCAATGGGAACATTTTGTAGACTAATGGTCTTTTGACATGACTTCTGGTTTTTATAGCCAGAGAGGCCTGCAGATGGAGAGGCTCAGGAGATTGGTAACATTGTTTACTGCAAATTTATACTCAAACAATGAGAGCCTAGAAAATATGCTTTCTTATTTTTCTTTATCTGAGAAATACTAGTGACATTCTTCATTAAGGCTTCATAATATTGCATCTTTTATATCAGCATCCTAATGTGTATTTCTGTTTCTATTTACCACAAATTGAAAATAACAGCCATATTCTTTAATACATTCTATGACCTGATTTAAGCTGGGGTCCCATTTAGCTCTTTATTTTTTAATCCCTAAAAAAAAAAAAAGTAAAGTCCAAGAATAAAATTATGCTTATGAAATGTTTGCTAAGCCTGGAGAGGCTTCAAAGAATGAAGAAATTTCGCTCAAGTAAGGCATGATTCCTACATACCAATGTCTGTCTTTAATATTAGAATCACATAAAATCTAAACTAGAACAACCACAAAAAAAAAAAGCGCAGGAGACCCTTCAAATCACACATCTTCATGAATAAAGACGATTTAGGAATGCTAGGGTAAATAAAACACTTTCTGAAACTTATGTTGAGATAGCCATGTGGATTTTGATTTTTTGTGATATTTCTGCTTTATAATAGAAAAATGCTAAAGTTTATTAACCATATTTTTACACTTTTAATGTTTTTCTTCCACAGTTTACTTTATATTATCTCACACATATGCTGTGAAGAACACTAAAGCAACAACACCTCTAAGAAGTGTGAAGCAAGAGCCAGCCAAGTGGTTTAATGAGATGAATAGATCATTTTTCTTTTAAACACACTGAGAGGGTCAGTTCTATGAACTAAAAAACAATCTTGAGGGCTTCATAACTGATTTGAAAGAAAATGAGCTTATTGGTTAACATTTTGAGCTTGAGGTGGTAGCCCATAGACATCTTGAGATGTAGGTCTGGTGGTGAGGAGCCAGGGTTAGGGTTAGCCACGGAAAAAGAGAACAAACTTTGAGGAATATCCTCTGCAGAGATAGGGAAGAGGAGGAGGAGCATGTGAAGGAAACAGCTACCCAAGAGTGTTAAGAAAATCAGGAGAGATCAGTTTCACTGAAACCAAAGAAAGAGAGAAAGTATATCCTGATATCCTGAAGCAGGGAGTGGTCAAATGTAGCTAAGAGGTCAAGAGGTTGAGGATGAAAAAAAGAAATAGGTGCTATTTGATTGGATAAAACCCTTTTGGGCATTGTTTTAGTCACCTAATAAAGATATTTGTTAAGAATGAATTAATATTACTTAGGAATTCCAAAAGAATTTTTCAAAGCATTTTTTTCCCCCACTTCTATTGGCAGCATGTTATTGGTTTCATATATTCCCTCAGGAACATATTTCTTAAACTTTTGTCAACATAACTATCCTTTTTGAAACATATAACAAACCTATTATTACTGATAGTAGTTACAGGAAGAAGGAAATGTAAACAAGAAGAAGGAAATGTAAAGTCAGATTTTAAATATGTTTTTCTGCTTCCCGTGATTTTAAAGGGCAGAAATCTTACATAATTATTTAAATTCTAACTTTGGTTAAATTAAAACGGCCCAGATTTTTATTGAATGTAAGCATTTAAAAAAATAACTGGATATCAATTTTATAATTTAAAGAAATGATAGTAATTTTTTATCTCATTTTTTCCTGCTCCCTCCTTTTTTATTCTTTTTCCTTAATCTTAAAAGACAGGCAAGGCAGGAAGGAGAGGAGATGGAGAGAGGGGTAGAAGGAAAAATCCTGTCTGCATATTAGCTAGGAAAGGAGTCTTACAATTTCACATCCAAGAATTGATTCTTGTTAACATTCACTGTTTCTTTTGTGAATTAGGATTCTTGTTATTCTACGTCTTTTGGAAGGTTCATAGCCTTTGGATAATTAAAGAAATTCGTTTTCTTATTTCATTGATCAAATGGCTTGATTGGCATTCCTTGCCAATTCCTGCTACCCTTTTACTAGGGCTCTTGTGTTTTGTGGCCATTAATGAAATCATTTTTCCATACTGCCGCCAGGGATTTAGGATGTTTTAGAATATCATTAGGTTGCACGTTTTTTGAGGGGAATAACTGTCTTGTTTTTTATCTTTTTGACTTCAGGATCTAGAACAGTGTCCTGCATGTAGGCAGTACTTTATAAATGTTTGATAATTTGAAAATGGAAAGCCAGGATTAGTCCCTTGAGTATTAAATGCTAGACCATATTCCTGTACATAATTTCTTTTGTACATTATAAAAGTGCTTTGAAACACAGAATTTCACACACATAGAGATAAGTCAGCGTATTTTTGTGGAACTAATCTGAACTTTTTCAGGCCTTTTTTTGCTAGTCAGAATCAGCACTTCATTTAATTTCATTTTTTAATTCTGTTGAGATCAGGGCTCTTGCATCCGCATGCCACTTGTTTCACAGGAAAGTTGAAAGGATTAACTTAATCTATAGGGTTTTTGAGATTCTTGAGAAGAACAGTACTGCCAGAGTCCAAAATTTTCATGTGCTTATTTTTAATTGGGCTGTTACTTTTTTTTATAAAATCAATCCATGATATGTACTTTCCAGGCTTAGTTTTTTGCTTAAGTGCTGATAAATTGTTTACTTTTCAAACAAGTTAGTTTTGACATTGTCTTAATTTACAGTGAAATAATTGTATCTCCTTATTTGTTTTGTCTTTTGACGTGATGATACTATTTTGTCAGTGGTATCTAAGATATTTGATCCATGTTGAAATATTTGGCTAATTTGTCCAGTTTTATCTTTTTAAATTTAATTTGTATTCTGAACTTTAAAAAGTGATAATTTCTCATGTTATATCCAATAGAATAAAAAGAGGATTGTATCTGAAAGTATGAATCTCCATTTCATATTGCTTGCTCTTTTGACCATTACTCTCAAATAATGAAAAATTTTTATTTTTGCCGTTGAGTACTGTGCTAGGCCATAAGAATATAAAGGCAAAAAAAAAAAAAATAAAAGGAAATAGGTCCTGCTTTTAAGGAGCTTACATTCAGTTAGCTGAAACAATATATACAAAATTATTTAAAAATGAATATAGACAGTTAGTTACAAGGTAGCGAGGGAGAGAATGCTCTAAAACAGTGGTTCTCAACCTTCCTAATGCCGTGATCCTTTGATACTCGGATGTGGGCATATCTGCTTGTGAGCGGACCCACCTGGAGCCGGATAGAGGAGTGGTGTCTCAGTTCCTAAGATCATCGGAAACATGTGTTTTCCCATGGTCTTAGGTGACCTCTGTGACCCCTGTGAAAGGGTCGTTCCACCCCCAAAGGGGTCATGACTCACAGGCTGAGAGCCACTGCTCTAGAAGTTGGGGATATCAGTAAAGGATTTTGAACAGAATGTGTTATTTGATCTGAGTTGAGTCTTTAGAGAAGTGAGGGATTCTGAGGGAAGCCAGTGCAAAGACACAAAGAAGGGAAAATGTAATTCTGTGTAATCAGGTAAGGAGTGGAGGGAAGGCCTGGGACTGCTTTTGTAGATGCTTAATAATTGCTAGCTGACTGAACCATAGAATGTGTGATAGAACATTGAACATGGTGGCAGGAAGAGGTCAGATTCAAATCCCATTTCAGGTGTTTACTAGCTGTGTGACCTGGTCAGGTTACTTAAGCTCTGTCAACCTCAGTTTCCTCAATGTAAAATGGGGATAATCATAGCACTTTCTAGGATAGTTGTGAGAATCGGATGAGATAATACACATACTTTGCAAACCTAAAGCTTTATATAAGTCCTAGCTATTATTTTTAATAATAATAATAATAATAATAATAATAATGTATAATAAGGCTTGAAGCTAGAAAGATAGGTTGAAGTAAGGTTGTAAAGGGCTTGGAAAGTAAAAAGAGTTTTTATTCTATCCTAATGGCACTAGGGAGATCCTGGAGTTTATGGAATAGGAGTGTGAAATGGTTAGGTCTGCATTTAATGAATATCATTTTGGCAGGTCTTTGGAGAATGAGTTAGAGTGGAGAAACTTGAGTTAGGGCCAGTCAATAGGGAGGCCTTTGCAGTAGTCCAGGTGAGAACTGATGAGCACCTGACTTGATGTGGTAGTTATTTGAAGAGTAAGAAAGGGATGGATGTGAATAGTGTTGGGAGTGTAGAAAGAGCAAGATTTGGCAACTTATTAGATATATAGGGTGCCTTAAAATGAGGATTTGAGGGTAATGCCAAGGTTACAAATCTGTTAGATTGAAAGGACCATGGCATGCACACCAGCAATAAAGAAGTTCAGTTGAGGAAAGAAAGAAGGAAAGAAAATGGGTCCTGATTAACAAGTTTTTGGTGATTTGGAATCTGTACTGAGGAGACAGAATAGAATTGGATATATAATTTTGTCACTCATCTGCATAGAGATTATAATTAAAGCTACTGGAGCTGATGATGTCATCAGATGACAGATTGTAGAGAGAGACTAGAAGAGGACCCATCACAGAACTTTGAGGGTAAAGCCATAGTAAGGAGGCATCATGGATGATGAACTAGTAAAGTAGGCTGGTTTTTCTGACATTTTTGTACTTGCCTTATTTTGTAAGGAGAGTTTATATCTTTATTCTGCTCTCTTCCAGTATCAGTCTGATTCTGAAAAAAGGATGAGAAATTTAGTCATTTTATAGAGAACAGTTTCAGTAGACTGGTGTATATGGAAGCCAGATTAGATGGAAGGGAACTGAGAAATAAATGTATATTATTATTTCTAGAATTTTAGAAGAAAGAGAGAAGCAGGATATGTAGCAGTCTTGGAAAAGGCTGCTTTTTCAGTCCATCAGGTTCCTACTATCTGCTAGTGGGGCCTTAGGAAACTGAATTGGGTAGTGAGTGATGGCAAAGGGATGTAATAAAAAAATTGATTTTAAAGAAATAGCAATAAACTGGATGTGGTAATGCACGATGCACTTGCATTATCTTTCCTAGCTACTGGATAGGCTGAGGCTGGCAGATCTATCGAGCTGGGGAATTCTGGGCTGCAACTGAGTAAGTACTAAGTCAAGCTCAATATTGTAAGCCTCAAGGAATGGGTGGCTACTGGGTTGCCTACGGAGGAGTGAATCTTGCCAGTAGTGGGATGGGCCTATGAATAGCCTTATCAGTTCCATCTTGGGTTAGATAGGGAGACCTAGTCCGTTTTTTTTTTTTTTAAAGGATAACAAAAGTATACTTTAACACTGTAATTGAAAATAAATGTCCCTTCAGCAGATAAAAACTTTTGGCCCCAGAGAGAAAATCCTTTAATCTGTGATTATAACTTATGTGCCGATTTTCGAAAGATAGTGCTTATTATAGTAACTGCTGTAGTTGTTTAAAAAGTTACTATTTTTTGCTGCAGTGCACTTTGCAACAGAAATGTGTATGTGTATGTTTATATTTACAATAAATGAAAAGCATGAATCTTATACCACTGAGAGCCCTTTAAAATTGGTATTTTGCTTCAGAGCTAGTTGGTTTGATGTGTATTTTTTCTTGGGCATCAAGCCAAGGTTTCTTTCCCTTTTCCCCTATCCTTTCAGGGCTTTGCAAATACTCTTTGGGAAGGCTGTGTCTTGCAGTTTGTTTCCTACAGTTAGAGAATTAAATGCTCAGCCATGGTTTTCAGATATCCGTAATCCCAGTTTCACTCTTACCTAGAACAAGTTACTCCATTTCTCCCTAAATAAGATTATTCACTCTCTGGTTTTTTCACTTCCTTCACCAGAAGGTTTGACTCTTGTACTGAAAACTTTGCAATTTGAATACTTTCTGTCTTAGAGTTGGGATGAGGTTGAACTAACTTCCGTTGGAAATATGCAAATGAGAACACTATGGCTATGTTAACACCAGTTCTCCAATTAATAGTTTATCCCTGGAGTTGTTATGAATCTGACAAAAAGAGAAAATGTAAGTAGGTTTTGAAGCCAATTAAAAAAAAAAGAAAGAAAACCAGAAGGCCAAAGAACCTGTTGATGGACCAAAAGTCCCTAAAGAGATAAGGAATTTATTTTTGCTCATGTGGAATATATGTATTGGTTGTTCCCCAGCTAAAATGCAAGTTCATTGAGGACAGGGACTGCTTTTTACTGTAGGCTTTGTATTACCATAATTCTTGACACATAGTAGTCACTTGATAAATGTTTCTTGATTGAGAATTCAAGTCAACAACCATTTATTAAGGCCTTGTTATATGCTAGGCTAGAGTTATAGTTATATATTGGTTAAGGAACTGACCTCCAGACCAGGAAGACCTCAGTTCAAGTGTTACTTCTGATACAATTTTTTTTGACCTTTGGCAAATCCTTAATATCTCAGTGCAGGAGGCAATTTTCTAAAATTGTCAGTTTCAGAGATGGTGATGATCCTCATCGGTATAGAGAGTTTAATTACCTGATAGTTCTTTATGCCACTGAAATCACAGTTTCAGTTGTTACCTATGTCTTATTGGGGAATTTAGAAACAAAAGTGAGATAGTCCATGTCCTTAAGAAGATAGTGTGTAGTCATCTTGCTGATTTGCTGATCTTACGTGGACATTGGTATTGATTAATGATTGGTGCTGTTTTATAATTTGTAGAGTATTTGAAGAGTGAAATGCACAGAGCCAGGAGAGCAGTTTACAAAATGACAACTTTTCTAGTATTGACTACTACACTTTCTTGCTTCTTACTGGGGGAGTTGGAATACCCTTTGTTCCCCATTGCCATGTTTGGATTCTCCCTGTACCACCATGACTCATCATCCTCCTTTGAGATTCATGATATCCAAATATATCACCCAGTCATGATTCAGATGGCTAATAATCTATCCTACTTCTCCTATCCTCTACCCCCCTACAACTTTTTTTTTTTTTTTTTTTTACTTATTCCATGAGTTTGGTACCTGACTTAGAGTTTTTCTCTCCACTTTCATTCCTGCCTCCACTACTAGGAGAATTCAGCATAATATTGATACCCTCACAAGTACTATTACTTCTAGGCTCTTTGATCTCCTCAATTCCAAAACCTACTCCTCTATGACCTCATTTACGTATCGGAGATAGTCATACTCTTGATCTTGCTAAACCTCAAAAAATGTTCCACTTTCATGTTCATGAATTCTGTCATTCATTTATGTGAACATAGTCTTTTGCCATTTTGTCTTTCCTATGATCCTAATCCTATTCTTCATCTTCACCATGACCTCATTCCCTCGACCCCATAGTTCTTTCCCAGGCTATCACTTCTATACTGATTATATTATAAACTCCCGTAACTTCCTTATTACCCTTAGGATCAAATTTTAAAAGAAATCCTATTTTGACTTTTAAAATGCTTCATAATCTGGCCCATTTCTGCCTTTCTAGTCTTTTTATACCTTAGTCTCCTCTATAATCCAGTGATACTGACCTCCTTGCTGTTCCTCACTCAAGAATCTAATGTCCATTCCCCCAATTATTCCATCCTAATTATGAAAGATAGCAAGTTCTTTCACTTTTTTTTCCTGCTGGGCACAGCATGTCCCCTGAGGGAGGGTGACAAGGGGTTATCTGATGTTTTCCATCAGCCCTAAAGAACTTCTTCCTCTGCTACTTCCTGGTACTGCCTCTAACCAGCCTTCTCAGGTGAGAAGAGGGACCAAGAAATCTTGGTCATGATATGCCTTCCATCTTCTGTTGTGTACAGCCTGTCTCCCTAGGGAAGGCAACAAGGGCTTGGACCAACTAAAATTTAGTTAGTCCCAACTAAAATCCTACCTTCATCTAGGAAGCCATTGCCAGCCCCAGTCAATTCTAGTGCCATCTCCTGTTATTTCCGTGCTTATCTTATATGTGGCTTACTTTGTGTGTATTTGTTTGCATGTTCTCTCCCATTTGAGATTGTGAGCTCCTTGGGGGTAGGCACTGTCTTCAGTGCTTAGACCAGGGACTGGCATATGGTAGGAGCTTAACAAAATTTGCTGATTGATTGATTTCTTTTTCTTTTCTACATTATATATTTTCCTTTTTACCTTCCCTTATTTTCCCCTCCTAACAGAACCAATCCATTTTTAGGACCTTTTTTCTTTTCTTATTCAAATCCCTTAGTGCCTTTTGAAGGCTTTAAGGTTATGAATTTTCCCTGTAAGGGTGTTAGCATTGCCTTATCATAAAGTTGTTTTCAATTACTCAAATAGATTTATCTTTCTAGATTTCTCTGGCTTTTGTTTGTATTTTAAAGTTCCTACTCAGCTTTGCTTTTTTCATTAGAAATACTTGAAAGCAATTATTCTATTAAAAGTTCATTTTTCCCCCCTGTTGGATTGTACTTAACTTTGCTGGATAAGTTGTAAGTCTATTTCCTTTGCCTTTTTTGGAATATTATATTCTAAGATCTCATCTTATTTATAGTAGAAGGTGCCAGGTTTTTATGATCCTGAAGGCAGTTCCTTGATGTTTGAATTCGTTCTTTCTGGATGCTTGCAGTATTTTTTTCCCTTGATGGGGTGCTCTGGATTTTGGCTGTGATATTTCTGTGATTTTTGCTTTTGTGACCTCTTTCAGAAAATCATCAGTGGATTTTTTTCTGTCTTTATATTGCCCTCTGGTTCTAATAGATCCGGGCAGTTTTCATTTTATACGAACACATACACCACACACTCACACAGTCATATGTATATGTATGCGTGTGTGTGTGTGTGTGTGTGTGTGTGTGTTTATTTGTTCAGGCTCTCTTCTCCCCTCCATTCCCTTATCATGATTTTATGATTCTTAAATGCCTGACATCTCTATTCTATGCTACTTTTGTTATAGTTTTCAGTTATAAATGTTCAGGTCTATTTTGTCCAGCTTTTCCTACACAAAGAATGTACTTTGATATCCTTGACAGGTGGGGAGGGAAGAAGGTGCCTTGTTTTCTAGGTCATTGTTTTAGATAAGATCATTTACTTTTTCTCATATTTTCTAATCTTTTGATTTTTTTTCTAATATTTCTTGCTGTCTTATGGAGTAATTGATTTCCTTTTTCAGGGTGTCCACTTTTTCTTTTAAGCTACTAATTCTTTACTCCTTGAGATTTTGTTTCATTTAAAAATTATTTTTATTTCTTTTTGTTACTCATTTAGTCCTTATAAGAAAAACAGTTTTTTCCCATTAAGTATCTACATTTGTTGTGGAGTTTACTCCTTTTAGGGATCTTTACACTTGCAATAATGTTTGTGATTTTTTATTTTTATTTATGGTTTTTAAAATGGAGCTTTGTGTCTTGAGCCAGGCTCTCCACCCCTGGAGAAAAAAAATAGCACTTGATGGGCTTTTGGGTGGAAGTGGTTGGTAGTCTTGTTTAGACTTACTCTAGATGATGACTTTATCTCTTTACTTCCTGAAGTTAGACTGCCCCTCACCATGGACATTGGAAGTTCAAAACCCTGGATATTTTCTGGTGTCTCAGGATAGAGTTTCAGGGACCTTATGGTGCCTGGAGATGGGTTTTCCCATTATGAGTACTGTAGCACCACACTGTTCCCTAGTTTCCTCTGTTTCCTCTCCTCAGGGATCCCAAGGCACCTTCTTCCCTCCCCACCTGTCAAGGATATCAAAGTACATTCTTTGTGTAGGAAAAGCTGAACAAAATAGACCTGAACATTTATAATCGAAAACTATAGCAAAAGTAGCATAGAATAGAGATGTCAGGCATCAAGCGGATAGACAACATAAAATAATTACATACAAACAAGATATGTAGAGGATAAATTGGAGATAATCTCCAAGGGAAGACACTAGGATTAATAAATAGAACTGGCAAAGGCTTCTTGGAGAATATAGATCTCTAGCTGAGACTTGAAAAAACAAGAGAATGGCGATAAGGAGGGGAGCATTACAGTCTGATATGTACATTAAGCCGTTGGAGATGTAAGACTGAGGGAGGTGGGGAAAAGGTTAGTGCTAGATTAGTAGATTTCAGAATCTTTGGCATAGACAGGCACACAACAGGCAATGAGTACATTGTTGGAAAGGGAAAGAAATATGCCTTGTCTATACCTGTCCTCAGAATAGAGGCTCTAATTGGGAGATGAATATTAGCATGGCAGAAGGCTGTTTCAAGATGAGAAGATCCCAGGATTGGAGGATGGTCCAAGTTGAAAATACAGTTCAGTCTTGGTGGCAAGGTCCCAGAGAGTTAGAAACATAGCTAGGAGAGGAATGAAGTTTGACTAACTTGTGCTGATCCCCAACATGGAGTCTCTAGAAGGAACTCACCAATGGGAGAAGGCTGGCATAGCAGAGAAGTAATAGATGTGATAATTAAGGGTATGGGGACCAGTGAGAACATTAAGTGGAGTCCTGTAGAAGGAGTAAAGAAGAAGACCCAGGATAGAGCCTTTGAGGTCCCCCACTCTTAGCGGGCATGATGTCAATGAGTATCCAGCAAAGAAAACTAAGAAGGGGCAATCAGATAGAGAGGAGGAGAGCCAGGAGAGGGCAGAGTCATAGAAACCCAAAGAGAAAAGAATATCTGGCAGAAGAGATTGATCAACAATTTGTATCAAAAGCTTCAGTGTCAGTCACTATAGAGTGGTCAAGGAGGGTGAGAATTTAGAAAAATGGCATTTAAGAGATCATTAATAACCTTGCAGAGAGCAGTTTCAGCTGAGTGATGAGTTTGGAAGCCAAATTACAAAGGGCTAGGAAGAGAATGCAAGGAAAGGAAGCTGAGGCACTAATTATAGATGGCCATCTTAAGTTTAGCCACAAAAGGGAGGAGAGATAAAGGATGATAGGTAGTGGTCTTCGATGGACAGATAAAGTCTGATTTTTCTGAGAATTTTGTAAACATGAATGTGCTTTAGACGGTAGGAAAATTGCCAGTTTGTAAACTGAAGATTAGTTTACAAGGAGAAATTGAAGATTAGTGAGAGAGGGAAAATCAACAGGAAAAGATGAGATATAATACATGTAGAAGAATTGGTCTTGAAAGGGTTGAGAGCCAACTTACATGAGAAAGAGTTGAAGGTGGAGACAGTGGTGGAAAGCATCTGAGAATCAGACTAGTATTCTTAGCCAAATAGAAGGCAATACTCTCACCTAAGAGTGTGGAGGGAAGGGAAGGCATAAGAGGGTTAAAGAGTGTTGAAAAGGTTTGGAGAAGTGATGAGTGGGATACTGATTCAGTTATATGTAAAAGGATTGCCTTGTTGCAAGAAACAGTTAAGACTCTATAATATAAATTTGTAGTCAGTGGTTTTGTGATTTTTATCTAGCTTAGTTGTATGGGGGATAGGTGGAGGTGATGCAACTTGTAGAAGCAGATCTGTAAGAGGCCAGAGACTGTTTTGGAGGGAGAATGAAAGAATGACTGACCCAGAGAGGCCATCTATATTATTTAAAGTTTTAAAATGTCATAGAGTCTAAAAAACACTTAAGTTGAACTGAACTTGAGGTTATGGGATCAGCATTCATAGACTGTATCTTCCATTTATTATCTGTATGATCTATCTTAAGCAAATCACTGAATTTTCTAGGACTTTAATTTCCTCATGTAGGAAATGAGGGAATTGGGCTGGATGGCCTCTAAAATCCCCTTCAGTTTTATATCTATAATCCTATGACTATCTAAAATTTATAAGGAGCTAATTAAAATTATTCAAATCCACAACCTCATCTTCAACTGTACCTTTAATACTAGGCTATTTATTTTCCCAAATCTTTCTCTTGAATTCTTTCTTAATGGTCAGGCACATCACTATTTCTTGAGATGTATATATTACATTTAATTCCAAGTTTACTTTATTGTAGTGAGATTATTCATAGATGAAAATCAGCATAGTTTAGGGAATGAATTACTTCATTTGAAAAATGTCTAAACTCAGTGTTTATGTATAACCTTGAATATATTTTCTTTCCCATTTAACTTGGTCTGTGGAGAGCTACTACATTTTCAAATATGAACTACCTTTGTTGATTCTCAATTTTTAAAATAAATTATCAACATTTATCATTCCTTTTTCATTGAAATCTTATAATAATAGAGCTGGAACAAAGTCCATTGAACATCTGGTTTAAACCCCTCATTTTACAGATTTGAAAACTTAAGACCCAGAAGAATGAAGTATCTTGACCATGTTCACATATATCTGGCAGTTAGTATAGAGATCATATTCTATAGCAGAAAAAGCGTTTTATTGGGAGCCAGATTTGGTTTCTAGGCCCAAATTTACTGTTAGTGTGGGCTTGGACAGATCACTTTATTTCTCTGAGTCTTTTTTTCCAATCTGTAAAATGAGAATGTTGGCTTAAATTGTGTCTAAAGTTCTTAATAATGATGATGATGATAGCTAGCATGTATATAGTGCCTACTGTGTGCCAGACACTATGCTAAGTGCTTTACAAATATTATCTGATTTGATCTTCACGTTTGAAAAAAAAGCACCCTAGGAGGTAGGTGCTATCATTAACTCCATTTTACAGTTGAGAAAACTGAGGCAAAAAGAGGTTAAGTGACTCATCTAAGATAGTAGAGCTAATAACTATCCGAGGCAGGATTTGAACTTGGGTCTTTCTGACCAGTCCCTGCAGTCTATTCTTTATACTTACCTAGATGTCTACATATATCATTGAAAGATTCTGCCTTGAGTCATTCATGACTGGTTAGCTAAGTTGATAGAGATCCACTGAAAGAAAGTTGCAGGTTTTATCCCTGGTGAGGTTAATTAACTTTATTATATCCTAGTCTCACCCTAGTCTGCAAATTCCCTTTATTCATTCTTTAAACATTTATTAATCTCATAATGTTCTGAATACTTCTAGATGAAGTGTAAAGAAAAACATAATCTTTCTTTTTAAGAAATTTACCACAATTTGGGGAGTAATATGTACATATATGACACTGCTAGAGAGTAATACTAAGTAGTGTATGATTAGGCACAAAGTTGTGTCACATATCTAAGGAAATCAGAGAAGGGAAAAATGAGGTTGAACTTAGTTGAAAAGGTTTTATGGAATCAGGAGACCTTGAACTAGGCTTTGGATTAAGGATTTAGAAAATAGATTACAGGAAGGATGAAAGTGGAATTAATATAGAGAACAGTAAGGGAAGCAGCAGATGGAGAGGAGCAGGAAGGAGCCAATGGAGAGACCTAGAAGGCTGCAAGTGATCAGTGAGTTAAACCACCACCACCTTGACCACCCTAGACCCTTAGATCCTGATGGGGACAACTTGGGACCCTGAGCCCAAGAGCTTTCTAAATAGCCGTCTTCCCTAAACCACAAGAAATGCTTCTACCTCATATCTTGCAGACATCATTAAAGGAGAAGACACTGTGGAGAAGGGGCTCACCTTCCTCTTCGGGATGCCCTTATCCCTGAATGCCAGCATCTGCTTCCCTTTTTGTCTTGATGTTGATTCCATCTGCATTCCCAATCTAGTCCATTCCTGGATTCCCAGTGATCATAGGTAATGCCTGTCCAAGTCCTTCCCTTTTAGAACTCAGACATGATATGGTCACCTATGCCAGTTTGATGAGCAAAATGTCACCAACTATAGTCTGATAAGATGGAGTAACTCTTGAATACCTCTCCCCTTCATCTTAACGTTCTCTGGGTCTTGTCATCCACCTTGATCCACTACTTTAGACCTCCTAGGCTCTGTAGTCAGATTAAGTATCTGTGGACCTTGCCATCTGCTTTGCTGCTATACCTTTTGTAATTTTGAACCTTTGCATCCTCCGTGCTGAAGTCACTTATGTGTTATCTTTGCCAATATGAATGTGAAGTCCTTGAGAGCAGGGACTTTCTCACTTTTCCTCTTTGTATCTTTAGTATTTAGTACAGTGCTTGACATGTAGTAAGGGCTTAATAAATGCTCTTTCATTCATTCATTCATATATATCAGGAGTTCCTAACTCTTTGACAGTCTGATGAAGCCTATTGATCCCATCTCAGGATAATATTTTTTATTTTTTAAATGGATTAAATAAAATATAGAGGATTTTAAAGCAAATCATTTAAATTAAAATATAATTATCAATATATTTTTAAAATAGTCCAGAAACAATAGATTAAGAACATCTGATAAAGTTGATCACCCTTCCCTGTTAAGCAGTTATAAAATTTGAAAGCTCAGATTTTTAAAACACAAATTAGAAGGTGTTATTCAATATAGCATTCTTTTAGTACATGGCAAAGATCCTACATACATTTAAAATTATTCAATTTATAAAACTTTTCTGTGCATTATTGCAGAAAATGAGGTCCCAATGTATTAGAAAAATAACTTAAATACTTTAAATACTGATGGTAGTCTTTTTTTTTGTTTTTCAGAGTGATGATTTGTGGTAAAAAGAAAAGCACATTTCTTGAATTAGTCGTATTTCTAATATAAACACATGGCCCTTTAATCTGTAGAAGTGAGAAGTTGCTCTTTAAACAAAGTAGGGGCTATTTACAACTTAAAGCCTTGGTCTTTTGATCATTGTGATATGTCTAGAAACTTTATCAAAAGTCGTTCTCAACAGATTCCTGAGGCTTTTTCTGAGTGGAAAACTAGGTTTTTTTAATTGGGTCTGACACCATGGAACTTTAGATCTTAGACTTTTCTGAAGGGATTATTGATGATTTAGAGAAAAGACTCTGAGCTGAACACTGTTTTTCATTAGTCAGTAAAATAAGCAGAACATTTTCAGAAGTTGTTATTTGGGAACAAGATTTAGGGAATCTGCTTCTTGGTTTTTATTAATAATATATTTTAAAAGTGCTTGACACTGGGCTAGGCCACAGGCTGCACATTTAATCAGAAATACTGAGTACTTACTGTATACTTGACACTTAGATAAGAGACCTAAGATGTCTCTGCCTTCCAAAGGCTAATAATCTAATAGTGGGAGATGAGATATATTCACAAATAAAGACATATCAAGCTCTTGTATCATGAGTACCTTCTGAAAGTTATTGACAGTCAGCACTGCAGTACTTGGAAGAGAAAGGGTCACTTCAGGGTATGATAATGGTGAAGAGATGGTGACATTTTAACTCAGTCTTGAAGGATTGGTAGGGTTTAATAGATAAGAAAGCATTCTAGATGGAGGGAATGACAGGAGCACTGAAGCCACAACTAATTAATGGATTGGTATCTGAAAGTGCTTTGTAAATTATTGTGATGATTTTTATTGATGCTAATCAATTTAAAAGTGATTTAGAAGATTTAAAAATTAGATGTTATTCAGTATAGCTTTTTTTTAAAGTATGTGGCAAGTTGATAAATGTAAGAAGCTGAAGAGATGAAAAGTAAATACAAATGCAGTTTGTTAGCCACAGTCTTAGTAGGTTTCCCAGTTACCATTGCTGACAGATAATAAGGGGGAGTTAGATTCTTCTACAGCAGTGCCAAGGAAGACAGACTCTTCTAAATACTGGAAAAAAGGGAAGAGTTAGTTATAGCTAGGGTAAATGTTAGGTTCCTCTATGGATGGGAAGAAGGGAAGTTGTTCTTGGTCCTCTGTCTGCTTCTGGCCCTGGAACACCAACCATGGGTCCTGTTGCCCAGCTTGGGGCCTGACTGCTTCCTCTCCTTCTGGGTCAAGGGGGTTTTTTGGGCCTCTTCTCTCAGTGAGGTTGTGCCTGGGCTGTACTTTTCCCCTCCAGCCTTCCATCAAAACAAAGGAGAAAGAATGACAATAAAAACACGCCGCAGTTACTTTCCCCTTATGCTAGAAAGAATTCTCTGAGGTGTCCCCAGAGTTGAATTTTATTGTTGAGCCCTCATTTACTTTCTGAGGCACAGGTGAGTGGGTGCTCTTTAAGTCAGTTGCTTCTTTACAACACGTAGGGGACTAGGGAAGTACACTGAGGTAGGGCTTAGTGAGACAATGGAAATGGAATTTCCTTTTTTACCTTGTTTGACATCATTAGATTTGACTGCATTAGTTTACCGGCAATACTGTGCTTAGTATTTTGCAATGGGAAGAATTCAGCCCCAATACTGAGAGACCTGAGACATGTGAATGTCAAACTAAGTGATGAAATTGCATTTTTCTGCTTTAATATGACTGTGAGCATAATAAAGTTTAAATTTATACTTGTGAGCGCAAGGTCACTTGAAGGGATTGACTCCATTGTCCCATTGAAGTTAATTTGCTCACTTTATTGAGTTATTTGACTTTTTAGATTGCTGCTTTGTGTGGCTTGATTCTTTTATTGACTTGGGGCAGTTTTTTAGACTTTGTAAATCAATTAAGTTGCCATATTGTGCAATCTTTACCTACTGCTTAAATGACAGCTCCAGTAATGCTTGGCAGGTGCCTTGTCCTCCTCCTTCTGATGTTCCCCAGTGGGCCATAGGGCAGTACTGAATTTGCCTACTATTTTGGGGGTAGGGTGGGACGTTTGGTTCTTTCTTTGTCGTAGCACATTGCATTTGTCAACCTTTTGCCCAGACCAGGAATGGGGAACCTGTAGCCTTGATGCCACATATGGCCCTCTAGGTCCTTAAGTGCAGCTCTTTGACTGAATCCAAACTTCAGAGAATAAATCAATTAAAGGATTCAGTCAAAGGGCGGCACTTGAGAACTTAGAGGACCACGTGTGACCTTGAGCACCTGCAGGTTCCCCACCCCTGGCCCAGGCCTTCTGCTGGGAAACAATAGCTCTGGTATTCCGCACTCACCGGCAACATCTGCTCAGTATCTAGCCAAGTCTCAGCTTTCAAATTCTAATACCATAGTGAAAGTGGAACATTTCATAAAATACCTTTGTTAATGTTACTAACTCTCATGTATGTCTTGCCACAATGGTCTACTTTCTTTCCCCTCCTGCCCTTTTTTGACAAGGTGTGATGGATAAAAAGAAGCATCAGATTGAGAGTCCAGTAGCTGATAGTTGGCTGTTAAGAAGCCTTAGACCCATCTGGCACCATAATTTAGAGTAGAGGAGACTCCCGGTGAGGGACAGTATGGGAAAACTAGACAACATTCTAGAGCCTTTTCAACTAGTCTTATTATACTATTGAATGCAGAAGTTATCATTTTGCAATTTGGTCAAAATTTGGAAACTTTAAGGTTGATGGTGTCCCCAAAATCTAATTGGGGTCTTATTGATTAATTTCTTTAAGTAAAGAATATTTTTAAAATTATTATCAAATATCTCTGTGGTTCCATAAAATATTTTATTTTAGCTAAGTGTTTTGCTAAGCCTCATCTTGTAGCTGGTACCTTCTTGCTAAAGATCTATTAGACTAATTATGCAGATAGCTCTAGCTTGAATCCTAAAATTTCAATGGCAGGAAGGAGCAAAGAAGACATATTTCAGTCACTAATGCATTGTAGTGCAGAGAGCATTGTACTTGGAGTTATGAGAAACTTGGGTTGTATCTCTTGCTCTGACACTCGCCAGTTATGTGATTTTTTGTGAAATCTTTCTGAGTCTCTGTTTTCCCACCTCTAGATGGGTATAATAATATCATATACTTAATATCAGGTTTTTAATGAGGAAAACTTTATTTGTGTAGTTTTATATTTTAAAATACACAAAAATCTATTTCATCTCCCTCCTATTTGTCCATGAAGTTTGCATATATTCCCAGGCTTCTCTGAGACTGTCCTTTTAATTTTTTCAAGCCATTCCCCAAATGATGGACATCATTTTAGTTTCTAAATCTTTGTCCCCACAAAAAGAATTGCCACACATATTTTTGTACTTTGGAGCTCTTTTTCTCTTTCCCTTTCCCTTTTTGGGGTATAGCGTTAGTAGTGCAGTGAGTGGTATGCTGGGTCAGAGGGTTTGCACAGTTTGGGCTTAGTTCCAAATTGGAGGAAAGCACTTTGTAAATTCTCAGTTACTATAGAATTATGAACTGCTGTTGTTATTTGCTACATATGTGGAACTTAGAACATTCCCAACAGGTTTTCATGTAGCCTTCTACTGAAGGTGACCGTGGGCACTTAAGATCTTTGTACATCAGTTTCCTTATCCCTAAAAGGAAGTGGTTGGACTGAATTTCCTCTAAGCTCTCTTCTAGCTCTAAATCTGGAGTCCTCTATATTTCAGTGGGCCAAGTACTGCCAACCTTTTTAGGTAGGCAGTTTCATTTCTTGGAGGCCTTTAGTTATTAGGAATTGTTTCTTTTGAATTTAATAAAAATTAATTTCTGCAGCTTTCTCATTCTTTTTAGGAACAGAACACAGTTTTTGTTGTGGTTTTTTTTTTTGACAGTAATTAACTCTTTGACTATTTGAATATGGGAATAATGTTCACCCTTTTCCCTCCTCACTTCTTTCCTATGAGAGAATTAATATTATGCCATTACATTAATAACTGATTATTAATTGTGATCCCCCCTTTTTTCCTTCTATTTTCTGTAAAGGGCCAACTCCTGCCAACTCCTGTTAAGGTCAGTCTGTCTCTGAAGGGCATGTTTGATTAATGAGATTGCTTCTAGCCCCCAAGGAATATGCTGGTCAATTCTGGGTGGCACCCTTCCCCCCCCCCCCCCCCCACTTGGAGACCTAATTTCTATTTAGAGTATAAACAGAATCCTGTCTGGGTTAGTTCTTACCATGAGCAAAGGAACCTCTGTTCTTGGTCCACTTCACTAGAGTTTAGGGTGACCTAACTCACGAAGGAGAAAACTAACCAGAGAGGTCCCAGTGGAGAACCTTTACTCCCTATATCCAGATTGCTGGAGGTTGCAGAGTCTAATGATCAAACCATGTTGTCAGTAGGAGGAACTGAAGACTTTTAGCTCTCCTTATTAAATGCCCACTAATCAAAGGTGACTTTCACTTGTTCAGAGAATTCTCTTTCAGAAGGTATTTAAGGGGTTTCTGGGTCTTCCTTGGTATCTTTGGTTACTAAGAGAAAGTTTATTGATGCTAGCTAGCCTAATTGATTATTAATTACCCAGAAACTCTTGTCTCTCAGTGTTTTCATTCACCACATTTAGGTAAAATGGGTGAAAGTAGAAAGGAAAGTCAGTAAATGTGAATCAGAATAGGCAGAACATAGTGAAAGCTGAGGAGGAAGCCTTTGCCAGCTGCAGCTTTTTTTTTTTAATCCCCCTTCTGCATACATGTGACTATCTAGGGGAGTCCCAGTGATTGGTACTAGTTAGATTACAGCCGGAACAGTATGTCTATTTCTGAGCACCATGTTTTATGAGGGACATTGATAAGTAGGAATTTTTCCTGAGAAGGACAACCATGGTGATCATGGAACTTGAACCTATACCATATGAAAATTAGTAGAAATCACTCATGATATATAATCTGAGAGGAAAATGAGTTAGGGTGGACATGATTGCTCTTTTCAAATACTTGAATGTTGTCATATAGAAAAAGAATTAAACTTATTCTTCTTGACCTCACAGGGTAAAAGTTAGGAGGAGGCACATTTAGGTTCAGTATAAGAAAAAACTAAGTTACACCTCTCCCAAAATGAAAATGGTTGCCTCAGTAGGCACTATGTTTTTTCTCATTTAATCTTCAGGCAGAGAATAAATGACCACTTAGTGGGAATACTGTATTCTTATTGTGATTTAAAGAGAGATTAGACTAGGTAAATTCTGTGCTTTCTTATAACCTTAGTATTTTATACTTATTTTCCCAATAGCAGTTTCATTTCTGGGAGGCATTTAGCAAAGAATGATCCTTTCTGATTTTTTTTTCTTCTATGAAGTCTCATTCATTAAACTTTTAGTTTGGAATGGTATACAAGTTCTTATCATGTGTATTACAGGAGATTATCCCATATTAAAGTGCCAATATAAACAAACCAAACTCCTTCAAATTCTAGCATTAATGACTTCCATATACATATATGACCACCTTCCCCCAATCCAATATTATTTATAATCCAGGGTTGTCAGTAGTTTATTCTTTTCCATTACTCCCTAGTGTTTTATAGATAATAGTCAAGTACTGTTATCCTTTGGACTCTATAAGTGAGCTTATTAATTTTGTAAATATAGATCATCTCCTGTCATTGAGGATAGAGACAAAAGAATAGAGAGGGTGCTGAGACACAACAGTAGACAGAGCCCGTTTTAAGTAAACTTGATGGAGAGTGTTAGAATAAGGTATATTAAGAAATGTATATTTTATAGAAGGGAGTTATTTACTTTATGGAGGTATTAAGCATGAGAGTTCTTTAAATAGGAAACTTCCCTATTAAAATGAAATGACTAGATTTGCCTAAATTTTTTTACACAAATTTGGGAATTCAATATTTACACCTTCATTGCTTATTAACCTTAGAAAGATCAGACATATCAATTTTGTCAACTTGATGCAAACATTTTTAAAAAAATTAAAAATTTTTTCTTGTAATTTTACTCAAATTTCTTTTAACTGTACAGAGGCACTTTAAATAAAAATAATTAAAAAGCAGATCTAATTTTAGTTTGAAATAAAAATTTCCTCCTGCTACATCTAGTGTGAGCAGATGCAAATGGTCTGTTGAGGTATTCTTAAATTAAAAGGAGCTTAAACATGCAGTATACTAAAGTTTTGCAAAGTACTTTATTCACAGCATTTCTGCTCTATGAGTTAGTATAGAAAGTCTTGTTCCATTTAACAGGAAAACTGGATCTCAGAGAGAGGTCATATGGTATAGGTCCTATAGCTGTTATGGTTTGGGAAAAAGTATTCATGTAGTCAGCTCTCCATTTTCCAGTATAAGATTAGCTATGCTGGATTACTCATGGTGCTTTTTGTTGTTTACATCAGTGGTCTTGGGAGTGGGCCTGGTTTGAACTTTCTGTCACTATGCTTAAAGGTTAGGTATGCTATAACTTCTCTTGGTAGCCTTTTATGATTGTCAGTTATAAATCTGAACAAGCTGTATTCGATCCACTCATGTTACTTGCTGGTACCACTTTCTGGGGGTAATGAATTCTCTATGTTTGTTATAATGTTGTGAATTAGTATTGCCCCCATTTGTTGCTAGCTATGCTGATTTTGGACTTCTCCATCTTGCATTCACGCTCCCAGGAAACTTGTCATTGGGAAATTTCATTATCCTTCAGGATTGAATCATTCTTCCATATTCATATCTTATCAGTACCCCCTGCTTTTCTGATTGGACCCTTTGACTAGAGGGCAGAGCCTCTAATATCTTCATTTAAAGGAGGGGTGCAGCACAGTCTTTCCCCTATTTTCAACCAGCTTTACTACTTTTGAACCCCTCCTTCGGCTGGGTACCTTCTGTTCCCTCATATCCCCATTCACTTAGCTTCCTTTTGTGTGTTTGTTGTTCCCCATTAGATTGTAAGCTGCTCGAGAGCAGGAACTCGGCACAGTGCTTGGCACATAGATAATTGACTGACTGATTTGCTTTTCCAGGCTCAAGGATCCTAATCTGGTTAGCCTGTTTTCTCATGGGCTAGACCTTGTTCTCTGTATTCTTTATTCTTCTTGCGTGTATAAGATGTTGGTCATTGATGATGTTAGGGCATACCTCTATTTGTCTGACTATTTCAGTTGCCCTCCTCTGAACCTTTTTCTGTTCCACACTATTAAAGTGGAACAGATTTCTGGAAAATAAAAAAGGATTCAAAACAATGATAAACTAATCATTTATGTTTGCATGTAGGATGCATTCATTATTTATTATATGTTTTTCCTTTTGGTAAGAATTTTCCTTCTCAATTAAATATTCCCACTTAAGTCATACTTAAAATTAATTTGCATTCCCTTAGCAAAATCCATAGATGGCGTGAGAAAACATATCTAGTTTGGGATTATGAATTTTCTTCACACAATTCATGAAGTGGATAATGTGCATATGTATGAAGTAGTCTTTTGCCTTAATGACAATTATAAATTCGACTAATTTGGTATGTCTGTTACATGGTGTGAAACAGTATTATATTTGTTGCTTATGCCTTCCTTATAAACTTACGGCAGATTAAGATAGAAGGAAGCCTTTTGTAGTCAAAATTATTGAGCAAGTAAAATTTATTTATGTTCCTCTGTTGTTTTTCAGCTCTGGCCCTTTTCTCTAGCTACTCTTTAGAGGAGGTTACTGCTTCTCTTCTTCTCTTTCTTTCTTACCACACACTATAATGTTCCTCTTAGTGTACCCCATGTCTTGAACACTTCCTGCTTCTCCTTTCTCTTTCTTTCATTCTCTGATATGCCTTTTGTGGTAGACTTAGCAAGGTGGGTAGACTTATTGGGATGGGTAAACTTATTGGGGGTGGGAAATTTATAGGGACAATTTCAGGCACTGCTTCTCCCTCAACAACTTTTAAAATCTAGCAATCTGTGAGTATTCGTTTTTTTTTTTTTTTTTCCCCCTTCTCCCTGTGCTGCTAGTTCTTTTGGTTATATTTGGCATCTTCGTTTTGAGCTTTTCATTTTTTTAGAAATTTCTACAGTGCTGCGTATTTGACTGATTTTCTGGGCATTAAGCCAATTTGAGTTAATTTTTAAAAAATTATGTGTATTGCCATACATTCTATTTTGAGACCAGAAGTGTATAAATTATTTACAGTAATTTTAATTAAACAAATGCACCTATAGTTTATTTACATATTTTGCCAAATTCTTTGCAAGTAGAGGTGAATTAGAGGGCACTGAGGAAAGACATTGGAGGCATTAAAAAAGAAAAAATAAATTGAGTTTTTGACTGGTCAAATTCCTAGGCTACCTAATACTGAGTTAAAAGAGGATTTGCTCACTCATCCAGACTAATTTAGTAATTTAATTAGTATGTTTATATAGAAGCACTATTTTTTTTAAAGCTAGAATTGGGGCTATTTAGGAGCCCTGTTTATTTTTGTGTAACTTATTGAATTACTTAAAATGTATTGTTGTTCAGTTCTGTCAAATTCTTCATGACCCCATTTGGAGTTTTCATGGCAAAGATATTGGAATGGTTTGCCATTTCTTTTTCCAGCTTATTTTGCAAATAAAGAAACTGAGACAAACTTTATTACTATTATTATTTAGTAGTGTTGTGGAGCATTTTTTCATATGGCTATAGACAACAGGGGTTTCTTCCTTTGAGAAGGGAAGCCTGTTCACATCCTTAGACTTTATTAGTTGGAGAATGACTTGTTTTCTTATAAAGTTGAATCAATTTCTTATATCTTAGAAATGAAACCTTTATCTGGGAAACTTACTGCAAAGATGTTCCAAGTTTAACTATTTCCCTTTTAATGTTAGCTATTAGATTTGTTTGTGCAAAAAAATTTTACATTTCATATTTTCAAAATTATCCATTTTATGTTCAGTGAACCTCAATATATCTTGTTTGGTTATGAACTTTTCTCTGGTCCATAGATCTGATAGTTATTTTTTTTCCCCACATTTTAAAAATTTGTGTAGAGGCGGCTAGGTGCCACTGTAGTGCCTGTAGTCAGGAAGACCTGAGTACAAATTCAGCCTCAAATACTTATTAACTGTGAGACTCTGGGTAAGTCACTTAATTGGTGTCTGCCTCATTTTTCTCATCTGTAAAATAGGAATACTAATACCATCTAATTCCCAGTATTGTGAGTATAAAATGAGATACTATTTGAGTGCTGTGCAAAAGCTGAAAGCACTATGTAAATGCGGGCTATTGTTGTTGTTATTGTTGTTGTTGTTTATGATGTAGCCTTTTTTATTTAGGTCCTATAGTCATTTGGAACTTATCTTTGTATAAGATGTGAGGTCTTGATCTAAATCTAATTGCTTCCATACTGCTATCAGATTTTCTGAGCAGTTTTGTTAATTAGTGTGTCCTTACTCCAGTTGCCAGGGTTTTATTTTTATCTAATACTGAATTATTAGATATATTTGCTTCTGTAATACTTTCTACTGATTGATCTCTATTTTTAACTAGTACCAACTTCTTTGAATAATTACTGCTTTGTAGTATAGTTTTGAGAGCGGTCACTGACAGGCCTCCTTCGTTTCCCTTTCTGTTATTTCTTTTTATATTCTTCACCTTTTCCTCCCTTTTATGAATTTCATTATTATTATTTCTAATTCTATAAAGTAATTATTTGGTAGTTTGTTTGGTGTGACATTTAATAAGTAACTTTAGATATTTTAATTTTTATTATATTGATTTGCCCTACCCATGAGCAATTAATATTTTTTCATTTATTTAAGTCTATCTTTATTTCTGTAAATACCAGTTTGTAGTTGAAATTATATAATTTTTGTGTAACTTGGTGAGTAAGCTCTCAAGTGCTTTATACATCCTGTGGTTATTTTAGATGGAATATATCTATCTTTTCTTACTGAGTTTAATTGGTATTATATAAAATTGCTGATACTTATGTGGCTTTATTTTATATTCTGCAAGTTTGTTGACGGCATTAATTGTTTCAATTAATTTTAATTGACTTTCAAGGGTTAAGTACATTATTGTATCATCTGCATAAAATAATCGTTTTTTCTTATTTACTTAACGTTATTCCCACATTTTATTTTTTATTGTCTTAATGCTATGGCCAGCATTTCTAGTAGTATGTTAAAAAGAAGTAGTGAAAGTGGGCATCTTTGTTTCACCTTGAATTTATTGGTAAAAATCTTAGTTTATCACTTTTGCAAATATAGGTATTAATTGATTTTAGAAACATGATTTATTTTATTTTTAGGAAAAGAGCTCAGTATCTCCAGTGCCTGGTACATATTAAGTATTTAATGTTGTTGAATTGAATTGAAGAGAAAATTTACTATATATATATATATATATTTTTTTTTTTTTGCTACAGATTTTTACTTTATTTTTGCTGATATCTTGGTTCCCTAAATATAATTTAATATAGATGTATCTATGATGTAAGACTCTGAAAAGTATTGTTGCAGTCATAGATCGCAACAAAAGAACACAGAACCTCTTGTCCTTTTTTGTTTACCATCTTAGGCACAGAAATATGAGAAACAGGTGAGCTGTAGAGAAAAAAATGCCCTAGGCTTAAAGTCAAAAGTCCTGAGCTCATTCTCAGCTCTTTGTAAGCCTTAGGCAATTGACTTAGCCTTTTGGAGTCTGTTATCTCACCTTCCAAATGGAGGTATAAGTATCTGTCCTCACAGATTTGTAAGAAGGAAATAATAATAATTTTAGTCTTCTCAATAAGAATGACAATCACTGGCATATAGGCATCACTTTATGAAGTCAGGTTCCAAAATACTGCACACTGGCTATTTTATCTGACTCTTGCAATCTCTCTATAAATAGATGATATATGTAAGATATTAATATTATGATTGCTATTAGAAATAGTCAATCAAAAATCGAGTCAATATTTAGTTCATTATATCAACTCATTTTGACTATATCAACTACTTGACTGTCTAACTCACAGGTTCACTATGAGAGACGTCTTTATTTTTTTTTTTTAAATTTTTTTTTTATTTTCTCATTTACTTTTAATTTACAAGATTCAGTTCCACAATCACTTGTGTTTCCGATTTTCTCCCCTCCCTTCCCCCCCCCCCCCCACCATGGTGG
>CM053588.1:120163003-120183577 GCA_028646515.1 Pseudochirops corinnae | reverse complement strand
TGTGTGTGTGTGTGTGTGTGTGTGTGTGTGTGTGTGTGTGTGGTCGTGGTCTTCTACATTAGAAAGCAAACTTCTTGGGAGTGGGGATCGCTTTATTCTTTTTCTTTGTGTTGCTTGTTGATAGATTAGCTGATTGACTGTATGTAACTCATTTTACCTCAGTTTTCTCATATGTAACATTATATTCTCTACTAATACCTGCCACAAAGAGTTGTTCTGAGGTTCAAGTATAACAATTTATGTAAAGCTCTTTACCAGTCTTCCAAGTACTATCTTAGATGTCGGGTATTATCAATCAGTCAGCATATATTTATTAAACACCTACAATGTGCTTAGTGCTGGGGCAAGGCCCTTCCAAAGGCAAACCCTGGGCTCAGGGAGCTGACAAGTGGTATTTTGTAAAACTGGGATTTTTATTATATTTTATTGACATTTCTTGGATTTGAGTAAGAATTGAAATACTTGTACAACACGGGCTCTAAAACATAAAGGTCACTTTAATATGTGGATTAGGTAAATTAAGGGAAATGCCACAAGATAGCAGTTTAAATTATTTTCCCCTGTGAAAATAATGCAACAGATACAGCAGATTAAAATAACTTTTGTGATCTACTTTCAAAAATTCCTTAATGAGTTTTTGTTTATTAGGAGATAAGAAATAATGAAACAGATTTCAGGTAAAACTTGAAACTTTGTTTTAAATCAATGGAAAAGTTTATTTATTATTTTGGTAGTCATATGACTATTCCAAATTCCCTCTTAGTATGTTAAAGCTAATGCTTTTGGATTTGATGTGTTTAAGTAAAAATATTCTGTGCTTCGTTATACCTTGATTTAAGTGATCCTGGTAATATTTTCAGGTCATGTCAGAGAATGTTGGATTTGGAATTGGACTTGGGTTTTAATTTTTCTACAGTAGCCCTTTGTGTCCAGAAGTAAGTGACTTAAAATTGTGGATGAGAGACCTTAGTGTTGGTGGAATAGAGAAAGACAATCAGGAAGGTCTGGTTTCAGTGCAGGTTTCGACACATATTATGTGACTCCAGTCAAGTCACTTAACTCTCAATAAATAGTTGTTATAATAGCTAGTACTTATATATAGTTATACATGTTATATCATTCGATCTCTATTACAACACTGTGAGGTAGGTGCCATCATCTGCCATTTTAAAGATGAGGCAGACTGAGAGAGGTTCATACAGGGTCACAAAGATCTGAAGCAGGATTTGAACTCAGGTCTTCTTGGTTCTTAGGTCTAGTCCTCTATGCACTGGGCCACCTACCTGTCCCAGGAAACTCTAAAGATGATAAATTGCACAATTGTTACTGATCGGAAAGTTTTCTGCCACATCAAAGTAAGAGGTCTTAAGATAAAAAAGGGGGGATGTATAATTCCTAGCTCAGAATGTGGTAGTGAAAGTATATAGTATGATTCTGGAATGAGGTGATCTAAATCAGTGTTTTGCTATTTTAAAAATGTTCAAGTTCTTCCTTTGTTACTACCTGCATTGCTTTGGGTAAGTCCTTCAGCATCTCTGTACTTCATTTACAAAATGAGAGAGTTGGACAAGAAATCCTCTAAGTTCCTTTCTTTATGTAGATCTCTGAACTGTGTTCTGTGGTCAGAAGTGATGAGCTCTTCACACATTCATTGAAGTGTCAAATAAATCTCTAAATTTTGTGGTGATTGGCAGGAGGCTTAGGGGCTGCATATATTTGTTGACAGTAGCTATTTCAAAATTTCCTTCCCTGAGAATCAGGAAGTGACCATAGGGGTAAGGAGAAGGGGATTTTTGAGTCTGCCTTTCTGTGATATAGAAGAGCATAGGGGCTTTTGGAGCAGCAAAAATGAAAAGCTCTTAAGCAGTCCGCTGTACTCATACATATAGCCATGACAACTGTAAGTATTTCTGCATCCAGGAAGACACCACTCAATTGTGTATGTGAAATTTTTACATTAAGCTAGGCTTAAAATCTTTCCCTCCTTCTAGGAACTTTATGTTGGCCATGCATACGGGGAAAGGCCTGCATAAAGCAAATGGTAGATTGTAAATTTCTCCACTAGGTTCATAGTTCAGAAGAGGGTGGAAAAGAACCAGTTTTGTCTCCTTTTGGAATTTTTTATTGCTGTGCGAAACACCACTGAGGCCTGGAAAAATTTTTTATTGATTATTTAGAGAATAGGTCTTTAATCCCAGACCTGGGAAAATTAAAAAAAAAAATTCCTTTCTTGGGTTTTTTTCCCCCTACAATTCCTCTATCTTCTAAATAACTCGTTAACACACAGTCCTAAGTGTGAATCTTTCTTAGCATTGAATAATCTTTCTCCCCTGCCTTTTCTTCTCTTGAAGTGGCTGTATCCAAGATTCTTATACTGTCCAATGAAGAGCATATGACTTTGTCATGAGCAATCAGAGAATGTCTGTGCATTTGGCATAGTCATCATAATAGCTGCCCCTAGCATCCTTATGTAACCTTTATTCCCCTGTTGAACTGTTACTGACAGTAGACTAGGAACCAAGTGGCTTTGAGTGACAGGGCTCCTATCTAAGAAAATATTATAACATATCTTGAAATAAGAATTGATTTATTTTCATTTGGTAACTGCATAGAAATATCCAGTTCTGGAAGGAAATGAAATAAATGTGAAAGCTGTCTTTGGCCAATTAGTAACATGAAGGAAACATTTTGAATATAATGGTGGATTGTCTTGGGAAATTACATGGAACTGTAAAACATTAATAATCTTAATTAGCTTTCCCATGCAGACCAACTCTTGATGTGGCAGGTTATACTGGCAGATGGATGTGGTTAAGACTGTGACCTTTGTCAGGAATCGTACAGTTCATTTGGTAATTGAGCAAGTCAGTAATTAAACAGAGTAAAGAGATCTGTTTAATTCAGGAATTGATGCTTGGTTTGGCTAAGCTGATAGGAAGGAAATGAATGAATTTTTGAAGCGGCTTATGTGGCTCATCTTCTGGTCTGAGGTCATACAAACTCCAGCATTGACCCAATATTGAACTAACAATATTGAAATAACTGTGCTTTACCTGCTCGACATGATTTTTATTTAGAAAGTTTGACCTAGTAGTGGTGAAAGGGTGTAGAAAAAAACAAAGTTTTCCTCAAGGACAAGTAATAGGTATGTAAGGTAACTGGGGATTGGCCTGTCAAAGCTGGAGACTTGGCTCCTTAGACCTTTTGAAGTATATAAAATCTCAATCTAATCTATTTTGTTTCTTAGACTCCTTCACTTTAGAACAAGAAAAATGAAACACGAAAGAGAAAAACAGCAGTATCATGCTTTCATGACTTCCTGATGACCCGATAAAAGAGGGCCCATAGCAGTTCATCTCCCTTGAGAGATGCTTATTTGGCTGCATAGTTCTTGTATGCACACTCAATTTTGAATGAGTAGCAAATCAAAAGTTTTTTATTTACTTCTCAGTGAGTGGACAAGAAAGAGTCACAGATTACCTGTTCATATTTGCTTCATAGTCTGAGTCAGAGAACAGGCCCTTTCCATTACATCAGGCATTTCTCAAAGCAGGCTCCTTAAGACTTTGAGTTGGGTATTTGTAGCTAGAACATGAGGACTGGCCTCATTGTCTAAACTTTAGCTACAGTAGCATCTTCCATAAAACTTTTTAGCTTTGTCCTCATTAGCATTAGCAGCAGCATCTTAGCATCATCTGCTATGTTCCAGGAACTGCTGGGTTCTAGAGATCAAAGATACAAATATCTGCTTACCAATTTTTGGATCAGAATTGTGTTTTTAGTAAAGAATTAAGCATGAGAGACTGTTAATTTAGCCTGGTATGGTAAGGTAGGAACAGCAAATATGCTTATTTTATGGAAAAGTACTAGTAAGAAATAAAGACAGAATAGGATCATTCAAACCTGTGATTTTATTTGGAAGGAGTATAAACTGCAAATACAAGACTTGTATTTTTTTTACAAAACAATTTCTAATTTTTCTTATTATTACTGGAGTTAGTCAATCTTTCAGCGTCTCTTTCTGCTATCTCTATACCTGCTTCTGAACCACCACACTCTGCAGAGACATTTAATAAAAGAATTCAGGGAAGAAATCCTATAAAAGAAAGAGTACTGAATTTGTAGACATGCTGTAGGTGCAAATTCTGGCTCTGCCAATTTTTAAAGCAACTCACTTAACTACCCTTGGACTCAGTTTCCTTATCTGTAGACAGGGATTCTGGACTAGACGAACTGTCTACTCTTCTTTCCAACTGTAAATCTATGGTCTTCTGATGCTCATATGAAAGAGCTGCTATCTTACTAAAATTAATAAATACTATTGTTCTTATTGTATAGTTAGGCATGAGGAAGAGGAATCAGTGAGTAAGGTTTCTAAGGAGTTGGAGAGTGGCCCCTACACATTTTTCCTCATGGATAATTGTCACAATGGTCTTGTGTAGGTCGTCTCAGTGTGAGAAAGCACATAAGCAACAACTCTCTTACTTCTAGTATGTTTGACCTTGGAATAACCCAGAATTCTGACAAGCTTCGTGGTAGGCCTTTATCAAGTGCTAATTGGGTTTGTAATTCTCCTGGTTTACCATATACTCCATAAATATGCTTGTCTTTGTATCCCAAGAGATGCTATTTTATTGAAATAATTAGTGTTCTGCTCAACCGCTTTATGAACAAAGATGCTAGAGTTATATGGTTACAAAATGTTGCTGTTATTGAAAGCCTGCTTTGTTTTGATTTGGTTGGGACAATAAATAAAGGTACTTAATTTACGTAAGCCTATTAGATGGAATTATGTGGAGGACCAAAAATTATTTTAAATGCAGTTTACGGTGTGGTGACAGCTGATCCAGTTAAGAATTAACTTACTTAATGGCATTAGAATGGAGGGAAAGTGCTATCTAGTTTTGTAACATTGCTGCTGCTTTCACATTTTAATGTTGTTCGTAATATGTAGCTTTAGGAAAGAATTGGGTTCCCTTTCATCCAACCAAAAGATTTTCTTCATTCTTTATTCCTCTTTGGTTCAAGAAACTCAGATATAATCAGGGAGAACAGGAAGTTATCCTTTAAAAAAATTAAATTTGAAGAATATGGGATAAGAAGGTGATCATCACAGTTGAGGTAAATGGCTTTTATTTTACCATCTTGATGCATTTTTTTATGTTCCTTAGAGCCACAGGACATATGAAGAAAGTAAAACTTGAAGTCTCTTGCCTTAATGGTGCTAATTACCTTCCTGTGCTTTCTTTTTCTGTACAAAGTTTGTGTTATAAAATTTAAAATAAAAGAATCTTTTTGTCTTGGGTATGGAAGTTAAGGAAATAGCAGTGTGAAGAGATTATTCTGAGATTTTTCTCTTTCTCTGACCTCCATAGTCGTTTCATATTCTTGTTGAAGGCCACTCACAACTTCAATTAATGTGAAACATTTGTTTAAAGGCTTTTAGCCCTAGGGCACACACATTACACATCTACTTCACCAATTAATTTGTGACAAGCTGAAGAGGTGACTTTGATTTGTCATATGGTAGATGGTGTGGGCCCCGGTTACCTTAGAAACCATCTCTCTTCTTAAAATTTTGCTCACAAGTTGTGATTCCCAGAGGCACTTCTGCCGAACACCTCTAGTTATGAACTCTGGTGCCAAAGAGCTTCACCTTCTTCAAGGAAGGCCTTAAGTTGAGAAGTTACTTGCCTTTTTATGAGCTACAGCTTGAAAGTATTCAGAAAATAGTTCAAATGTCCTTTCAACTTTCTATGAAAAACTTTTTCCTCATCTGCCAATAAATTTTGTTGAAATATTTAAACATCAGCTCTTTGGCTTTATCTCTTTAGGATCTTGTTCTGCCTTAAATTTTGGACAGTATAGTGTAATTTACTTTATTGCAAAAATTTCTTGTGAAGCATTTCTTTATTATCCTCATTCCTGTATGCAGCATATTTTATTTGCTGCATTTTATATGCTACTTTTAAAAATCCACTAGCTTGTTAGCTTATGGGTTTCTTTCGAAAGGATAGCAGCATATCAACTGCAGACTGCTGGAATTCCCTCATACTTCCCCTTCCCCCTTCACTCCCACTTAACAGCAAGAATGAAGAAAAATAAAACTCTTATATCAGATAAACATCATCAAAGTAAATTCCCTCATTGATCTTGTCCTGAAATCAATGTCTCATTTTGTATTTTGAATACAAAATATTTTTAACCTCTGTCACAAAGTAGCATGCTTACTCTTTGTTACTTTTGAATTATGGTATGTTAATTGTGTTGCTTAGAGTTTGTAAAGTTATTACATAAGTTGTTCTCTTGTTCACTTTACTCTGCATCAGTTCATGCTAATTTAAATAATTTTCTCTGAAAGTCTCCTTTTCATCATTTCTTATGGCATAATAATGTTACATTACATTCATACATAGTAATTTATTTAGCCATTCCCCAATATGTGGGCCGCACTTGGTTTCCACGTTTTTGCTACTAAAAAAAAAAAAAAAACCTATTATAATTTTGTACGTCTAGTTTGTTTTCTTCTTTCTTTGATCTCTAAGAAATATAAACTTATTATTAATGGTATTACTGGGTCAAAGGGTATGTATAATTTAGTGACTTTTAACGTATAGTTCCAAATTGCTTTTAAGAATGGCTGGACCATTTAATTGCTCCACTAACAGTGTATTAGTGTGCCTGTTTTGCCACAACTCCTCCAACATTTGGAATCTAAGCTTTTTTTTTTGTTCTTGTTGCTATTTTTGCTTTCTGATAGATATAAGGTGGAGCCTCAGACTATTTTCACTTGCGTTTCTATTATTTATTTGGAGCATTTTTCCATATAGTTGTTGATAATTTGAATTTCTTTGAAAAATTATTCATGTCTTTTGAAATTTTATCTATTGGTAATAGCTGGTACCACAAGCCCAATGGGAGTCTCATAGGCAATATTCATAGCCTTTCACCTTCTCATGGTTCTTCCTCAGTAACCAACTGTAGGAGGTGAAACAACTCAGCAGAGATTCAGTCTGCATATTCATCTGCAACATTGATGAAATCTTTGTTTTCTCCTTTGTGTGCTAGTATTCAATAAAATGTAAAATGGATGGTAATTCTATGTTGTTAAGTGGTGATTGTTGTCTGTAGAATGTGTGATACACACAGCACATTATTAAAGTTTCAATTAAAAAGGATGTTGGCTTTTATGTATCAGAGATGGTATGATTTTAACTTAAAAACTATTTCTCATTAATACTTGTATTAAGAATAATAAATTACAGTTATGAATGGATTGTGATTTGGAAATTCACAGTACAAATGCACTCAGCTGTGTTATGAGGAATTTATCAAAATGATACTTTTGGAAGTAAACTGCATTCAGATACTTCTTGTTTCTGATAGTATTCTTTTGTGAAAGTACCATGCCAATGGTAAATAAAGAATTCCACTGGAAAGAATAGAACTCCAGTGATTCTTATTATGATAGAGTTTATTTTTTATTTTATTCTATTTTTTTAAAATTTATTTTTAATTTTCAACATTCATTTCCACAAGATTTTGAATTACAATTTTTTCTCTCCCCATCTTTCCCCTACCCTGCACCCCAAAATAGCAAGCTTCCTGAATATCCCTTCCACCAAGCTGTTCTCTCTTATATCCTCCATCTTCACCCTCCTAACTTTCTAGTAGGACAAGATGGGTTTCTGTACCCTAGTACCTGTATATCTTATTTCCCAGTTGCATGTAAAAAAACTAAATTTTTAACCATTTGTTTTTAAACCTTTAAGTTCCAGATTTTTTCCCCTTCTTCCCTCCTCATCCACCCCCAATGGGAAGATAAGCAATTCAATATAGATTGTACATGGGTAATTACCCACATCATTTCTATAGTAGTTATATTGTGAAAGACTAACTATATTTCCCTCCATCCTATCCTGTCTCCCACTTAATCTGTTTTCTTCTTTGACTCTATCCCTTTTCAAAAATACTTGCCTCTAACTACCCTCTCCCCCATCTGCCCTCCCTTTTAATCTCCCCCCTCTTATCCCTTACCCCCCTATTTTCCTTATTGTCTCATACTTTGTATTTTGGTGAATACCTGTGGTTGCTTTTTCAGCTTTTAACCCTTCAGAAATTAAGGCAGGATGCACAAATAGATTGGTGAAAGAGTTGTTCCCTGTTAGCACATTTATGTTTATTCTGAATTGGTATCAGTTTCATTTAGGGGACAGGCATGAAACTTGTCAAGATCTGAGTGCAACATGAGTTTGTTTCTTATGTTATTGTTGCAAGGAATTATTGCTGTAAGTATTCAGCTGCAAGGAAGAATTATTAGCAATTTCTAACAAGAAATTGTAGAGGTAATTGAGCAGGCACAGCTGTTTAAAATGTGCAGAATTAGACTCAGTTTTTATATGATAAAGTCAACTGTGGGGAACAAAGTTGTCATCATATACAAATGGGAATAATTTTGGGGTCAAACATACCACTAGTTTACATTCTTTGTTAGAATATTGCATATATATTTATATGTCATTTCTACAAAGCAGCCTATAATGTGCAAACTTTATATTTGCCCAGGAAGCTTTTTTGTTAAATGTCTTTCATTTAAAAAAGGAGTTTCATCAAGTACTTATTCGTTTAAATGTTGATATTTTCATTGAGATGTAATAAGAACACTTCAGATTATATCCACTCATTGAATCATGGGACCATGTGACCAGAAACTAAAGGACCTTAGTAGACCTTAGTGGACCCTCACTGTACAAATAAGGGAACTGAGACCCAGAGAGGCTAAGTTACTTAGCCAAAGTAGGTGACAGAGCACTGATTTGAAGCTAGGTCCTCTGACCTATTGCACCTTCCTCCTGTATGATTCACTACTCCCTCTCCATCCCTGAACACACAAGTGTGTCTGTGCTCATATTATTTATTTTGCTATCATATGTATAGTAGAGTAGGGTAGCTTAGAGAAGAGAGGAATAGAACAGTAGAGTAGTATTGTAGAAATATTTTTGTGTGCTGATAGACATCTTTGTAGGTATGTTGAAACTGTAGGTAATCTTAAAGACATTTCATAAGTTACTGTGTGCCAGAAACTGTGCAAAGTGCTGTAGATACAAAGGCAGAAACAAGATCTATGCCTTCAAGGAAGTTATATTCTAAAAGTTCTACTAATTGTTGCTCCTGGAAGAAGATAGTTGATAATACCTGCAACTTTAGGTCTGTGGATTCAGTTTATTTAAGCTTAGCACCCTAATTGGATTGCTGGAGAAGGAAATGACAAACTGTTCCAGTATCTTTGCCAAGAAAACCCTGAATGGGGTGATGAAGTTGGATACTACTGAAATGACTGAACAACCACCATCATAATTGTATAACCAAAAGCTTTATGTCCCCCTTTCTTACCTGCACCTCATCACTTTATTTGACCATGCCACCCCTACTACTCAATAAACTCCAGTGGCTCCCTATCACCCCCAAGAGCAAATACAAATTCCTTTATTTGGTGTTCAAACAAACTAGTCTCTTCGAATCTTTTCAGTTTTTTTATATCTTCCTTGCTTGCACATATTCTTTGATCTAGTGACACTGGCCATCTTGCTATTTTGTGGACTAGACATTCTATCTGTCTGCTCCAGGCGTCTTCTCTGGTGGTCTCCCATGCCTGGAACAGTCACTCTCCTCATCTCTGTCTGCTGACTTCCCAGCTAAAATCCCATTTTCTACAGGAAGCCTTTTCTAACCCCTTTGAATCATAGTGCTTTTCCTTTTAAAGTTATTTCCGATTTATCCTCTATATAACTTGTGTGTATGTATTTGTTTGCTTGTTGTCTCCTCCCTTAGATTGTGACTTCCTTGAGATTAGAGACTGGTTGGGTTTGTTTTTTTGTTTTTTTGTTTTTGCCTCTTTTTGTATCCTTAGTGCTTAGCACAGTGCCTGGCACATAATAGGTGCTTAATAAATGTTTATTAATTGATTTATTTTGTATTTTCTTGCCTGTATTCACGTTCCTCAGTAGAATGTGAGCTCCTTGAGGACAGGAATCATCTTATTTTTGTCTTTGTAGTCTCAGAATCAAGCATTGTGCCTAGCTTATGAGGTGCTTTTTAAAAAAAGTTTGTTTTGCTAAATTGTTATTTATTTAATATTTGTCTTCATTTGTCCTCTAAATTCATCTATATTTTCAACATCAAATGAAGGTAACTTACTTAGTGTTATAGTTCTCTCCCTACCAGTTTGTGTTACTGAAAGGCATTTGTATATGTATTTGTGTGTATGTGTGCCTATGTATATTCCTGTATGTAGGCATAAATAGATCTATGCATATGTATTTTATATTTGTATATCTATATCTATACATATCTATATCTATATCTATATATATGAAGTGACTGAATATGCCAAATATACCATTAAATAGTCAGTTATCTAAGCAGTTCCTAATGATTTATGTTAATGAAGGAATGCTATAGTTTTTAATAAAATAAATGTGTAATCCTCAGTCATTTACATAGTTTATGTATACTGAAAAGCCACTGAATTTTCAAGCTAGAAAGGAAATTAATTCAAACTTATTTTGTAGATGAGTAAATTGAGACCCAGAAAGGTTAAATGATTTGCCTAGGGTGATGCTAATATTTTTCAGCAGAGCTAGGGTACCTTGAATACCAGTTTAGTCTCCTTTTCTCTGACTTAGAAGAAGAATGACATAGCATGTAGTGGCTTTATTAGTGAAGTTCATAGTGGAAAGGAAATGAATGAATGAAGAAGTATTAAGTACTTAGTTGAAGTGATATAGCCTTTGTGTAACACCATTAGTTTGAATGTTGCTCAGTGGCTATAGACAAAACCATATGCTTACCCTCCTCCCAAACAAACCAACCTAAATACAAAACAGAAAACTATAAGGAGAGGGTCATACTATGGTAAATGATGTGTGATGTGGAATAGCCATCTACCTTGTTAGCATGACGTTTTTCATCCCTTGAACCCAGTTTGTTACTTGTGGTTTGGGTTGTTTACTCCAATATGCCTTCACTTTGGCATAGGTATAGATTCTTGGAGATAGACCATTACTGTATTTAGACTTACTCAGGGTTGTAA
Organism: Pseudochirops corinnae; assembly: GCA_028646515.1. Lineage (NCBI taxonomy): Eukaryota > Metazoa > Chordata > Mammalia > Diprotodontia > Pseudocheiridae > Pseudochirops > Pseudochirops corinnae. Next base: position 120,172,485 of record CM053588.1, on the reverse strand, counting down.
AGTTATTGAGGGAAACTGTACTCCCCTTACCACTCTAACACTAGCTTCCACCTGATTAATTTTTTATCTGTATAGCTTTAAGTTTGCATACTCCTTAAGTCAGTAGAATTTACACAACAAGCTGCTCACAATAATAACACCTTAAAATCTTAAATGTAGCTATTTACTTAAAAAAATAAGGCAAAAGAACAATATCAGAGGTACTAATTATGAAAGTAGAGGCTGCTAGATGGCTCAGTGGATAGAGTGCTGGGTCTGGAGTTAGGAAGACCTGAGTTCAAATGTGGCATCAGACATTGTGTGATCCTGAGCAAGTCTCTTAACCTCTGTGTGTTTTAATCTATTGGAGAAGGAAATGGCAAACCACTCTAGCATCTTTCCCAAGAAAACCCCATGGACAGTATTTTCCATGGGGTCACAAAGATTCAGACATGACTGTAGGACTGAGCAACACTAAAAAAATCATGAAAGCAAATGCATAAATAATTAAATGCTTCACAATACAAAGGAACCTAAATCACGCTTCTGCTTTTTCACTCATTTATTTTAGTCTTTGTATTCTCAGATACAAATTATCCATTTTTGGTGATTGGTGAGGTACATTTTTATAGGGGAACATATGACAGAAGAAGTAGTATCTCACAAGTCTGGCCTGCAGACTTTGATGTCATCAATTTATTAAAGAGCATCTATACCATAAATTGCTTTGCTTTAAAGTTCTTTCCATTTTTCACCTGGCCAAGATGCTCATCTTAGTTCAAATATATCATTTATAATCTCTTTCAATTTTCATATTTAAAAAGACATTTCGAAAATAACAATTCTCTTTAGGCCAGAGAACTCTAAAAAATTATCTCCACTCAGACCATGGCAGCCTTGAGCTGTTTAGACAAAGGGGTCTGTCTCCACCCAAGCTTCAGTAGAACACCATGGGCTTTCCCACTGTAGATTAAATTCTTTGTAAAGTTTGGTGAGGTCTGACCAAGATCTGGAGAGTTAATGTAATCTCATTATCAGTAATGTCCTTCATGAAGACTGAACTTTTTCAAATCAGGAATTCCCTATGGTTTAGTATTATTAATAATCATCTCTCTGGAGTGGAGATAATAATAGTATCTATCTCCCAAGGGAGTTGTGAGGACCAAATGAGAACTCTACCATAATTATTTGGACACATCACTTGTGTTGTCCCTAGGCATTCTGGCCTGGTCATTTAGGCTTCTTCCAAGTTGTACTTAGAGGATTGCCTCAGAATCAGTTTACCTCCAAAAACTATGTTGTGCACAGCTCAATAAATGCTTACTGAATGAATGAATAAGTGAATGCTCTGCTAGTGATCATTATCACCCAGTTATCTTGGGGAAGACTGGCTAATAGAAGAACCCCCTCTGCTTCCTGGAAGTTATATTACTAGATGAACTGAGAAAGAAGCCTTTTGTTTTGCATATGACATTGCAACAGAATAAGTAATCCCTTAGTCCTGTAATTTTTATAGACCTACTAACAAGTTGTGGGACTAGTCCTGACATGAGGAACTCCTACTGAGAGACTACAAACCAAGTCAGATTCCTGTGATTTTACAATTATTTTGGAACTAGGGTAAGGTGACATAATAGCAAGCACCCTAGGATACCCAGGATGACTGCTAGCACAGGTTCTTTGTTCTTCTTTTGTAAAGGAAAGCAACTCAAAAGGGGCTAACAATCTTACTTTAATCAAACATGTGTGTGTGTGTGTGTGTATGTATGTATGTATGTATGTATGTATGTACATGTAGATATTATTCATATAGTTCAGCTGAAAAAGTCAGGTCAGCACCCTGAACTTCAGAAAATACAAACAGAAATTATAAGCAGACAAAAAATACAGACAGAGAAAATAACACAGTTTGACAGACCAACAGACAGGGCTTCTAGTTATCTGACCATTACATAAATACATAGTTATCAGAGAGAAGCACCAACATCTGCATTTTCAAAAGGGAGGTGGGGGGGGGGTCAGTGGCTGCTCAGAGTTATGTATTTCTTCAGGGTCAGAGGACATCACAGCCTCTGTGACCCACTGCCTAATTACAAAGTAACAATAAGCATGGGTCTTTCTGGAAAAATCAAGCATCCCCTAAGCAAGCTTCTCTTGTTGGGCTCCAAGTGAGGCCCATTAAGGGGCAGGGAAGATCTCCAAATTCCCTTGCCATTACATGTGGTAGGTTTATTTTTTCTTAATTTGATGTTTGAGAGACCAAGTTGTGATTTTTTGTTTTAAGTCTGTAGAGAAGTTTGAAAGGACTATACTTAATTCTCACCAGGAGCCCAGAGAAATTTTTGGAATTAAGAATATGTACAATTATGCTAATTATATCCAATTTAATTCACTGAAGATAGTCAGGGGTGCTTAATTAGGATATGAAGTTTCCACTCTAACTTTGGAACTCTGATTGTAAAATTCTCTCTGGTACTTCCAAGGAGGAGCCCCTGAATAACAAAGAAGTGACACCCACAGAGCATTTTACCTCCATAAAAATGATTACTGCATGCACCTGAGATAAAGAGTGGCAGGTGTGCTAACTTGTAGGCATCTCTGACTTTGTTGCTCTTTTCATTGCTTTGTGTCTTTCATCTAGCAGAGGAGGGACATAGTCAACATAGTTCTTCCAACATTTTTTTTTTTTTTTTTTTTGCTTTTTGGAGGGAGAAGGGAAGGACAATTGGGGTCAAGTGACTTGCCCTGAGGTCACATGGCTAGTAAGTTTTAAGTGTCTGAGGCTGGATTTGAACTCAGTTCCTCCTGACTCCAGGGCCCATGCTCTATTCACTGCATCATCTACCCACCCTTGATAATATTTTTAAATGTGTAAAACAGAGTTGCAAAAGAAACCAGTAATATTGTAATGCAATTATGAAAGTATTTTTAAAATATTTGTGGGGGTGGGTAGGTGGTACAGTGAATAGAGGATAGGCCCTGGAGTCAGGAGACTTTCCTACTAGGTGGTACACTCCATGAAAGTAAGGACTTAGGGTATTGTTTGTTCAATAGAAGCATTTGGACTTGATGGCCTCTAAGGCCCTTCTGTCTCTAAATCTACAGTCCCGTGACTCATCTTTATTTTCAATATAAAATAGTTTTTAAAAGATGAACTAAACTGATGGTGTAATGTAGGTGCTAAGCAGCTGTAATAAATATCCTTTGAATTTGGCTCAAGCCAAAGTAGCTCCAGTGGAAGTTTAGATGACAAATTTATCAGTAAAAAGAATGTAGTATTCTGAAAATGTACATGGATTTATAAAATCCAGGAATTGCTGGAGAAAGTCACAAAATAAAACTACTTTTTCCCAATACTGTAAACTTAACTCCTGTTGGAGAAATTCTGATACTCTAGCTTGGCTTTAATGTAAAGTTCTTAAATTGGAATGATGTGGGGAAAAAAAAGTATAGAAAAGTAGGTTGGAGCTCAATTATTGTGGAGTGGAAGTGGGGCTTAAATACTAGGCAGAAGAATTTATAATTTATTCTAGAGATAATAGGGAGCCATTGAAAATTTTTGAGCAGGGGACATATAGTACAGGACTGTACCCTTATATACTTAATTTTGACAGCCCTGTTTAGGATGGATTAGAGGAGGGGCTAGCTAGAGTAAGCGAAGGAAGACCAGGAGGCTGCTATAGTTGTGAGAAGTGTTGTGTGCATAACCTAGGCTGGGTGCTGTGTAACTAAAGAGAAGGAGGATAGCTGCAATGAATGTTATGGAGGTAGATTCCAGGATTTAGCAACTAAGTGGATGTGGGAGTAAGTGAAGATTGAAAGAATCAAAAATGACTTTGAGGTTTGAATCTTGTGATTTAGATCAGTAGTGTAAAACTCAAATAGAAATGGCAGCCACTAATCTGTACATCATATCTGTGGATAGTATATTGACTTAGTTTTAAAAGGTAAAGAGGTTCACCTTATCGAAGGCTTGAACAAGGAACAAACAGAATCAGTCTGTACTTGTTCTGTAATGTGCTTATTTATTCTCATTAAGCCAGAGAATCAGAAAATAATTCTGAACTCAGAGGTAAACAAGTTGAAGGAGACCCTTTATACACTTAGAGCAATCCCAGCTTTGGATATCTGTGTCAATCAAAATTATATTCTCCGTATGTGTTAACCATAACATGAGAAAGGAATTTCTTAATAGGATAGGTTGTAAATATAATATGAAAAGAGAATGTCAAGGTGTCATTTGAAAGTATAAATCCAGGATTTCTGTGTTTCCTTTATCATTAACATGACTACACACACACACATACACACACACACACACACACACACACACACACACGTGTGTGTGTATATCTATATCATAGCATGTGTCCATAAAATACCAAGATAAGAAAAGTCCCATTATTCAAGATAGTTCAAGAAAACCCCAAATAGAGTCATGAAGAGCAGGACTCAACTGAAATGACTGCCTTGGCATTGTTGTGCTTGTGTAACCTAGATAGAGTAAAGTATTTCTGTTTCTCATTTTTCCTTCTATAAAAAGAGATTACCACTACTTACTACTTCCTGTCTTCTTAAAAGTCCTACAATGTACATGTAACTAAGTTATATGTAAATGTAGTAGCATAATGTAATTTATTTAAATGTGCACCAGTACTGCCTTCTAACAGTTTTAAAGGACCCTGTGCTCAAGTTATAGTTATTTATTAGATTATTAGTAGTATTAGTCACAAGTAGTAGAAGCTTATTGTGTATAGTTTGAGCACATTCATTATCTAGAGACATTGAGACACTTGTCTTAACAGCAATCAGAAACATGTTGGATAATGAACCACCACCACTCCCCCCCCATACCCCCCCCCCCCAAAAAAAAGAAAAGCAAGGTCATGTGTAAAGATGGAAATGAGAACGAAGATCATTCATACTTTTTGCACATTGTACAAGTTTGAAACAAACTTTTAAGATTTATATGATGCTTTCCTCAATTTTTAAAAAAATCCTGGAAGAGTAATAGAAAATTCCCACTTATTAAGACTGATTTTTATCCTCTTGAGGGGCATTATATTCATATTAATCACAAATACTAACAGCATGCAAATAAAATTTTTTTTTCTTTTTCTTTCTTTTTTTTTTGGAGGGCAATTGGGGTTCAGTGACTTGCCCGAGATCACAGGGCTAGTTTTTGTGTTAAGTGTCTGAGGTCGGATTTGAACTCAGGTCCTCCTGACTCCAAGGCTAGCACTCTATTCACTGTGCCACCTAGCTGCTCCTAAAATAATTTTTTCTTTAGTAAGTAGAATATTTTATCAATTTATGGTGGTTCCATTTAATGAATGAATTTTCCCTTTAAATACTCAGCAATTCCCCATAGCCCTTGTATTATAAAAAGAGCAAGTTGACCTTATTGAATTTTAATTAGTCAGAACAGGTAGAGCAATGTGCTATTTTAAAATTGAAATATGGGGAAGTGACCTTAATTATAAATCTGATTAAGGAATAACTGTGTAATTGATTGGAATGGCATTAAGCTGGCTGCTTTTGGTATTCACGATGACTCTGTGCAAAAGCTTAATGCTTGCTAATATTTACTTATTTTGCATTTTGTTTTCCTTTTACTGGTTAGTTTTAAGTGGCTGTAATACATTCTTCCCCTCCCCTCTCCCCCCAGGTTTATTATTGATCTCTTTGCATTAATGACCTGAAGCCTCATCATTAATTCTCTTGTGGCTTGTTGTGACTAGAAGTACCAAATATACTGGAACCTGTTCATGGAATGAACACCAAAGTCAATAAATAAGGCAATAGACAACTTGTATATCTTTTGGAGATTGTTAAGCCGTCAAATTGAAACAAGCTTGCAGTTGGCTGCACAGCATGAGTGGATCTACTTTTTGTGCTCTGGGTCATAGGCTGTTAATTAGATTTCCCTCTTCTCTGTGGACTTCTTTCATTTCAAGCAGTCATCAGAAAACTTCTTTTGACTGTACTCTGGCCCTCCCCAAATCCACACTTGGTGGGTTACATCAGTAACATTGAGTCCAAGAGAAATGTCAGTACATTTTAGATTCTGACAAAGAAAAAAACTACCTTTGTAATAAAGATGAATACCCTTGTGTGATGGGAACAGACAAAAAGAGAGTATGTACTAGAGTTACTAAGTCTTCTTTAATCCTGTGATTTTATAGTATCATCTACATTTATGTATGATATAAGGACTTACTCTTCAGTGGCTTGGTAAGATATAGGACCTAATTATTTCTGAAATTGTAATATTTAAAATTCAAGGATAAATGCCACCAGTATGCTCTTAATTTATCTTAAACACTTGAAAGCCTATTATTACACTGGAATAATTTAAAAAATATTTCTTTAAAAATTGAATTAAGAAACACTACGTATTTGCCACGTGTAAGCTACTAGGCAACTAAAATTTTGTGTGTTGAAACCAGTGAAAACAGCTTATATAATTTTAGTTTCCAAGGACAAAATTTAATATCTTGGATTAGTCTTTATATGTGATCAATTTCCTTTTATTTTGGAGGAAAAGTTATAAAAACTAAGCATTGCCTTAAAGTAGTATTATTACTGTGATTTAAATTCTATTGTCTGTGGGTGAGAAATGAGATTTGCTGTTCTTCCAAACAGTTCTGTTTATTATGACTTCTTTATATTACCTAACTTAGTCTTCACAAATCACAGATAAATGTGTTTAGGAAATATTGACTACGAAGTACAGGGACTTAAATTAGACTTGATGTCTGTCTCAAGACACTTCAGTCTTCTAAATTAGTCAACATTACATTTCCCCCTCTGAAACAGTGTAAAATAAGGACACAGATAACCATACAGAAAAACTCATGTTGCCTGTCTTTTTCAGACCTCTCTATAGGCTCTAGCCATAGCCGTAAGAATATTGAGTGGTTTAGAGGAAACCCCTTGATATATTGAAAAAGGTATTATTAAAAGGTCTCAAAAGTGAAATCTTGTATGTGAAATGCGATTTGCCCTGGTCTTTCATAGAAGTTATAAATATGTTCCTGTAGGAGTGTGGGAAGGTTAAGAGATTGAAGTCCCAGAAATTCTTCTTTGTCCTTTTCATGCCAAATGCCCTTCCCCATCAGTAAGACTTCCAGTATATAGTAGGTGCTTACTAAAGGTGTGAACTATAGAACTAGAAGCTCTGGTTATAGATATTTGTGACCTTGGACTAATCTGGACCTCAGTTTCTTCATCTGAAGAAGTGTTTGGATTAGATGACTTTCAGGGATTCCACATTTATGATCCTGTTAATACAAGGTAAGCTTTATTTAATCTTTCCTTACATCTGAGGCCCATCAACATTTAAGACATCTTTTCTTTCCTGTTTAGTGAGTCTAGCTTTTACCAAAGACTTATATCAACCTCAGACTTGTAGTGTTTAGACCCCACTGCCAGGGGAAGTTGTTTGGGGTCATTAGAGAGTCAACCTCTTTCGTTGTCAACACCTCTACAATTCACGTTACAGCATCAGTGTACCAATGAAGTGCAGAGTCTTCATTTGTTCCTTCACATAGTAGCTCTGCCCCTTGATGTTTCTGGGTTCTAGCTTCTGTTTGATTCAGGAACTTAGCTTAATGCAGGAGGTTCTGTCCACAAACTCATTTGCCTCGCTACCACTGCCTGAATGGCTATTGACTTGTTTCCCACCTCTTCTTGTCTTTGGTACAGGAATTTGTTTCTGTTTCTGTTGCCCTCCTTAGTATACCATGTTATATCTGAAACTGTGGAATTCCCTGGAGGATCCTCTAGGGAACTCTGTCCATTATCTTTGTAGTCTCTCTCCTTTATGCTCTGATTGTTTTCATTATGTTTCTCCTATGCCTTTTACAGGGCCAAATACTAGGGTACATATAGCCTTGGTATGTGACCAGGCCTTGAATCAACCAACTAATTATCTTTCATGTCAGTAAGAGTAGTTCACACCTTATATCACAGAGCTAACCTTGTTAGTCAGCATCTCACTTTTGAAGGATCCAATCACACCCATTACAAATATTTCTTAAATAAAGGACTCAACTGGAGACTGTTCTTTTTTTCTTTTCAATTTTTTTATTCTAGCCTAAATTTGAGCCTCTCTTGTCTAGAAGCTTTCACAGAATGTGTAATGGAGAGTAATGAGGAAATCCAGTTTGGGAGTCAAGTATTCTCTCTTTGAGGTACTTCTTATCAGAGTTAATTGGTTCTGTTTTCTTTTGTTTGGCTAAAATTAGAAACTGGATGAAAAAGCAAAGCAAATAGAAAAGAAGGGAAAGCAGAGATGTAACTTCTAAGGAGATGAAAAGAACAGAGATCTGGAGGATTCTGAAATTTGTAGAGTCAGAACTTCTTAAATGCAAAGTTAGTCTATCAAGTGTAAATTTAATTTACTTTTGTATATCTATTTTATAAAATGATTTGGTTATTGGTTCTATATTATAGGAGCATATGGAATTTCCTTATGATGAGGAATGTTTCCTATTTTTGAATATATTCAGAAACCCAAAAATGAGGAAGGGAAAGAAGCCTCAAGGTGTGAGTAACTCTTGATTATCCCCATGGACAGAAGGAAGCAAGAGTACAGACAAAATGAGACTTTTGCTAAGTGTTGCACTTTTCCCCCCTAGCAGATATACCTTATTTTCTATATTCTGCTGACTTAACTGTATGGTAGGGAACCAAGAAGTGTTGGATTTTGGTAGGAATTCAGGAGGCAGTAAATGACTTTTTAAGAGATTATTAGTTAGTAATTGAGTGAAAATTGACAAGTTGGGGAACCTTGAGCTTTACTCTTAACAGAGATGACTGACAATTCTTGTCTCCAATGGGAGAAGTAAGATGACAGTTATTTGTGTTTTACATGTATATAACAGCAAATAGCCAGCAGGAGCAGTTTTGTCCTTGTAATCTGCTTGCAAGCTTATTTCTAGTCTCTGCTTTAGAATGACCATAATCATACATATTAATATGTAGACATGTATTCATATGTGTATTTAATTTATACTTATGTATTTTTTTGTTGGTTGATTGTTGGTCATTTGTTCTTGAAGAGGACCAAAAGGACATTACTATGCTAGAGTCAAGTTGTAGTGTCTCTGATTGTGGCTGATGAGACCAATATGAGCTTGGAATGTTCTACATCAGGTTGGACACAGATAGTCCATGTTAACATTTGGGGTGGATTCCCTAAATTTGCACATTTCACATTTCTTTTGAGCTACTTTAGTTCTGCTTTGCTCATAGAGCATATCACCTTCTCTGATGAGGTCATGCCATGCTGAGTGGTCCTGTGCCAATATCTTCCAGGTCAAACAATTGATTCCAAAGTTCTTAAGAGAGATCTTGAAAAGTCATTCCCCAATTGATAAATGGTCAAAGGATATGAACAGGCAATTTTCAGAGGCAGAAATTAAAGATATCTTTAAGCATATGGAAAAATGCTCTAAATCACTATTGATTTGAGAAATGCAAATCAAAACAACTTTGAG
>CM053588.1:120142911-120162503 GCA_028646515.1 Pseudochirops corinnae | reverse complement strand
GGATTTAAAAGCCTAGATAATAACTTTTAACTTTTTTAGATTAGGAATGCATCAAGGGCAAAAAAAATTTATAATGCAGGGAAGGCTGCTCAAAAGCTCAAACAAAATAGTTAGATTATCCTACTCATCTATTATCCTGTGAAATGTCTAGCACATAGTAGTCTCTAAGTAAGTATTTGTTGAAATGAAAGTAATAACTTCTTGTTAATGTTATGAAGAGAGCAAAAAAAGGGGAGAAGAAAAGCAATATAATGAACTTCAAGAGGGAAAGAATAGGCAGACTAAGTTTTTAAAAGATGATTTTAGTCTTCTTTCAGAAAAGAGAAAGAAAGATAAAACATTAACATACAAATTTAGAGTGGCATGCAAACATGAAAAGGAATGAATGATTTCAAAATGATATTATGGTAATATAGATGACTACAGAGTATGTGTGGTGGGGTAAAGGGGTGAGAAACATAATTTTATTGTGTTAGAAATTCTATTTCTTCAAAAATGAAAGAAAAGTTAATCAATATGAATGTCTTATGCACCAAGTATGTGCTAGGCACTAGGTTAAGCACAGAGGAGCAAATGAATGGAAAAAACAAAGGAAAATAGAAAAAAAGGATAATATGATGAAGTGAGTAGAAGATAACAAAGGAACAAAGTATAACCAAAGGAGTTCATTTTAATTGATTCTTATTTCATGCTATGTAGACCAATGATTTAATGAAGGGTGATGAGTTGAGTTTTCACCCTATCCCATAATTTTAATTTGCCAAATTGCTTAAGATCTTCATTTTTCTATTTGGTTTTCAAGGGGGGATTGGCACAAAGAGCTACTTCATAGATAAAAATGAGGGCAATAATTCACCTTTAGTTCTGCTACGCTACAAATGATTAACTATAAGGAAAGCATTAAATTCAATAATGAAAATCAAATTCACAGGAGAGAAGAAAAAAGAAAATCAAATTTCAAGGTACAATACTCCATTGATGTTGTAGAAGACAGTACTTGTCTGAGTTCATAATTTTCAAGGAAGAAAACTGTATAAAATTTGAATTGCATTATAAGACCACGAATTTCTCCTTCCTCATTCAATGGGGACACTCAATCTACTCCAGATTTGCCCTGGCTCAGCTATAACATTTTTTAGAGTAACAGACACCTACGTCATACAGAGGGACACAAAGAAGTTCTGCCACCATCATTAAGGATCTAAGCTCTCTAACTATCATGCAGGAAGGAGAGAACTTCCATCTCTCTTCCTATTATTCTTATTTTACCACAAATTCTTGCAGTGAGGTATGGCTCACTGCAAGCCTCCCTCCCAGGAGCTCAGTTACCAAAGTGGTTCAGAGATACAAATTAAATTCAGATCAATCTATAGGTACCACAAATACAGCAATCCCTTTTTTATTCCATTGTTATATTATTCATCATTTTTCAGTATGTATACATAGTATACACAAACACACACACACACACACACACACACACACACGTGTGGATAGATATAGATTAAATAAATTGTTTAAAGGAACCAAGGCAAGATTGCTGTCAGTCCCTTCCTTACTTTCCCAAACACAAAGCTTTGGTCATTGAACTTAGCCAAAGACCTAGGTTACCTTGACTTCATCTAGTTTACATTAGTTGTATAATTTCAGGCAAGTCATTTAACATCTCTGAGCCTATTTCTTCCTCTGCATAAATAATCTTCATCCTTTCTATCTCAAAGGACTGTGATATAGATTAAAAGATAAATAACAATAATATTATTAATTGTATTATTAGTATTGAGATCAATGAAAAAGTTTTTAAAAGACATGATCATATTCATTTCTAAACAAGTAAGAATAATCTTTTATTTGGGGGGGGAAGGATGTAGGTCTAATATTTGAAGAGGTCAGAAGACTGCACAATGCAAAAAATAAAAATTGCAAGTTATACAGCACCTTTAAAATGTAAAGCATTTTACATACATTATCTTACTTGAACCTCACAATATCCCAAAGTGGTAGTTTCCACAAGTCTTGTTTTACCAACTTTACAGACAAGAAAACTGAGGAACAGGGAGGTTAAATGGCTTTCTAACAATAACCCCTGAAAAGGAGGTGAACCCAAGTTTTCTTAATCCCAGGACTGGTACAACATCTATGATACCACAGAGATACCCTTCAACTTCCTAGAAATTTGGTAAAGCCCTCACCTTCTTCCTGGGTTAAAAAACATGTCACTTTCCCAGCAAAGAAGGCATGGTTACTTGTTTTTTGAGAAAATCAGGCAACCACACAACAGGATTCACTGAGAATCTACTGTGACATCAAACACTGTGCTAAGTGCAAGAGAAATCAAGAACACATCCCCTACCTTATGGAGCTTATTAAACAGTTGAGGAGATAAGATACATGTACCACAAGAATTTAGAATCCTATGTTAAATCATGAGATACAGAGAACCAGTGGTGCAGGAGGGCAGTAAAAGGATGAAGATCAGTGTGGGCTCTCTGTCTACCCCATTAATTAATGCTATTAATTTGCTTTCATTTGTGTAGAAACCTTGTGAGCATCAAATAAATGAAAAAAAGCTCTAGCAAGGAATCCAAGAATACAAAGTTTTTCTTCACCATCTTTATACATTCTCCTTTTAAACTTTATTTTCCCGCTATACCCAACTATTTAATGACTCAGCCAATGTTTATACAAAGCTATACAAATGTGTAAGTATTTATCTAATTCTTTACCACTTTGCTAATAAATTTTGTTAAAAGATATATAGGATTATAATAATTCAATTTCATGTGAACTCAGCATGACCTTCCTTCCAAAAAGTTACTTTCCTGGTTTTCTATTAGCAGCAGCAACTGGGAGTCATAATGCTGAGGCTAATAAAATGCTTTCCCAACCTAGGCAGTCTAGAACAACACCTCTGAATGGCTATGTTAACCAAGTGCATAGCTAGATATGGTACAATACTAAAAATATATTCCAAAGGACAAAGAGGAATTACCTCATAATTAATATCATGTCCATTTTCACAGCAGATAAAGAAGATAAGTGTATCCTAACTATCAGTAACCCATCAGACCCAAGAACAATGTCACATGCTAGAAGGTAGAGTTTCATTCCATGAAAGCCCACAGCTTTCAGTGATAAAATATATTGCCATCTTTCAAAGCACTATTCAATTATTAGAAACCAACCTCTATAAAGTATGGTTTTACCTTTACCATTTACAGATAGTTCTTAGAAGTAAAAAGAATTATTTGGCATGATTCTGTTTCTGATTGCTTTTGATAAAGAAAAAGGAAAAAATTGTTTAGTCACTCTCAGCCCCCAGGCAAAGCTACCCTCCCCCCTCCCCCATGCTGGGTCTCTATGTCAAGGGAATGGGGGCAGGGGGATAAAGGGATGGGGGAAAGAGAGGGATGGGCGAGAAGCACAAAGCAGGAAGCCTATAGAGGGATGAGGGAGCAATGAAAATCTCTGGGCTTCTTTGGGCTATGGTCACTTCTTTGGGCAAGTCCCATGAGTGCAAGCAACAGTCTAGCAACTAAGTAGCTATAAATTCTAATCCTTTTATTTGAGTAGATCAGTTAACCTACCTAATTAAGTTTCCTGATCCATAAAACAATTTTAGTTAACTAGGCTTACAATAGCTCCTGTACCTTCCTAGAACTGTGGTAAGAGCGCTGCTGAACAAGAAAAACAAGCAAAGGCAGAAAAGCAGGTAGTTGTTAACAAACCAAATGATTCAGACAGAGAGAAACAAGGAAAGACAATGTGTAACACTGTGAGTAGAGGGCTGGCTTCAGAATCTGGAATATCTGAGTTCTAATCCTGACTTTAATCTCATGACAAGTCATTTTAACCTCTCAGTGCCCCAGGAATCTCGCAGACTAAGATAAAAATGATCTGCACTAGTGAAAGGGCTTCCACAATCAGGGAGCTCCAAGACACTGATATTCAAGGTCCAGATCTTGTCTCATCACCTCAGAACTGACTGAGAGTAATCTAAAATGCAAATGTTCAGATCTCTTCAAACTTTAAGAAAAGGTGGAGGCAGTGTGGTGCAGTAAAAAGAATACTGGTCCTGGAGTCAGAGATCCCGAGTTCAAATTCTGATGCTGCCACTTACTGCCTGTGTGACCTCGAGCAAGGACACTTTAACATTCTGGGGCCTCAGCTTCTCAGCTTTAAAATGAAGGAGTTGGACTTGAAGACCACCAAGACCCCTTTGAGATTTTAATCTATGGTCCTAAGAATCATAAAAATCAGATTCAAGGTGCAAGTATTAAAAAAAAATTCTCATGAATCAAAATCCAATACACTTTAGTAATCCATTTCAAAAAAGTCTCTCCATATTATTACTGTGGAAAAGATATGGACTAGAGAAGAGAATCACAGATTTGGAGTTCAAAACTTTCTTAGAGGACCTCTATACTAGGTATATAAATTTTGATAACTGTATTTTATCATAATTGGTTTCCTTTGTTAATCTGTATATTTTATTTTATACTAAAATTTTTTTTTAAAAACATTATTCTGGGAAGGGGTCTAAAAGTTTTACCACCTGCCAGAGGCTCCATGACACAAAAAAAGATCACGTATCTATATTATAACCTGACACTCTGATTTTATAGAGAAACTAATAAAATCTAGATAGGTACAGTGAATTAAAGTCACATGGGCAGTAAATGAGGGGAGCATAACTCAACCTCAGGTATTCCAGCTCCAAATTCAGCATTCTTTTCACTGAATCATGCTACACAAGGTAGCTTCACAGCTAGGCCAAATGGTTGGACTTGAATAGTAGCATTCATGGTTCAGCATTAAGGAGGAGTCCAGTAGACTGTTCCAAGATCTGAAACTGGACTGCATGGCTTAGAGTTTTTATTAATGGCTTGGAAAAAAACATATGGCAAGCTTATCAAATCTGCCAAAGACACAAAGCCAGGAGAGATACACTAATATGATAGTCAAGAGTAAAATATATCTGAACAGGCTAGAACATTATGCTAATTTGAAGAGTTTAAAATGTATTACAGATAAATATTAAATCTTATAGGGATAAAAATCAAATTTGTAATTTCATTAGTACAGGGGACTCTCAAGTGACAAAACTTCCCCCCAGTAAAATAGGGTACTACGTTCTCTGCAACTTAAGAGTCTTAGGAGAGAGTTAGTTGCCTAAGAGACATCAATTGACTTGCCTGAGTTCCCTCAGCTACTGTGCCAGAGGTAAGCTATGAACCTAGGCCTTCCTGGCTTGAAGTCACTATGCGATATTTGAATGTAAAAAATACAATCCACTTTACAACTAAAACATTAGGGAACATGAAAACGATCTGGGGATTTTAGTCATCTTTAAACTCAATGAATTAACATTTTTTCATATGACAGGCAAGAGAGCTACAGCAATCTTAGTCTATATTGGAAAAATGATATTCATGTCTACGGAAATGACAGATCTTTTGTAGTTTTTGTCATGGTAACACCACGGAGTGTTAAATTGAAGGCAACTAGGATGATAAAAGATCTACACTCTATGTCCTATAAGTATGTGCTGAAGGAAGGAAAAATGTGTAGACTGTAAAACATATGGTAGGGGAGGGGTCATGGTAACTTGATAAGTGTCTTCAAGTAGTAATGAGTTAAAAAAAAAAAAAAAATCAAAGAGGCTAATCTAGGCCAAATGTAAAGAAAAACTTAACAATGCTATCCAAAAGTAAAAAGATTATAAATAAGCATTTGCTGGTGATGTTGTAAACAGAAGTCTTATAGAGGTACAGATGACATAGATGACCTCTGAAATCCCTTCCCATTCTGCATCTGTGATGATGAAACAGAGATCAACCTACCAAAAAACTGAAGCTTAGAAACTATGAAAACAATTCAAACTGAATAATATTTTAATACCTTAATAAGCATATTATATATTCTGATAAAATATATTTTAAAATCTCATTCATCTTTACTAAATAGCACTAAAAAAAAACTTAAAAGATAATATTTCATGTATTCTTTCAAGGACATAAAAGACTTCTAATATACCTAATCTGTAGATAAGGAAAGAAATTTTGGACACTATGACTGAAGTAAAAAATAACTACATTTCCCATAGGTAAAAAATGATGACAGGAGAAATAAGGATCAATGTTGGGAGAGATATGAAATAAGACAAACATGAGTTTAAGGAAGTTTGGAAATTCATATGTGTACAATTTTTAAAAATCAAAGAGAATGTAAGTTTATAATGTATTATAAAAGTAAGCCTTTAATTGCCATGAATAGCAAGGTCTTATCCAAAGGAAAATCTTGCTAAATAGCAAAAAAATAAAATTCAAATACGTTTTCATAAATTTGGGTATGAAAAATGTTCTAATAGTTTATGTCTTTTAGACTCCAGAAGTTGTATAAGGACATATATCATTCATGAAAAACATAATATGAATCCTTTGGACAGAAAATTTAACAAATAAGTTATTTTATTCAAAAAGTAGTTGCTTAATGAATAACTTATTTGAGCATGTAAATTTGTCTCTTATGTATCACTACAATAAATATACTAATTTAAATTCTGCTATAAAATGCAGTTTTCTTTAATATGGCATATGAAAAAGAGAAATCTACATAATAATCTTAGTCATGAAATATCATGCTAATCATGTTTATCTCAGATAGAATTTGGCACTTCCCACAACAAAGTTATGTATCAGAAAGAAAATTAAAGTTACTTATGTCATCTTTTGGTCACTTCCCTCATGTATTTTAAGCTATAACGTTTAAAAATGCTTGTATTAATTGGCTTGCTTTGTGATTCTATCATTTTATTTTATGCATTTAAAAACATTATTATGAGGTATTCATAAATAAAAAAAAGTTAAGAACCTCGATGGTATTTCCTATCTTATGATGTGACAGTGACTAAATATTTTATTTCCCACATTTGTTTGAACAAACCCTTTTCTAAAAACAGTTGTGTATTTTCATCCTAGAGAAGGGAGAAAGAGAGAGAACTCCTAGAGGTGGAGAGTCTGATGTAGTAATTGTGTCAGTTTTGCTTCACTGTTTTTCTTTATTACAAAGACTCAATGTAAGAGACAGTAAAGTAAGAAATGAAATTTAAAAACCAAAGTGATAATAGAAATATGATTTAATTGGTTTTGAGAATGCAAAAGGAAGGAAAGTCCTTCTTGTTGCAGTGGATACAGAACTCAGACTGGAGTCAGGATGACTCCAATTCAAATATGGCCTCAGATACTTACTAGCTGTGTGATTCTGGGTAAGTTACCCCTGTTTGCCTCAGTTTCTTTTTCTCTAAAATGGAGATAATAAATAATAGCACCTACTTCCCAGGGTTTTGAAGATCAGATGAAATAATAATTGTAAAGTGCTTAGCACAGTGCCAAGAACATAGTAAATATTATGTAACCGTTAGCTTTTTTTTTTTATCATCACATGAAACTTACAGTGTTTGAAATATAATCCAATCTCACTATCAAAGGGGAGTTGAGTTACTAATTTTATATTATCCATTACTTGTTTTTGTAAAACTTAAATAAAAGTTTTTCTCAGATCTTATTTTTATTTCTAAGATCCTAGTTTTAGACATAGCTATAGTTGCCTAGAACACTCAAAGATAAAGTGACTTGTTCAGGGTCACGTAGACAGTATGTGTCAGATGCAGGATTTAAACTCAGGTCTTCCCAGCTACAAATCCTGCTCTCTATATATTATACCATACTGGCTCTCAAAATGTATCCAGGAAATTTTAAAATAAAGAGGGATGTATACATTTAACAAATTCAATTTATAGAGGCAATAACTTCAGACTCAGTCATACTGTCAAGTACCCACAAAGAAATGATGATTTGAAAGTTGGAGTATATTAAACTTGGGTGTTTTCAGTCCTTAACTTCACAAGACCCAAGTTCAAGATCTGTTTAACGGAGCTGATGAGACAATTCCAGCATTATGTAAAAGGCACTGTGTTTAGCAGTGATTATACCAAAAAAAAAAAAAAAAGTGAATGAAATGTTAAAAGGAGCTATTTTCTAGTGTAACATTGCCATATATACTGGGGGTACTGGTCATAACTACGATCTGAGAAATGAAGAAAAATTGTCTCTTTTTGTATTTTATAAAAACAAATAATTCATGATATGAAAATATTCATTCATCCCTCTTTAATAGGAAGATTGGATTGTGTTCCAAAAACCTTAAAGTCACTTGTTCAGAATTTAGAT
This sequence comes from Pseudochirops corinnae, assembly GCA_028646515.1. Classification (NCBI taxonomy): domain Eukaryota; kingdom Metazoa; phylum Chordata; class Mammalia; order Diprotodontia; family Pseudocheiridae; genus Pseudochirops; species Pseudochirops corinnae. The sequence continues at coordinate 120,154,272 of CM053588.1, read as the reverse complement.
TACAAATTTTCCATTTTAACAACGGTGTTTAGGTTCCTTGTCAATTCAAGGAAAAAAGTGACAATGTTAAAATACTCCATCATTTGCAATAAATAAATATTAAAGACAATCTGTTAAAATGCTAACCTCTAGGGAGAAAAAAAACATAGAAAATTTCACAACAAAACAATGCCAATTTTTAAAAATATTATTTTGAAGGCTATCGCTTGAGAAAAAACATATTTAATTAGAGACATTTCCTGGAGATTGTGATATAGATATGTATGTTTCCAGAGTTTTAGAAGTTGGTAATATTGGTTGTTGTATCTAATGTCACCTCAAAACTTAAGTCTTTCTTTTGAATTGATAGACCTGTACTAAATTATCCTAATACCTCTGAAATTTATTTAAGAGGTGTTAGAATAAATGTTTTTTAGTTCACAATTAAAGCAAAGACAAGAAAGGAAGCAGGCAGGGCAACTAGTTTTCTCTTTTTCCTCCAGTCAAGCCTATGGATTACAAACAGATTTCCCCAAACTGACATTCCATTCAGAATCTGGGAATCACATCTAAAAGCATCTACCTATGTGGAACTACAGATGTCTTATTCCTCATTTACAGCACTCCAATTTAATACCTTCTCTTCTAAGCACCTAATAGCTTTCATTCGGAACCCCGACCAAATAAATTTTCTTTTACACAGCTACCCTGCTCCTATTCTAATCCCTGAGGTGGCTAGGATATAATGCCTGACTTGGAGCTAGAAAGATCTGAATTCAAATTCTATCGCAGAGGCTGTGTGATCCTGGATAAGTCATTTAACTTTTGTCAGTCTCAGTTTTTCTTTTTTTTCAGTCTCAGTTTTTCAGTCTTTAAGATGGAGATTTCATTTCACTAGGATCATAGACTCAACCTCTTAGAGCTGTTATGAGGATCAAAAAAGATAACATATGGAAAGTTCTTTTCAAACCTTAAGGTGATATAAAAACATTATATTACATAAATTATATAACTTAACCTTACCTCCAATGTCCCATCAGTTCAACCCTTCCATATAACCCTGTGGAACACTCACCTGAGTAATAAATTATGTTACATTCTAAATTGGTTACTCTTCCATTTCTCCCTGACTTGTGACATCTGGTTTTCTCCCTTGCCATCCTCTCTAATGTGGACCACAACTTCCTGACACAACAGGACTTACATGGCCAAGAGGTATACTCCCTTATTCCCCAAAGCCCACTTCAACCCACTTGAAACAGAAAATCACTTATTCAACAAGTATTTATTAACCAACTGCCATATAAAAGGCAGTCAATAAACATTTACTAATTGTTTACTATGTGCCAAACACTGTGTTAAGTACTAGGGATTCAAAAAGAGGCAAAAGATTTCCTCAAGGAAATCTTAATCTAATGTGGGAGACAAGTAAAGAAATATGTACCAAAAAAGCTATATGTATATATAAAAAACTAAGAGCGAAGGCATTAGAATTAAGAGGGATTGGGAAAGACTTCTTGTAGAAAATAGTTTTAGTTGGGCCGTAAACAAAATCAGGGAAGCTAGCAGGCAGAAATGAGGAGAAAAGCATTCTAGGCTTGTGGGACAGAGAAAAGGCCCCGAGCAGTGAGACAGAGTATCTTTTTTGAGGAGCAACAAGTTACCAGTGTTAATGGAATCAAAGAGTGAGGAGTAAGGTGTTGAGAAGACTAGAAAGGAGAGGCCTAGGTTATGAAGGGCTTTGTATACTAAACAGAAGGTTTTGAATTTGATCCTTAAGCCCTTCCACTGTGCCCTCTGGAATGCCTTGTTCTACAGGCAACAAACTTACTTTCATCTTACATCTTTTCCTTTTCCATTCCTTCCATCAATTCTATCTACTAGCTATTACTGAAACCTGGATTCCATCTGATGATACGGCCTCTCTAGTCACCCTTTCTCTCTTGAATACTTACCCTTCCTCCCTACTCCCCCACCCACCCCCACTCTCCCCACCCCTTCCCCTTATCATTGTTGATTATACCCAATCAAGCCTCAGCTTTGGATTATTCCCTCATTCTCTACTAAATGAAGATGTAGAAAATCAGGCAACCATTCTAAATGGTCCCACTACAGATTTATGATATACAACCTCATCTGGGCCCTCACTGCTAATAGGCAATTTTATTTTCTCTCCCTTATCAACTTACTGTGCCACTCTCTACAGTTGCTTTTCCAAACCCCTCAAACTTCCCATGGTTCCTTCTCCTCCAAACTTCTCAGCTGAGAAGCTTCTCATACTTTAATAAGACTTTATTAAACCATTAATAACTGGGAACAAGCTTTAAGTACCAGCCAACCCTTTAAAATTAACAATGAAATATACTGAGTACCTATAATGTTTTTATCTACATGGGAAAAAAAGATCTTAACTTGACTAATTAATTCTAAAATTCTCAAGATCAACTAAAATTCTTTGAAACATTTTTAGGTTTTTGACTATCTACCCATGATGATGAGAAATGCCAGTACCTCTGAGCAATTAAAACTATTGGGTAATTTACTGCCGAACTCTACAAACTGCATTAGATACACTCAAACTCTGTGCTCCAATAAAGTACCTCATACAGGTATGAGTTTGGCCTACACACAAAGTATCTATCACAAAGACCTAATGCCACATATACATAAGAAATTATGTGGTCAAAAGCACCTTGATAACTTATGCAGACATTTTTTTAAAAGAGTGACTTATGAATTAAGTAATTCCAATTTCATGGGGGTTTTCTTCCTGGAGCAAACTATGTAAAAATGGGATTTCAATTCATTAGATTTTTCTAAGGGGATTTTAATTAATGTTGATAGTTATGACAAAAAAACTTATTCCTCTACTTTGCAAAGCTCTCTAAAGAGGGTGATGCAACTTTCTAATCCAAATTCCTATTTTTAAAAAATATTCAGTTTCTCTGACTCTCTCATTCTTTAACTCTCTAACTCTCTCCTTCCCTACCTCCTTCTCATATTTCCTCCTCCCCTCTGTTCCACCTATCTCTTTCTTTCCCTCTCCCTATACCCCCTGGCTAAGCTCAGTAATAAGCTAGAATTGGGCATACTTTATATAAATTCTAACATTCCACTTTTCACAAAGACTCAATTCCCTTACTGCCACTTCATTTGAATTACAAATTGGTCCAGCTATCTTACACATTTTGACTTGATCCTAAAAAGGTGCTTTCTTTGATGAAAAATCAACATAAAATCAAGTTGGTATAACACATATAAATACTACTGAACAATAAAAAGCCTTCCTATCATCAAACATTATACATGATCTTTATAATGTGGATCATCCTAGGAAAATATAAATTAAGTATAGATGAATCCTGAAAACCGTTAAAGTTCTCAGATTTCCTTGCCAAATCCTAACCACTGCCATCCAAAAAAGGGAGAGGGGGAAACAGAATTAGTAATTTTATATAATGTTTCATGCTTCTTATCTATCTAACTTTGCTGCAAAAAAGGAAGAACAGGAAGGCCTTTATATCCTGATTTATGTCCCTTGTCTAAGCCATGATTTAAATGGTAAAATAAAAGGGACATATAGATTTCAAAAATATTACATAATAGTTTTGAGTTTTGTGACTGAAACAGTGGTATGGGTAGTCCAAAGTCCTTTTGACACTCCTGACACTAACAAAAAATAAGAGGGAAGATTGCTTCTAGTCTATTTCAGGTTGATTTATTCATTATATTTATAGTATATTTCTCTATATTCATTTCCATTCCCAAGGCTACATTCATTATCTACTTGCTTGCTATTCATCAAATGGCATTGTGAAAGTGCATCACATTTTAAATGAAAGGAATGTGGATTGCTTCTTTAGAAAAGCAAATGGTCTCCTTGTCTATTAAACAGAAACCAAGTCAACAGGAGTGAAAGATCACACAAAGACCTCTCTGGGAAGCAATACTCTATGAAGTAGTTGCTAGACCAATCTCTGAGTCACTGAATGGTTAATGCAGGAGTTAAAAATCCCATTTGCTTTATGTCTATATCAGTTTTAAATTTAATGCTACAATTCTTTTGTTGAGAAAATCCAGGGTATTTCTAATTACTTTAAGAAATGTTGCAAAAAGTTCTCAAAATAATATAAATTCACATTTATTTTCCAATACATGCCAAATTTATTTTAGAAGGGAGGGGGAATAAAGAGAAGACAGCATTTTAAAACGAGTATAAGTTCTCTCAATTAGAGAACTGAGAGGACTTTAAGGTCACCAGTATGTAAGAGAAAACCATAGATTTTGCAGTGGCAGATGGACAATGTGGGTGGAGCTGAACATTGATGATCATAGAAGTGGGCACCCTGCTCATCTCAAAAACTTACAGGCACTAGGATCATGCAAAGAAGGATTTATTTTCTATAACATGATTGAGTGTCTTATTAGTTAACAACTTCTTAGTATATGGTGAAAAAAATAAATGAGAAATTAAAAGGTTTAAATACTATCCTTTGCTATCTGAAGCTACAGAGACATCAGTGTCAAGTATGGCACATTAGCATTTTACTTTTCTATACTTCCAAAAATAGGGTTAAGAACCCATTGTTCTAGTGCTTTTAACAATTCCCAGAGACTACTTAATACTCCAATTAAACTAACCAACGACCTTCATTTTATTGATGAGAAAATTGAGATCAAGGGGGGGAAACTGACTCATTCGAGGTCAATTTCTCTTACTATTTACTAGAAAAGAAGGGTTTGTACAGAATAACAATGCAAATGCAAAGAACAAAAACCTAAAACTGAATGCTGTGACTTTATACTGATCAAACTTGGTCCTGAAGAGCAGAAAACATTTTATCTCCTTTCCTTCTTGGCAGATGAAGCATCTTTATACACTGTCGGCTTGGTGCTAGTTTTGCTGAACTGTTATTTTTTTCCTCTTTCTTATTTTTTGTTAAAAGGAATGGTACTCAGAGTGCTTGTGGGAAGGTGAGGGGAAGCAACACATATAGGAATAAAGAAGACTTAAAAACAAAATTTGCAAATAAATTTTTTTTAAAAAAAATAAAATGCAGGGCTTACCCTATGCTTTGCTTTAATTTTCTTCCGGTATTCTTCTTTGTCAAATTTGTCCTCTTCTTGAAGTCTTTCCTTAGCTTTCTCCAAGTTGATGCCGGTACCATCATCCTCTTCCTCAATTTTGCTCACACTGGATTTCTGGATAGGTGGCCACTGCTGAACTAACTGTTAATTCAAAGAGAAGATATCCATACACTCTATCATTCAGCATGACAACCAATAATTCAAACTAAAATGTGAATACACACAAATACACAATTTTTGCCATAATACCTTTGTTTCTTAAACTTTCTGTACACCTGCTTGGCTCTAGAGGCCAGAACTAGATGGAAATTGGAAAGATGGAAATTTAGGACACATGTAAAGATAAAAATTTCTTACCAATTACAGCTATTCAGAAATAGGAAACTGGTGCAGGAATAGGTTTTTTTTTTTTTTTTTTTTTTTTTTTTTTTTTTGCTTTTTGGAGTGGGGAAGGCAGAGCAACTGGGGTTAAGTGACTTGTCCAGGGTCAAATGGCTAGTAAGTGTTAAGTGTCTGAGGCCAGATTTGAGTTCAGGTCCTCCGGATTCCAAGGCCAGTGCTCTATTCACTGCGCCGCCTAGCTGGCCCAATAGGTTCCTTCTTGCCAAAGATCTTCAAACAAAGAGTAGGTGACTGCTCAGTGGCAATATTTTAAAGGATATTTTCACATACATGCAGAATGACAGGCAATGCTATGTCTTTCAATTTTGGTATTCTTTGGCCTCTGGGAATTATGCAGCATGAAGTATATGAAGGCTGAACATCTCACCAAAAAGAGCACAAAGCTAGATACTGCCCAATGGTGCATGATGAAAAATTTCAGTGACTAAACAAGACCCTTATTTTGACACCACATGGCAAAAGACTCAAGTGAGGCCCGTATTTTAGGTAAAGTCCATGACACAGAGCTCCTACTAGCAACAAATAAATCTTAACATTCAAAGACAAGGATTTTTTCTCCCTTCTAAAAATTTTTTATGCTACTTAGACATAAAAAGTATGATCTCTGCAGTTTACCATTTCAGTATACTAAAGAACCTAATCTTCAGGGGGGGGAAATGGTTTTTTTGTTCAGTGCAGCATTTAAGGAAAGCAGTAGTCAACTCTTATCAAGAATTACACAAAATTAAGTATTTATTACAATGGATCCTTGAGAAGAACCTGGGAAGATGGCAGAGTAGATCAGAAAACATTCAGGTCTCCACATTTCCTCCATTAAAAAAAAAGACAGAACATTGCCTAAGAGCAGCAGAAATAAACCTGGGGTAAAGCACTTGTCCTCCTAAAATAAACTGAGAAGATCTCAATAAAGTCCTGACTTCCAGGGGGCAGAGGTTGGACCTGAGTGAAGTGCAAACACCACCAGGTCAACTCCACAGAATCAACAAACAATAAGCCCTGGAAGCAACTGGGTTGAGTGGCTGCCTGGGCCTTAGAAACTTTCATTTTTCAGATAGCATGGGGATCTGACCCATGAGTAGGAGAAAACTGAAAGACCTTTTTCCATTGTCAAGGAACAACAAGCACAGCTATGTTGACCAGACGCATCCTGAGCTATGGCTGCAGGGAGAAGGAGCTAGCACTCACCTGGTGAGTGCAGTATCAAGGGGCAGGGAGCCTGTTGGCTGTGTCCACTTAGAGGAGAGTGGAGTCCCTGGTTTCAGTTCTGGGGCTGAAGGACAATTGTAGTTTGCAGCCACTTAAGGGACTGCAGGAAGCAAGATCATTTGTGGGACCCTGTGACTAGGGGCCCTAGATCTGGCTCAGAAGTAGACAGAAGAACCTAGGCTGGGGCCCTGAGACAGACCTTAGAAAACAAGAGAAAGAAAGACCTAAGGCTTGGGGTATCATTCCCCATACCTCAGGACTACAACCTGATTACACTAACAGCTGCTAAAAACAAAATAAAACAAAAATAAATAAATAAAAATGAGTAAGCAAAGGAGAAAAAACCCAACCACAGATAATTACTAAGGGGTTAGGGAAGATCTGGGTTCATATTCAGAAGAAGATAACAGAGCTAAAAATATCAAGTGGTCCCAAACACAAAAAAGTTCTTGGAAGAACTTAAAAAAGGACTTTAAAGACCAAATAAGGGAGATTGAGGAAAAATTAGAAAAAAATAAGAGCAATCTAAAAAAGGCAAGAAAATTAAGAAAAGAAAGTCAACCAACTGGACATGAGAATCAAAAACTTAAGGAAGAAAATAATTCCTCAAAAATTATAATAGAGCAAGGGGAATCTAATGACATTCCAAGACACAAAGAAACCATAAAACAAAATCAAAAGAATAAAAAAATATAAGAGAAGGTGAAACATCTCATCAGAAAAATAACCAATCTGGAGAATGAGATCAAGGAGAAATAATAAGAAGAGTTGGACTATCAGAAAGATACAATTTTTAAAAAGAATCTTGATACAATATTATAAGAAATCATCAAGGAAAATTCAGGTATCCTGAAGTTCTAGAACTAGAAGTCAAAGTAGGAATAGAAAAAAATCTACCGATCACTACTTGAAAGAGATCCCAGGAGGAAAACTTACAGGAATATCACAGTCAAACTTCAAAACTCCTAAGTTAAGGAGGAAATATTGGAAGCAACAAGAAAAAAACAATTTAAATATCATAGAGCTACAATAAGGATTACACAAGACTAGCAGCTACTATGTTGAAGGCCTGTAGATCTTTGAATACTGTATTCTGTAGAGCAAAAGAACTGGGGTTAGGACAAAGGGTAACTTAGTCAACAAAGTTAAGTATAATCCTAAATGAAAAAAAAAAAAAGAATATTTAAGGAAATCAAAGACTTTAAGGTTTTTGTGAGAAAAACCCCAGAACTTAGGGGAAAATTAGACATAAAACATCCAGGAGAACTATAAGGTAAACATTAAAGATCAATTATAAGGGACTCAATGAGGTCAAATTGTTTGCTTCATATATGTGAAAATATTACCAGTATTCTTATGGTTGTCATCATTATTTGGTAGTTTGAAAGAAAGCTATGGGCTGAGCTCAGTATGATGGGGTGATTCTAAAAAAATAAAACTGTATAGGGAGAGACAAAAAGGAGTAATTATCTGAAAACATGAGGTATAAAAGGAAAAACTGATACAGTAGACATTACTAGGGGGAGGAAGAGTAGTGCTGGAACCTTACTCTCATGAGGAATGGGTTAAAGAGGGAGCAACATATATGTATCTAGACGGGCATAAAAGTCTTCTAAATTCAGAAATAAATGTGAGGGGAAGGGGAAAGGGTGTGAGGAAGGGATAAGGGAGGGACTTTTATGGGGGGGGGGGTAGGTTAAGGAATGGGAGGGCAAGGTAGCAGGTAGAAGTAAAGCAGAGGAGTGAGGAGGGATAGGGTAAATAGGTTGAGAAGGATAGGGAAGAAGAATATGAAGGAGGAAAATATACAAATAATTATAGCTCAGAATGTGAAAGAGATGAATTTACCCATAAAACAGAAACAGCAGATTAAAAATTTGATTTCAACAATATGTTGCTTTCAGGAAACATTTTAAAAAATGAGAGATTGCACAGATAAAATAAAGGCAGGAGTAGAATTTAGTATGTGAAAAAATAGAGATAGTAACCATGATCTCAGACAAATGTAAAGTTAAATTCAGTATCATTCTAATTAAATTACCAAAAAAAATTTTACTGAATTAGAAAAAATAACAAAGTTCTTTTTGGTAGAATGTTATAGGTTCCTTTGCAAATACCATGACTTGGTTTTCATCTGGCTTCTTATTCTTTCTGCCATAAGAATTTGGAAAGATGATACAAATTTAAACTATTGGTCATGAAACAAAAATCTGAAATGGAATTTATAAGTACTGTTTATTGAAAGATACACATGAGAATTACATGGCATCATTTGCACGCCTGATGATAAAATATATAGCATAGCTGGAAGTGAAAATTATATTGATACAATCAGAAATATATTATACTATTATGATGCTAGCTAGTTTCTTTAGTAAAAGTAGAACAAAGGCAATTTTGCCATTTTTATCAGACTGGTAATCATTTTAGAGACAGTTTCACTTCCTATGGTATACCATAAAGTTCAGAAAACACTATGTTAGAGCCACCCCAGATGTGCTCTAGTTAACAGTCGAGTAAATCAGGTACACTGACTCCTTCTGGTCCGAGTACAGCCATTTGTCAGAGTATCTACAGAAGCTTACCTCCCCATCTTCACTAAAGGTGACTTTTGTATTCACTTTAAATTTCCTCTTCATCACTTTTTTTGCTTCTGTTACTTTGGTTGCTTTTTTCTTGATGCTAGAATTAGGTGCTTTTTTCTGTGTGAAAAGAGAAAAGACATAGATAGTTGACCAAGTGACTATTTTATGAAAATAATTTAACATGTGACTGTGTTCTTTCCAAAAGTGGAATAAGTCATTAGGAAATTAAGCATCTGAAGAAAGACAATATAAGCTGTCCAAAAATGGAAAATGTTGGCTTGAGAAGCAGTGAGTTCTCTGTAATTGAATGTGCTTATGCAGAGGTCAAATGATTATAAGACATTCCTGCCCTGGAAAGTGTAGGAAGGAAATTGAAGGCTAGACAAGATGGCCTTTAAGTGCTCTTTCACACTGATGATTTTAGGAAATCCTGATTAAGCCCAAACAAAAATATTTCTATACATCTGTGATATTCTGCACAACAGAAAAGATAAATGAGAACAATATTGTAAAGTAAAATGCTGCTTCAAATTAAATTTCTCAGGTGTGAATGTTATTTCAAAGATGAGGTATTTCAAAGACCTGATAAAAATGTATACTTGCAGAGTAAAATGTAACACAAAATACAATTACAACCCAACATTTTCTATCCTTCAGAATGTATTCATTAAGCAGCCACAAATGAGAATGGTTAACTCTAAACAAGCTATTCAAAAAAGGTGAATCACAAAAACAAGGCTTAAAGGATGACAGTTTAGTCCCAACTCAGTTCAGGAAAGCATTTAGAGTCAATGAAAGTCAACACGTTTTGAAGGTTGTATCAGTAATGCAAAGTCATGCTGGTTTGTGCTAAGCAGAATGATCAAAAAACCATCAGAAGGTCCTTCAGAGAAAACCAAAAGATTGTAAGTGAGATATGTAACTGTTACTAACCAACTGTGAATGACTTTGAAAGGAAGCAAAGGAAGATGACTAGTTCCCATCTGAGCAGTTTATTCTGTTTATACAGTACCTAATAGCCCTAAGCAAGCACCAATATTTCTAAAGTTTTAGAACAGAGTAACCAAAACACTGGTACATAAATGATTAAGTTATGGCATAGAGACAGTAACATAAGTAAAAGGATTGTCTCTCGCAATGTGCTAGAATAAATACATGCTCTTTAGGGGGCAGAGATAAGATGGCAGCATAGAAGCAACAAGATTCCACAGCTCCCACATAGCCACTTCAAATACCCATATAATATGACTCTAAACAAATTTTAGGTCTCCAAAACTCATAAAACACATCTCCTGCTGAAGGCAGCTCGGTGGGAAGGGCTCATCTTAGCACGCTAGGAGCCGAAACCAGCCCAGCCTAAAACCTCAGCTTGGCCCCAGGGGCGGCCAGGACGAGCAGCTGGAACCTTCAGGAGAGTGTATCAGTGGCAGCTGTGGCAGTTTCCAGAATTATCAAGCCATAAGAAACAAGGACAAAGTGAAAGGTCAGTGGAACTCAGCTAAATTTGGGGTAGAAAAGCAATCTGGCAGAACTGCCTCCAGGGCAAGGAAGGTGCAGAAATGGCGGCCCGGCAGCCGCCTCCACATGGCTGTTTCAGAGCTCCTGGCCTGCAGACTGCAGGGGGGCCAAGTGATCATTCAGAGACTAAGTGCTCTTGTGGTGAGCGGCCTGCATCCAGATCGTGGTCTTGGGTGGTGGTCCTGGGGTGCGTTTTCAGTGAGCCAAAGCTGGTGGGGGCTGCAAAAAAACGCCAGCTCCCTAATAGCTCTGGCAGCTGAGAAAACCCCAGCGATTTGGGACAAAGTTTCCCCTCTGGAAGCAGAGTTCCACAGAGCTAGAAAAAAAAAAAATCATTGACTGGCCATCATGAGCAGGCAAAGGAAGCAAAGTTAAGAACAGCAACCAAACTCTAGATTCCTTCTCGGGGGACAAAAAGGATCAAAGCATGGAACAGGAGAAAGACAACACAGTCAGAACTCCCACAACAAAAGCTTCCAAGAAACATGAAGACTGTCTACAAGCCATAGATGAGCTTAAGAAGGATTTTGAAAACCAAATAAGAGAAGTGGAAGAAAAATTGGAAAGAGAAATGAGAATGATG
>CM053588.1:120124231-120142411 GCA_028646515.1 Pseudochirops corinnae | reverse complement strand
CACTGAAGAAAATAACACCTTAAAAAATAGATTAACCCAAATGGCAAAAGAGGCCCAAAAAGCCAATGAGGAGAAGAATGCCTTAAAAAGTTGAATTTGCCAGCTGGAAAAAAAAATCTCAAAAGCTTTCTGAAGAGAATAATTCCTTCAGAATTAGAGTGGAGCAAATGGAAGCTAGTAACTTTATGAGAAATCAAAATACTATTAAACAGATCCAAACAAATGAAAAAATAGAAGGCAATGTGAAATATCTCCTTGAAAAAAACACTGACCTGGAAAATAGATCCAGGAGAGACAATTTAAAAATTATTGGACTACCTGAAAGCCATGATCCAAAAAAACACTTAGAATAAATACATTCTCATATGAAAGGCCAGAAATCTAGGGAAAAGTTGTTTCTTCTTAAGTAATTCAGTATCCAGGTCCTGGAAATTCCTATATAAGTTGGAAAAGTTACGTACTTAATTAGTGATGTTTTAACGTTGCACAAACATATCCAATAAAGCTAAGATTAAAAGGTAATTAACTGCCAAAAAATATGCAGTAAGTTTCTCCAATGAAGGTCTTATTTCTAAGATATATAAGGAACTGATTCAATTTTAAACAAAAGAGTCATTCTTCAATTGACAAAATAGGCTAAGAATAAGAACCAGTAGTTTTGAAGGGAAGAAATGCAGGTTATCTGTAGCTATATGAAAAAATACTCCAAATCACTACTAATAAGAGAATCAGAAATTAAAGCAATTCTAAAATTCTACCTCACATCCATCAAAGTGGCAAAGATGATGAAAAAGAAAAATGATAAATGGTAGAGGGTTCAGAATGAAAACTACTCATATTTTTTATAAGAAATTGACTTTTTTTCCCTTCCTACCTCCCCACCCCCAAATGGAATAGAGTGGAAAGAAGAGAAAATACACTTGTATTAATTTGGAAAATGGGAAAGGTTGCTACATATGTGAAATGTTATATGTACTGTCAGATGAGGTCACTTTATTATTAATTTAATTTGTTTTACTTTGCTACAAAAGACATCTCAAAGAGTGGGGGTAATCTATAAATTTCTGCAATATATCAAAAAAATGTTATAAACACTAAATCAGCTAGGAGACAAATAAGGTCAAAAATTGAGGGGGAAAAAAACAGTCCTTTGGATGTGCTCTTTAGTGCTCTCTTCTTCATTAACAACTACTTTTTATTTATATACCTTTGTCACTGTGAGTTCTTACCTAGTTTTTCATTTTGCTTTTGTCATAGTAACATAACTGCAATGTCTGCACAACACTTTGTACATAGTGGGCATTTAAAAACTGTTCCCTGAATTTGCTGGATAACTAGTAACATTTACTATACGGTAATGAACACACACACAAAGGTAAAAATTCATTTAAGAAAGCAGATATTAATTACAATAAACATGCAAATGCTTGGAAATAACAAAAAAGAACACAGAACATTGATAATTTTGCTCAAAGGAAGTTAGATTTTTAAAATGCTAACATAGGGTATGTCTCAAAAGTCTTAGTGGAGTTTTAAGTTTTAATAGCTTAAAATTAATTATAAAAATTGGGCAATTGGTTATTCTAAATATTTTAACAGCCACTTCTTGCATTTGTACTTATATTGTGATTTAAGTCCTAAAAAAAAAGGCATTGTCACAAATTGTTGTGTTTTCAAGCTGTTTCTAACCAATTTACTATTACTCTCCTGTGCCTTTCCCAAAGCAGTCATTTATTTCATTGTAACCAAAAACAGCATGAAGCTATAAAAGCACTTAATTTTACTTAGCCATTTCTGAGGCCACAAATCAATTTATAATCAAGAAAATTAATGACATTTACTCTCTATTAGAAACTTATGACAAAAAAAGAATTATTTTAGATGTAAAGTGTCTTACATAGCTCCAAAGAGTTATATTTTACACTAGACCTCCATCAGCAAACCATACTTCTAAAAGCAAAACTAGGAAACCATTTATTAACATTATCTTTAAGCTATGAGACCTCTAGACAACATTTAAAAGCAGAGGAATTAATATTTGGTTCCCACTCAACTTCCACTTCTTGGAACCATATCTCTCCAATAACACAGGCTTTGACCCCCTTTTTTTTGGTAAGACTCAGTTTTCTAGAAGGAAGGGGAGAGGCACAAAAATTGAAGGAATCTAAGTTGGAAGGGACATCAAAATCAATCTATTTCAACTACTTTAGGAAGACTCTCCTTTTTCCCTTATAGGCAGCTGAAAACCTGCCTTATAACTTCCTAGTTCTACCCTCTTGGGAAAAAAGACTATCACACTTTCTCATTAAAACTCTTGAAATATTTGAAAAGAGAGATTCTAGTCCTTCTAGAACTCCTCTTTTTTTTTAGAATAAAAATGCTCAGGTCCTTCAATCGAAAACTCATAAAACTTGGTTTCATGTCCATTCATTATCCTTGTCACTCTCTGAATGATTTCCAGCAGATCAAATGACCAATGATGATGATATAAAGTGCATTCAATGTATATATCTTAAATACACTATCTCATTTGAGCCTCACAATGACCCTTAAAGGTAGATAGGTACTGTAGGTATTAATACTTCCTTTTAACAGAAGAAGCAGACTTAGAGAGGTTAAGGACTGGCCCACTGTCACCCAGGTATTAAGGGTCCAAGGTAGGACACTGGCCCCCAAGTAATTCCAAGATGGTGCACGGAATAGAGCACTGAATTAAAAGTCAGGAAGAGCCGAGTTCAAATTCTGTCATTGTTAGTTGTATGATCCTAAGCAAGGGTAACTGAATCTGTCTGCCTTAGTTTCCTCAACTGTAAAATGGGGAAAATAAAAGCATCTACCTCTCAGGAGTGTTGTAAAGATCAAATAAGTAAATACTTGAAAAGTGCTTACCATTACTACCTGGCACATAGTAGGTATTTAATAAACGGCTGTTTCCTTCCAGATTATACATCTAGTATCCACCATATTGATACTTCTCCTAAAATTTGACTCCCAAAATTAACACAATATCTCATAACCTGTAACAGTATAAAGAAAAACAACCCCAGAAGACTTAAGAACGCTGCAACTAGACCAACCAGAGTACTGATGTTGCCTATCTCCTGACAGAAAGGCACTGGGCGCAAGACACAAAATGATACAGACAAGTTTTGTACGTAGCCAATGTGGGATTTTATTTTACTTTACTATGCATATTTTCTATAGGAGTTTTGCTTTCTTTTTTGCAAATAAAAAATAGAAGTGGGAAAGAGAAAAGGACTAGATATGATTAGAGACAGGGCCTTCCCCTTCCTCCTAGTCCCCATTAACAAAAACAAAGCAAGAAGATAACATATAATCTACCAACTGTTAACAAGGGTGTTCCAAGGATAAAATGAGATAATAGATAACATAAAGAGGCTATAGCCTCTATAGTTAAACTCTATGATTTCAATGGGATGAGTACATTCTCCACTAAAGCATCAAATAACTCTTTCACATCCCCATTTTACCCGTGGCCAACTTTCTGCAGATGAGTCTTCAAAGCACAGGCACAGAATCTGTCCCCATCCTGCAGCTGAAACTCTTCCCAACGTCAACTTGTTAGAAGCTGACGAAGTTTCAGTTTTTCTACCACTGGCTTGGAGAAGCCCTGTACACCTTCACTTTGTATGGAAGCTTTGAGAGGACTTTAGTGGAACTATGTATTCTGAGTTATTGCCAAATTACTGTGGCACATGACAGTGCTTCCCTCAGCTCCTCCCAACTGTCCAATCTCTTTTATGTTAAACAGTCCAAGTTCTTCCATTTGGAATCCCTCTTCTGAACCTGCATCTGCTTGCACAGCTCCCCCATAAAATGTGACAAGGAGAACTGAAAGCATAACATAGATAAAGAATTAGCTGGTGGCAGAGCCAGGAAGACCTGGGTTTAAGTCCTACCCCTTATATACTGGCTCTGTGACAATGAAGAAAGTCACTTTATCTCTCAATGATCTTGGCAACTCTCAAAGACTTAAATTACAGAGACTTGCAGTATCAGAGAGATCAACTACATTAACTTACATCAATCAAATCACAGGAACATAATAATGGACACATATGGACACGCATACGCACGCACACACACACATGCACGCGCACACACACACACACACACACACACACACAGTCAGGACCCACATTCACTCTCTGGTTCTTACTGTGTGACCATGGAAAAATCGCATCATCCCTCTGAGGCTATTTCACCATTAAAATGAGGGTAGTAACTGCTGTAGTACCTATCTCTTATGGAAATCAAAGGAAATAAACTGCATAAAGTACTTTGAAAACTTTAAAACCCTATGTAAATGTCAGTTATTATCATCATCACTATCATTATTACTACTAAGATACATTCTGGAGGACTTACATGCGCCCTGATAAAATTTCAACCTTTTAAATTCAGCCCACTATGCCAATCAACTGAGAACTTAAATACGTTGCATAAACAGCATCCCTAAATGGGTTGCTTCTTATACTATTGCTTCAGTTTTGATCCTCTTATTTCTTCATCCATAATTTATACCTACAAAGTAAATGTTTGATATTACCAACTAAAAGATATAGAATGATTCTAAAACAACACTTCAAAAAATAAGCATGTCACCTGGTTTTCTTTCAGCCAGTTGCAATAAACTATCTTTTTTAACTGACTGGACAAGAGGTTAAACTTTGAAAATTCTAACAATCTGAACACTCACATCAAAGTACTTATAAAGGTCACAAAATATCAGTCAAGCTTAATAAAAGCTAAGAAATATAATGGTGCAGGGATGTATAAAGTTTTTCAATAATGGACCATGTGACCTCATGAATATTTTACAAATTTGAGTTCTAATTAATCTAAGCCAGTATTAGCAAGACACCTAGTGTCAATCACTTACACAAAGCAGCAGTGGGAGGGAAGAGGGTTAGGGTTTGTGTAGCTAAGATCTCAGAGACACTAATATTCCTTCCAATAGTGCGGCTTGCAACACAAGCCTGGAGGCCACATGTGCACTTCTAGGTCCTTGGGTAAAGCCGTTTGACTAAGTTCAAGTTTTACAGAATAAATGCTTTTATTAAGGATTTGTTCTGTGAAGTTTAGATTAAGACAAAGGGTGATACTTGAGGATTAGATGGCTGTAGCCTTGAAGCCACAGTTTCCTCACCCCTCTACTAGAGGCTTTCCATTTGATCTCTTGACAATATATAGGTTCCAATGAAGCATATGTGCTAACAGCTATCAGTACCCTCATAACATAACTTGTTGACCTCTTTTTCCAGTTATATATAATTCTAATCATATCGTTTCACACTGTGTGTCCTGTGCAATTCTTTTTCGTCAGGGGCTAAAGTCTATCTACACCATATCATATAACTATTTATCCTTTTAGTGACTCACAACTTTAATTCTTCAGAGTTTATGGTATTATGACTCTCAGAAACATCATTGAAAGAACACTGATATTAAAAAGTGTTTTTGTTTGGGAGAAAACTCAAGATAATTAAAGCATTGCTCAATTTCCCAAAAGCAATCTGGTCTTCACTCTTCTACTCAATTCTGGATCCAGTCCACTCTCCTATCTTCAAGGTTTATTCAAAATATATGCACTAATCAACTTGCCATAAGAAATGTCCATCACATTTCATACCATACAGAGCCTAGAAATAGGTATTCTTCATCTAATTGGTATTTTCTATATGAATAAGGACAATGAACTTTTTGAATGGTTTTGGATTTCATTTAGAAGGTCCTACACTGCTGAACCTTAATACATCAGAACAATATCATCTGTAATATGGAGCACTAAAACTTCAATTCAAACAACTCAACTCAAACGAAATGTAATGAATCATCTTCTCCCTGAGATTTGCTCTACAGAATTACTTCTATTTCTAGATTTGAAATCAGGAAGAGCTGGGTGTGAATTCTACCTTGATCTCTATTCAGTGATGGGCTACCAGAACCTCTCCAGGATTCAGTTTTCTCCCATTTAAAACAGAGATAATATTACTTATAGTTCTACCTCTCAAAGCTGTTACCAACTTCAAAAGGAATATGCAAATCTTAAAAGCATTATGATTCTAGGATAAACCCTTTCACAACCTTCCTCCTGCCTCTCCAAATATTACATTACTTCTCTTCATTCAATCTATATTACAGGCAAACTGGCCTTTCTTCTTTTCCCTCCCCAAATTCCACCTCCTTCTCTCTAGCCTTTGTACAGATAGGTTTCCCATTCCAGCAATGTTCTCCAACTTCTCCTTCATACCTTAGAACCTTTAACTCATAGAAAGTTCAGCTCCAGTGTCCTCCTGCTAGAAGAGGCCTTTTCAGATTCATCATTCAAAACTACTCTATTTATTCTGTACATACTTTGTACACAGTGTGTATATTTTTCTTTCCCTAGATACAATGTAAGCTGCTTGAGAGCAGGCACTATTTAACTTCTGTCTTTGTATCCTCAGTGACCAACCTATTATACTGAATTATTTATAGAAATGCCCTATGTTCACTAATATATTATAGACACATCCTGTGAGTAGGGAACTCATTTCAATTTTCTGTACTTCTACTGGGCCCTTCCAATATGGTAGATGATCAATAAGTGACGTTTAAACTGAAGTCATCATTACTGGAGTCTCCTACCCTGATTATCCTTGCTTTCAAGTAAAACTTTAATAAACTACAAAGATTCATAAAAACAGTATCTCAGAGTTGCTACCCATAACAAAAGAGAGATTCACAAGACTATATTTCAGTCAAGCAAATCTTTTTTGGGAAATTTTCTCTTAGCCACCAGAATTCTACCTTACTGATATATTCTCTAAAATGAGATGAATAATTACTGAATAATTCTCTAAAAGAAGATACTACATAAGCAAATTCCGATATATATTTTCTTTATTCTTTAACAAAACTATAGAACCAATCGTGTTTTGCCCTAGGAATCCAATTTTTAACCTGCCACTTTTAATAAATATTTCTATATTAGGAAGCAGGCAGCTGGAAGCAATTTGAAGAAATGGAGTCCAATACGCACTTTTTTGGCTTTTTTTTTTTTTCATCAAAGATAATAAGCAATGACAATACCAATTTCATTTTAACTAGCTTCCAAACTGAACCAAAATTTCTCCCCTTCTCTTTGCATTTTATAGAATCCTTCCAGAATTTATGAGATATAACCACAAAACTTACAGCAGCAGGAAGAAAAGCTGATTTCTCTCATAATGAATATTTAAGCCTTTAAAACATACTAAAAGTTTCACAATTTGTTATAGTTTCTAATTTGCCACTCTCCAGGAACCCAACCATCATTAATTCTCTATCATGAGCTACACTTAACATTTTAGAGTAATACAACAACTAGAAACACTGAAAATGAATGCTTCTGGATCAAGAAGGCAGATCTTATTGGTCATTTTGCAAAAGGAACACAGAGAGGCTTTAAAGATTCAATTCAACTAACATTTGTTAAGCACCTACTATGTGTAAGGCACTAAGAAAGGCCAATGAGAAGAATCAGAACAATTTCATATTTTCCTAATTCATTTTCTGACTAGACAGAAAAAGTTCTTTTCTTTGGCGAAGGCTTTAGTAATAATAATGTCACTTCACACCTTTAGAGCTGGAAGGAACCTCAGCAGCCATCTAGTATAATCCATCCCTGAAAAAGAATCTTCACTTCAATGTACCCAACAAATGATCATTCAGCTTTTGCAAAACCTCCACAATCTCCTAAAATGGATAAATCCACTTTGGTAAAGAGTTCTAATTGTTAACAAGATTTTTCTGACATCAAGCCTAAATTTGCCTATTTATAATATTGACCCATAAATTGTTTCTAGTTCTGCTCCAACAGGTTAAAGAACAAATGAAATCCTCTTTCTGAAAGAAAGAACTGAAAGAATTTGAAGACAGATATGTTTCATCTTTTCAATATAAAAATCCTGACTTCCTTCAACTGACCTCTATTTGGCACCATCTAGATGCCTTTTATCCTCCTGGAATCCCTCTTCTCAGCTTCTCTCTCACCTTAGAAAAAAAAATGCAGTATCCAGAACTGGTGGGGGAAGCATTCCAAAAGAGCTCTGAACACAGTAAAATATAACAGAATTATCTCATTCATTTGAAAGCAATATTTTTTTTTCCCTATTACTGTAGACTAAGATCATATTAGCTTTTCTGATCATGTACTATATTCATATCCAAATAGCAAGGTCTACTAAAACTCCAGGATCTTTTTCAGATAAACTACAATCTAATCAGACCTACCTCACCTTGTTCTTGTAAAGTTAATTTCCTGAACATAAGTAGAAAAAGACAATTTCTTTTGGTCTCTACTTGTTTCATTGATTTTTATTGCTTTACATATTTACCATACTGTCATGAAAAACAATATTATTCCTACCACAAGGTTCGCCTTTGTTGTCCAGATGAGTTAGAATTTGGAGAAAGAATAAATGAGTGATTGATCAAATGAATGAATGAGAAAGTGCTTATTATATACCAAGCCATTGTGTTAAGTGTTAGGGATATAAATACAAAAGTTCCTTTCCCTCAAGGAAGGTAAATTCTAATTGGAGGTGACAACATATGAAGGGAAACAGTGGTCAGGGAAAAGTATTTTGGTTTGCAAAGTTACAAAAAGGGTAAGTAAAGGCATATAGTATAATAATAATATTGATTTGATTGTGGTTCTAAAACTGCAAGTTGGGTGGGAAGTGGTGAGGGAAAAGGACAACAAGGAGGGTGTGCTCGCAAGGCAGCTGATGTAATAACCAGGGAGTGAAGTCCAGTGTGTATGGGCCATGTGAAGCATTTACCACTTATAACAGTGGAGCACCCCATTAAATGTATCTATAGATAAAAGGCCTAAGGATCAGGGCACTGTCTCTGTCTTAGAGGTGGCAGTGTTGTGAGTAAGGTGTCCAATTAGTAAAACACCCTGATGGGGTGGAAAGATCATAGGTTTGAGGTCAGAAAATATGCTATTCAAGCCCTGATTCTATCAATAATTCTGAGGCTGTCATATCACTCCTAAGCTTCTATTTCCTCCTCCTCTGTAAAACTGGCTAAGATAATCATATTATCCACGCATGGAATTGTTTTTAAAACAATAAAGTAGGGGCAAAGCCAAGATGGTGGACTAAAGGCAGGGACTCTCCTGAACTCTACCCCCAAACCTTTCCAAATACCTATAAATAATGACTCTAAACAAATTCCAGAGCAAAAATTTTCCAGCCCAAAACAACTTGGAAGGCCAGCAGGAAAGGACCATTGCACCAGGGTGAGAGAAGAGCACACGTCAGTGCAGGCCACATCAGCACAGACCCACAGCACAGACTGGGCCCACGCAAACCGGGAGCAGGCCTTGAGAGTGACTAAATCAGCAGCAGCAGCAGTGGTGGTTGCTTTTAGACCTCTCAGCCCACAGATGGTAAGGGGTAGAACAATTTTAGGCAGGAAATTACAGGGGCCTCTTTGCTGGCAGTGAGGCAGGACTCTTGCTTTGTTCCTACTCAAACCCAGGTCACAGTCCTGGGAGGCTATCCCAGGGCCAGAAGGAGTACTAGCACAACAAAGCTTGTGGCCACAGTGGAATGGGGACCTTCCTCACAGTCCCATGGCAGAAAAGAGTGCTTGTGGTCAAGCACAGGTGAGGAGAGTAATAACCACCTCTCCTTAGATCACAGCACTTGGGAAGAAATGAAGTCCCTAAAAGTATCTCTGAAAGTAGCTGCACAAAAGCCCTGAAGCTTAGGACAGTTACCCCTCCATACAGGAAGCAGAGCCCTACTTTAACAAGAGTTAAAAAGTCAAATAATGGGCTGGGAGAATGAGCAGACAACAAAAAAAATTCTAACTGCAGAAAGTTACTATGGTGACAAGGAAAATCAAAACACACACTCAGAAGAAGAAGATAAAGTCAAAGTTCCTACATCCAAAATCTCCAGGAAAAATATGAATTGATCTCAGGCCATGCAAGAGCTGAAAAACGATTTTGAAAATGAAGTGAGAGGCAGAGGAAAAATTGGAAAGAGAAATGAGAGTGATGCAAGATAATCGTGAAAAACAAGTCCACAGTTTGGTATATGAGACACAAAAAAATACTGAAGAAAATAATATAAATAAAAGCAGATTAGACCAAATGGTAAAAGAGGTACAAAAAAACCAAAGAGAAGAATGCCTTAAAAAGCAGAATTGGTCAAATGGAAAATAGGAACAAAAGAAAATAATTACTTAAAAATTACAATGGAGCAAATTGTGAGAAATCAAGAAACAATAAAATAAAGCCAAAAGAATACAAAAATAGAAGACAATGTGAAATACCTCACTGGAAGAAATGCCCTGGAAAAGAGATCCAGGAGAGATAATTTAAAAATTGTTGGATTACCTGAAGGCCATGATTTAAAAAAAAAAAAGGCCTAGACATCATCTTTCAAGAAATTATAAAGGCAAACTTGCCCTGATATTCTATCACAGGAGGGTAAAATAGAAACTGAAAGAATCCACTGATCACCTCCTGAAAGAGATCCCAAAATGAAAACTCCCAGGAATATTAGAGCCAAATTCCAGAGCTCCTAGATCAAGGAAAAAATTACAAGCAGCCAGAAAGAAACAATTTGAGTGTCATGGAGCCACAGTTAGGATGACAAGATTTAGGAGCTTCTACATTAAAGGAGCAGAGGGCTTGGAATATGATATTCCAGAGGGAGAAGGGGTTGTGGGGGGAAATGAGACATTAATGCAATATTGGTAGAGTTGTGAAGTGATTCAGCCATTCTGTAGAGCAATCTGGAATTATGCTCTAAGGGCTATAAAACCATGCATGCCCTTTGACCTAGAAATACCTCTACTAGGTGTGTGTCCCAAGAGAGATTTTTTAAAAACCAAAAAGAAAAGGACCTATAGGTACAAAATTATTTAGAGTAGCTCTTTTCTGGGGGCAAAAAATTGGAAATTGAGGAGACATCCATCAGTTGGGGAATGTCTGAACAAACTGTGGTATGTGATTGTGATGGAATACTATTGTCCTATAAGAAATGAAGAACAGGATGCTCTCATAAAAACCTTGAAAAACTTGCATGAGCTAATGCAAAGTTCAATGTACTGTGTACAAAGTATCAGCAATATTGTAAGATTATCAGCTGTGAATGACTTGGGAATTTGCAGCAATACAATGATCCAAGACAACTCTCAAGGATTTATAGATGAAAAATGCTACCCATCCCCAGAGAAAGAACTGATGGTGCCTGAATATAGATTGAAAGATACATTTTTTACTTTCTTTATTTTTCTTCAGGGTTTTTTTTTTTTGGTTTATAATTTCTTTCACAACATGACTATTATAGAAATGTTTTGAATGACTAGACATGTGCAACCTGTATCAAAATGCTTGCCTTATCAATGTGGTTTATGAGAGGGAGGAAGGGAGAGAATTTGGAACTCAAAGTTTTAAAAATAGATGTTCAAAACTGTTTTTCAAATAAAAAACATTTTTTAAAATAAAATGAAAGAATAAAGTATTATACAAATTTAAACCATTATTATTGATCTTATATCAAATGAAGAAAACTGATAGAATCATAATGTTAAAAGGAAATTGTCCTTTCCAAAGTTATTAATGATATATTAATTGCCAAATCCAGTGATCTTTCTTTTCTTAATCTTGGTCCTTTTTGACTTCTCTGCATCATTGGATACTCCTCTTGGAAGTTTTCTAACAATATTCTTTTGTTTCTTCTTCTATGTGACTACTCCTTCTTAAGTCACCTTTGTTGGTTCTCCATTCATATTAGATCCATCAACTATGGGTGTCCCCCAAGATTCTTATCTATTTTACCCCTATACCATCTCATCTGGTGAACTCATCAGCCCCAAAGAATTCAATTATTAGCCATATACAAATGATTCTCTGAGCTATATATCTAGCCCTACTCTCTCACTGCTTTTGGCCATCCATATCTGAATGTACTATAGAAATCTCTAATACAACATGTCCAGAAAAGAATTCATTACCTTGTTATCAGCAAGCACCCTAGCATACCCAGGATGGCTGCTAGCACAGGTTCTTACACCGGCTTTTCTAAAGGAAAGCAACTCAAAATGGGTTAATAATCTCACTTTAATAAATCAAACCATATCATTTACCTAGTTTACAGGGAAAAGTCAGTACCCTGAACTTCAGAGAATGCAATCACAATACAAACACTAGTTATAAGCACAAGTTACATGCAGACAAAGAAACAGATCAGCAGACGGGCTTCCAAACCCTCTGAGCATTACATCCATACCTATTCATTTACCAGAGAGGGAAGCACCAACATCTGGGTTTTTCAAAGCCAGGGGGCTCAACAGCTTCCCAGAGTCTCATCTGGCCAAATCACAAAATCTCCTCAAAGTGAGCCCCAAAGCAAAACCTCACATCAGGGTCTATATGTAGCCTTCTCCTGGATCAGAGAATGTCACAGCCCTCTTGATCCACTGCCCAATCACAAAGCTACAAGGTGTGGGGATTCCTGAAGAACAAGCTTCCCACCACAGGCTCCACATGACCACATTCAGCCTATTAGGAGGCAGAGTATACTTTCAAATAGGTGAAGGTTCTCAGAGTCACGTAGCCACTTTAGCAAAAGGCCTAGGGGCAGGGAAGATCTTCAGATTCCCATTACATACCTATACCCCTTTTCTACCACTTTGCCAACAATGGTATATAATTAGAGGTGGGTCATTAGAAGGAGTGGGCTGACACTTGCTAGGCATATTGTCTTGGACAAGTTCAAATAACCTCTCTGAGACTCAGTTTCTTCATCAGAAAAAAGATTACTATGGCACCACTACCCCAACCTTCCAGTTCACCTTTTAGCTCCCCTCCTGAAGGTGTGCTGTCCCGATCAGTGACAGCTCATTCACCTGACCACAATTCATTGGAATTCTCCTGTCAGGTTACTCTATTACTAAACCCACCAGCTCTCACTCCTCAGTCTGATTGATTAGAAAAGATCACCTATAATTGGCCCCAGATACCCAATCATGTTTCACTTCATTCCACTACCTACTCTGAGCATGGTAGTCAAATCAATACTACCATTATTTTGAAAACGTGCATGTTACTTGTCATCCCTATAGATCAGCTAACTTCTCCTGTGACTCTCAGACTAACACTCCCTTCCCTACACAGCACTTTTTTATATATATAAAATCTCCTCCATTAGAACTCAAGATAAAGGATAAAGACTGCTTTACTCTCATATTAGTATGTGTAATGTTTAGCACTAAGTACCTGGCATATAGGAACAATCAAAAATTATTTTCATTCATTCATTTATTTCTTAACTCACAGAGGCAAGCATTCTATAAGCAGCAACATGCTTTATCATATAAGCCATTATTTACTAGGCAAAAATTATTTCTAAAAGTATTTGTCAAAAGGAGTTTTGCTAAGTCACTACTCCCAAGTGCTATGAATACACATAGCAAAGTCAGACAGCTCCTGCTTTCAAGGAGCTCATGTTCTAACGGGAGAGAAAATAAATACTTAAAAGTTTCAGATCAAAGTCAGAAGGAAAGGTCTCATGGTCCATAGGCTGCAGCAGTAAAACAGATGATAATGGCTCTTCTTTAATGTCATTTCTACTGATAAAATGCTATCATATTTTGATGACCTACTTAAGGTCCACTGAGTAGTCTGAAGACAAACTTCTGTTGCAGCCCCAAAGGTTCTTCATCTTTAACACCTCCTTCCCACCCCCAACCCCATGCTCAGCTGGTTTTCCTGCTTTTGCTTGTTGTCTCACCTTTATAGATTGTATGGTCCTTGAGAGCAAGGCCTATCTTGGATTTCTTAACTGGATCTTCAATGCTTAGTACAGTGCCTGGCACACAGTAGGTACTTAATAAATTTTTATTGGCTTGGATTGAAGAAGAATAAGTAAAACCATCTTTGCATCCTAGAGATAAACACACTGTATTTTTAAAAAAATGTGTTGCTGATGCTCTTAAACTCTGGCAATTAGAAACAACCCTCTCAATGAAGTTGAAGAAAACATATTGGCCATGTCTGAAAAAGTATACCTCAATATTTACCTATAGTTCATTACCTCTGCCATGGTGAGAGACGTAATCACATTCTTTTTTAACATGGGTATCCTTAATGTATTTATTTTTATAATGTCAACAATAATTTCTACCTTTATGTCAAGAAAAGCATATTTCACACAGATATCCTTATTAAATTTAGCAGAATGTAAATAAGCATGTCAGTTCTTAAATAAATTTATGATTTCATAATCATAATTCATAATCACTGCAATCTATCCATACTTTCTAATCATGTAGTTCTTGCCCAAGGTTTCTCAGAAATGCTTCACAGATGGATCTATCCAACAAGCCAGAGACTTTGATTTGTTTTTTATTTAAACATTTTGGTTGTTCCAGGGCAGCACTTGAACTGTCCATCTGTTATCTTTTGCTTTCATGACATGACCTGCCCACCTCCTTTTCTAATCACACATACTCTGAAAAATCTCCCTCTTGCCACTTTTCTCCTTCAAGTGATTCTTGGTAACATGTAGCAAATTATGTACGCCCACTATCTGCCCCACCATTGTCCTTTGGCTACGGTATTTGTACTGTTTGGTGACTGGTGAGTGGTCAAGGAAATCAGGTTCACAGGAATTTAGGCTATTAGAGCTGAAAGGAACTTCCAAGATTATGAAGCCCAAATGTTCTCATATTACTATAGTTAAGGAAAGGGAAGTACTTTGTTCCTCATTATCCACTGAATAAATGGCAGGGATAAGACTTGAACCAAAACTTTTATCTGACTAAAAGGCTAGTGTTTTTTTCCCCACTCATGACATTTGAATTTCCTTGAATATTGGTGTTTGAGGCAAGAGGGGTTAAAGATAAGGAACAGTACTTTGAGGCTACAACAGAAATTTGCCAACAGTATATTTTGATCATCAGAATATGATAAGATTTCATCAAGGAAAACTGCCCTAATATCTCAGAACCAGAAAGTAAAATATAATTGAAAGAATGCACCAATCAACTCCTGAAAGAGATCTGAAAAATGAAACCTCCCAGGAATATTACAGCCAAATTCCAGAACTTTCAGATCAAGGAGAAAATACTAAAAAGCAGCCAGAAAGAAACAATTCAAATATCAAGGAGTCACAGTAATGATTACATAGGATTTAGCAACTTCTGGATTAAAGGATTAGAGAGACTGGAAATGGTATTCTAGAAGGCAGAGGAGCTTGGATTACAAGCAAAAATCAACTGCCCGGCAAAACTAAATACAAACTTAGGGAAAAACAGATATTCAGCAAAAAAGGGGAACTTTTAAACATTCCTGATGAAAAGACCAAAGTTAAACAGAAAATTCAATTTTTAAAGACAAGTGTCAAAAGAAGTATAAATAAGTAAATAGGAAAGAAGAAACATAAGTTATCCAATAAGATTAAACTGTTTACATCCCTACATCAGGAAATGATACTTGCAACTCTTACGAACTACATCTTTGGGCAGATAGGTGGCTCAGTGAATAGAGCACCAGCTCTGGAGTCAGGAGGACCTGAGTTCAAATCCAGTCTCAAACACTTAACACTACTAGTTATATGACCTTGGGCAAGTCACTTAACCCCAACTGCCCTGTCTTCCCTTCTCCCCCCCCAAAAAAACCCCAAATTAAAAAAAATTTTTAAAACAAAAGAACTATATTAGAGTGGTTAGGAGTATACACAGACAGAGGGTACAAGTATAAATTGACTTTGATGGGATTATATAAAAAAAAATTCAGAAGTGAGAAGGAGAATTGTACTGGAGAAGAGGGAAGAAAGGGGACAGAATGGGGTAAATTATATCACATAAAGAGGTATTAAAGATCTATTGCAATGATGGGGAAGAAGAGAGGGAGGTGAGCATTGCTTGAATCTCACTCTCATTAAATCTGGCTTAAAGAAGGAATAACATACACATTTGGGTATAGAAATCTATCTTACCCTATAAAAAAGTAGGAAAGGAGGGTGACTAAAAAGGGGGAGGGGGAAGCCAAAGAGAAAGGAGGGCAGATCGAAGGAGGCAGTGGTCAGAAGCAAAACACTGGTGCAAAGGAACAGGGTAAAAGGAGAGAGAGATAAAGTATAAACAAGGGGAAAACAAGCAGAGGGAAAGACACATTTAGTAATCATAACTGTGAATGTGAATGGGATGAGCTCTCCCATAAAACAGAACTGGATGGCAGGGTGGATTAAAAAAATCAGAATCCTACAATACATTGTTTACAAAAAACAAATCTGAAGCAGACACACGTGAAATAGAGGTAAAAGGGTGGTGCAGAATATATTATACTTCAGCTGAAGAAAAAAAAGCAAGGGCAGCAATTGTGATCTCAGACACACAAAACGCAAAAAAAGATCCAATTAAAAGATACAAGAATGGAAACTACATCTTGCTAAAAGGTATCATTGTCTATGGACAATGAAGTGATTATCAATATTAAATACATATGCACCAAATATATCCAAATTTCTAAAGGAGAAGTTAAATGAGTTACAGGAGGAGACAGTAAAACTATATCAGTGGGGGATTTCAACTGTCCCCTCTCAGATCTAGATAAATCTAACCAAAAATAAATAAGAAAGAAATTAAGGACATGAATAGAATTTTTGAAAAGTCAGATACAGAAACCTGGAGAAAATTTAATGGGAAAAGCAAGGAATATACTTTTTTCTCAGTGGCACATGGCACCTACGCAAAAAGTGACCATGTATCAGGGCATAAAACCTCACAATCAAAATCCAAAAAGGCATAAATATTAAATGAATTCTTTTCAGACTCATGATGAAATAAAAATTACATCTAACAAAGGATCATTGAAAGACAGATTAAAAATTAATTGGAAACTAAATAATCTATTCTGAAAGAATGAGTGGGTCAAACAATAAATCATAGAAACAATCAACAATTTCATCAAAGAGAATGGCAACAATGAGGCAACATACCAAAATTTATGAGATGCAGCATTCCTCAAAATAAGCAGTAGTTATCTAAAACCATCAGCAAGCATTTTCTGTAATGGGGATATGGTAGAAATCTTTCCAGTAAGATCAGGGTGCAATTGCAATTGCAATTGCCCGTTATCACCATTATTATTCAATATAGTACTAGAAATGTTAGCTATAACAATAAGAGAAGAAAAAGAAATTGAAGGAATTAGAGTAGAAATAAAACTAGAGGAAATAAAACTATCATTCTTTGCAGATGATATGATGGTATATATATATTAAGAGAACCCTAGAGAATCAACTAAAAAAAACTACCTAAAAAAATTAATAACTTTAGCAAAATTACAGGGTAGAAGATAAACCCACATAAATCAGCATTTCTTAATATGACCAACAAAACCCATGAGCAAGAGACAAAAAGAGAAACTCCATTGCAAAGAACTGTAAAAAAATATAAAATACTTGGAAATATACCTGCCAAGACAAATCCAGGAACCATATGAATACAATTACAAAACACTTTTCATGCAAATAAAGTCAGATTTAAACGACTGGAAAAATATCATCTTCTCATGGGTAAACCAAGCCAACATGATAAAAACGACATTTCTGCCTAAACTAATTTACTTATTCAGTGGCCTTACCAATCAAACTACCAAAAAACCATTTTATAGAGCCAGAAAATGTAACAACAAAATTCACTGGGAAGAACAAAAGGTAAAGAATATCCTGGAAATTAGGGAGGAAAAATGCAAAGAAAGGTAGCCTAGCCATAGCAGATCTAAAACTCAAAATAGTATTAAGTGGCAATTCTCAAAACTATCTGGCACTGGCTAAGAAATACAGTGGTGGATCAGTACAATACATTTAAGTACACAAACCGCAGTAGAGAACACCTTAGAGAAAGCTACTATTAGACACAAATATGTATATACACGTAAAACCAAACAATACATAGTTCTGTTTATCAATTCTTTCTCTGGATGCAGATAACATCTTCCTTCATATGTCCTTTGTAGATGATTGAGTATTTACAATATTCAAAATGATTTAGTCATCTACATATGTCCTTTGTAGATGATTGAGTATTTACAATATTCAAAATGATTTAGTCATCTAAAGTTGTTCTTAGAAAAACACTGTTGTACTGTTCTTATCACTCCCT
>CM053588.1:120099597-120123731 GCA_028646515.1 Pseudochirops corinnae | reverse complement strand
AGATCTATCTTGCTCAGAGGGGGTGATGGGGGAGGATATAGGAGAGAACAGATGGGGGGAGGGGGTATACAGTGGGTTCTCTGTTCGGGAGTGGTGGGTAAGGGAAAGATGGGTAGAAAATTTGTATCTCAAAATCTTGTGGAAATCAATGATGTAAACTAAAAATAAAAAAAAGTGAATTTAAAAAAAAAAAGAAAGACTATTGGACCTGGAATTGAGAAGACCTAAGTTCAGATTCAGTTGTAGATACTGTGTGACCCTAGTAAGTCACTTAAATTCTGTCTGCCTCAGGTTCCTCATATGTTGAATAAGGATAATATTTAACACCTATCTCCCAGGGTGTTTGCCGAGATAAAATGAGATGAATTTTAAAGTGCTGTGTCAATGCTAAGTAGTTTGTTTAAGGTTTTTGTCAGGGTTTTTCCTGTTTTGTTTTTTTAAACTTTTTTTATTTAAAGATGACAAAAGGAGTCATGTAATTTCCGTTGATCATTTCATTGGCATTTTCTAAGGCTTTAGCAAGTTTAAATATGGCCTTTGAAGAGGAAATTTGAATGAGAGATAACTGGCATGATTCATAGGTCCTAGCACTCACTTAGTAGGTGCTTAATAAATTTTTGTTAATTAATTGGTGATGTATGGAGAGATAATAGTATCTAAAAACTGAAAAGGAGCCTGTAATGAAGGTAGTTCTATGAAGTTGTTAAGTAGATGTATTAAATATGTGCTAAATTTTTGCTTCCAGGCAACTCTCTAAAGTTTCAGAACAATTATAATGAAAGATAGAACATCCTATGTAGGATTTAACTACAGTAGAGAAATTATAGATCTGGAAATTTCTTTCCCTTTACCCACTCAGTCCTCTTCAGTCCCTTCCTCCCTTCCAAAATTTGCAAAATTGACTATTTTGGTACCTGATTTAATAGTTTTCGAATTTGAACCTCAGAGAAGTTATGACTTAACTAAAGTTATAGACTTTGTTAATGACAGAGTAGAACTCTAATATTATTTCTTTTAAGCTAATTATTTCCATTAGCACTCTGCTTCCCTGTGGTGACTCTTTAAGCATTAATTAAGCACTTACCACATACTAGGACCTATAGCTACCAAGAAAAAATATTAGCAAATAAGCATTTATTAGTCACCAACTATGTGCTAGGCATTGTAGTAAGCACTTGGAATATAAAGAAAGTAAAAAAAAAAACAGTCTACATTTCAGAACCTCATAGTCTAATGGGAAAGAGAGCATGCAAATAACTTTACAGAATCTATAGGACATATTGGAAATAATAATTTTCCCATATTTTTACTTGAGTTGCTTTAATTTTATTTGTGCAAGTAATTATTTTTACATAATCAAATTATCTTTTTTATTCTGTAGTATTCTCTATTTTCTGGCTAGTTATGAATTCATCCTCTAGCCATGGTGATAAAAGGTACAGCATATTCTCCAATTTTTTTAATTGCATGATTTTTAAAAACAATTTATCCATTTGGAATTTATTATGACTTACTTTACAAGATGCTGTTCTCAATTTGTTTTCTACCAAACTGCTATCTGGTTTTCACAAGTCTTTTAATACAATTCTCACCCAAATATTGTATTTTCTTGGGATTTTCTAAAACTAACAACCTTACTTATTTATCTAATCTAGTCCATTGATCAATTTTTTCTATTTTATCTTTTACTAGAAAGTTTTAGTAATTACCACTTTATTTTACATCTATTTATGTTAAATTTGTTTCAGTTCTTTTTGTTGATTCTCTATTGTTTTCTTATGATCTGAAAAGAAAGATATTTTATCTTTCATAGAGTGACCTCTTTTACCAACAGTTGTTACAGGATTGTTATTTGCTATTTAAATATTTGATAGAATACACTTATAGATTGG
The DNA here is from genome assembly GCA_028646515.1 of Pseudochirops corinnae. NCBI lineage: Eukaryota > Metazoa > Chordata > Mammalia > Diprotodontia > Pseudocheiridae > Pseudochirops > Pseudochirops corinnae. The sequence continues at coordinate 120,121,839 of CM053588.1, read as the reverse complement.
TGTGGTCTTAGTGCTTTCTTTCTATGAGAGTTTATTTACAACTTGCTTCAGTTTATCTTTCTGGCAGCTGGTCATTTAGGTTACTATATGACATAGCATTACATAATGACTACAACCTTGGACTTGGAGTTGAGGAGAACTGGATTCAAATCCTGACTTAGATTCCTACTGACTTGGTGTTGATATACAATTTGCAGACCTTCAAGCCACAGTTAACTTATCCATAAATTATAGATGTGATGTTACCTCCCTCACAGGGGTGTGTTATAAAGAGCACCTGAGATAATGTATATAATCTGCTTTGCAAACCTTAAAACAGTATATGATTTGATGGAAAATGATATCCATATCCATAGAGAGATCTATGGAGTCTGAGGTTGACTATTTTCTTTTTTTCCCCTTTCTCATGGTTTCTCACATTCATTATAATTCTTCTGTACAACATGACTAATGTGAAAATATGTTTACTAGGAATGTATATGTAGATCCTATATCAGATTGTATGCTGTTTGGGGGACGGAGGGCAAGAAAATTTAAAACTTATGGAAGTGAATGTTGAAAACTAAAAATAAATAAATTAACTAATAAAAAAAGCCAGTATTTGATTGTCAACTCTTACCAATTTTTCCTATTTAATTTTTATATTCTGTATTTTTGAGGGAATTCTTCTATTTCCAAAAATACATCTTCCATTTAAACATTAATTTAGTGAAACTAATTGCATTCCTACAATTTTGTTTCAGTGGTTGTGTTTTTGTATAACTTATGAAACAAATTTAGGTTATGGTTTTTCCTGTGTTCCCTAGAATTCTTCTCTAGCATAATCCTTTATGGAAACCTTGGACATACTAGATGGTTGAATTATACTATTACATAGATTTAAAGCTAAAAGGGGCCTTGTTGGTCACCTCCTCAGTGATTTTTCTTTGTCCAGCTGCTTTGACACAGTAGATGTCAGGTCTGGGAACAGAACTCGCAATTGCTCACTTTGAATCCATCGGTTCCCTCTGTACCTGGTTAAATTTTAAGAAATGGACCTTTTAAAACATTTTTCAGGGATGGAGTCAAGATGACAGTGTAGAATCAGAAGAACTCCGCGAGCTCCCGTCAATACCACCTCAAGTACCTATAAAATATGACTCAAAACAAATTTTAGCACTTCAGACTCCACAAAAATGACGGAATAACAAAGCTCCCTCCAAAGGCAGCCTGGCAGGAAGTCATCGCCAGCACGCTGGAAGTAGAGCCCTGCCCTATGCAGTTTCAGCCCCAGGGCATCCAGGAGAAGCTGCAGCTATAGCTTTCAGGAGAGTGGATCATCAGCAGCTGTGGCTGTTTCCAGAATCACAAACCCACAAGAGCTAAGGACAAAGGGAAAAGGTCAGCAGAACTCAGCTAAATTTGGGGGCGATCTTCTGGCTGAACTCCCTCCAGAGCTAGAAGCAGTCTGAAGCAGCGGCCCTGCAGCTGCCTCCATGTGGGTGCTTCAGAAGCTCCCATCCTGCAGATTGCAGGGGGTCAAGTGATTATTCAGAGGCTAAATGCTCTTGCCTTGAGCTGCCTGGATCAGATCGTGGGCTTGGGTGGTGGTCCTGAGGTGTGTTTTCAGTGAGCCAAAGCTGGTGGGGGCTGCAAAAAGCGGTGGCCTCCTAATAGCTCCGGCAGCTGCGAAAACACCAGAGATTTGGGATGGAGCTCTCCCCTATGAAAGCAGAGTTTTACTGCTGAGCCCAAAAGTCAAGTAATTGACTGGTAATATGAGCAGGCAAAGGAAGTAAAGGAAGCCCAGCAATCCACTTTAGATTCCTTTTTTGGGGTCAAAAAGGACCAAAGCATGGAATGGGAGGAAGACAACAGAGTCAGAACTCCCGCACCAAAAGCTTCCAAGAAAAATACTAAGGGGATAGAGGCCATAGAGGAGCTTAAAAAGGATTTTAAAAACTGAATAAGAGAAGTGGAGGAAAAATTGGGGAGAGAAATGAGAATGATGCAAGAAAATCATAAGAGAGTCAACAACCTGACTGAAGAGAATAACACCTTAAAAAATAGACTAACTCAAATGACAAAGGAGTCTCAAAAAAGCCAATGAGGAGAAGAATGTCTGAAAAAGTCAAAATTGGCAGATGGAAAAAGAATCTCAAACGCTTTCTGAAGAGAATAATTCCTTCAGAGTTAGAGTGGAGCAAATGGAAGCAAATGACTTGATGAGAAATCAAGATGCTATTAAACAGACTCAAACATTAAAAAATAGAAGGCAATGTGAAATAGCTCCTTGAAAAAACCACTGACCTGGAAAATGGATCCAGGAGAGACAACTTAAAAATTATTGGACTGCCTGAAAGCCATGATGAAAAAAAGAACCTAGAAATCATCCTTCAAGAATTTCTCAAGGAAAATTGCCCAGTTATTTTAGAACCAGAGGACAAAATAGAACTTGAAAGAATTCACTGATCACCTCTTGAAAAAGATCCCCAAAAGAAACCTCCTAGGAATGTTATAGCCAGGTTCCAGAATTCCTAGATCAAGGAACAAATATTACAACCTGCCAAGAAGAAACAATTTGAATACTTGTGGAAACACAATCAGGATACCCCAGGATCTAGCAGCTTCTTCATTAAGGAATTGAAGGGCCTGGAATGTGATATTCTGGAGATTGAGGGAGCTAGGATTAAAAGCAAGAATCACATACCCAGCAAAACTGAGTATAATGTTTCAGGGGAAAATATGGTCATTCAGTGAGGTGGAGGACTTCCAAGCATTCTTGAGGAAAAAACCAGAACAGAAAATTTGACATTCAAACACAAGAAACATGAGAAGGTAAACATAGAAAACAAATTATAAGGAATTTATCAAGTTGAACTATTTACATGCCAACATGGAAAAATGCGAATTGTAACTTGTGAAACTTTTCTCAGTATGAGAACAGGTGAAGGGAATATAAATGTGTGTGTATGTATGTGTATGTGTGTGTTTGTGTATGTATGTGTATATACATACACACACATGTCTATATAGGAGGGTATATATGCATATGAATACATATGTGAGTGTGGGTATTTATGTGTAAGTAGACAGAGGGCACAGGATCAATTGAATTAGGAAGGGATGATGTTTTAAAAGGTGTAATTAAGAGGTGGGGGAATAATAGAAAGGAGAGAGGGAGAGACAGAATGGGGTTAATCATCTCATATAGAAGAGGCAAGGGATAACTGTTACAATGGAGGTGGAGAACAGGAAGGCAAAAGGGAATGGGTCACCTTAACTCTCATTGCATTTGGCTTAGGGAGGTAATGACATACACTCTAAAGTGGGTATCTTGCCCTACAGGAGAGTAGGGGAGCTGGGAATGAAAGGGGGGATGATGTTGGGGCCAGGGTGTGTGGAAGGGAGTGGTGTTAGAAACACATACTTCAGTAAAGGGAAAGGTACAAAGTAGAGAATTGAACAAGGAGGAGGGGTCAGATAAGAAGGAAAGAAATATAGTCAATGGTACACAATATGTTCATTATGGGGTTGTTCTGCATAACTACACACGTGCAGCCTGTATTGAATTACCTGACTTTCCAGTAGGGGTGGGTGACAAAGGAGGAATGGAAAAGAATCTAGATTTTAAAGTTCTAATATCAAATGATAAACATGTATTATTATTATCATTATCATTATCATTATTATTATTATTATTTACATGCAATTGGGATATTATTTACATGGTACTGGGATAGGGAGATCCATCTTGCCCTACCAGAAAGTCAGAGGGGTGATGGGGGAAGATATAGGAGAGAGCAGATTGGGGGAGGAGGTATACAGTGGAATAGCTGTTTTGGAGTGGTGGGCAGGCGAAAGACAGGGAAAAAATTTGTAACTCAAAATCTTGTGGAAATCAATGATGTAAACCAAAAAATAAAACAATAAACTAAAGTTGGAAAAAAAATTTGTTCAATTATTCCCTTAGTCTTTTCATAGCAATTGTAAATTCTAGTAGAACATATGCATTTTAAGCATACTTATTCATTCTATCATTTTTGTCTTTTAAAAAAATTAGATTTTTATGGATGTATTTTGTATTTGCACCGTTTAGATCTCCCACTGCATAGCCATTTTGAAAACTCTCTTTATCACAAAGAATTTTTAATAGGAAGAGAATAATAAATCAGTAAAACTGCTAAATACATAAAAAAAATCAGACATTGTATATAGTGTTCCCCACCAACCGACCTCCTTCCCCTTTCCCCTAGTTTTGCAAAGGAACAGGTTCGAGTTCTCTTCCCGTATCTCTTATTTGACTCTTTGTAATTTGCAGCATTCATTTTTCATGGGTTTGTGGTTGTTGCATATTGTATTTATTATCGTGTATATTCTCTTGTAATGCTTGCTTTACTTTACAACAGTTCATATAAATCTTTCCATAATAATTATTACATTTATGTGCTATGACTTGTTTATCCATTCCCCTCTTTGTTTTCTAATTTTCTTTGGGTGCCACAAACAGGGTTCTAAAACAGATACTCTGTTATCTGGAATAGTCTCCCTTTTCATCTCTACCTCTAGGTTTTCTGGGCTTCAGCATCAACAAAGGTTTTATATGTGTAAGAGAACACTCTATTGGATAGGAGAGGCAATGTGAAAATTAAGGATTCAAGCACCAAAGTTGATATTTTTTCATCACAGAAGATCCCTCACTGAGAGTGGGAAGTATTTTTCAATTTTTTAATACTTTTATTTAAGGTTTTGAGTGCCAAATTCTATCCTTTCCTCCATTCTTACCTGAGATGGTAAGCAGTCAGATAAAGGTTATATATGTACAATTTTGTAAAACATTTCCATATTAGTAATTTTGTATAAGAAGACTCAAATAAAAGGAAAAAAAAGGGAAGAAAGAAAGCGAAAAAATAGTCTAGTCAGTCAATTTAAGTTCTCTCGAAGCAGATAGTATGCTTTAGTCCTTTGAAATTATCTTGGATCATTGTATTGCTGTGAATAGCTAAATCATTCACAGTTCTTCATCAAACAATATTGCCGTTACTGTGTATAATACTCTCCAGATTCTGTTCACTTCACTTATTCCAGGTTTTGCTGAAATCATCCTGCTTGGTCATAGCACAATAATATCCCATTAAAATCATATACCACAGTTTATTTAGCCATTCCCCAGCTGATCGACATCTCTTTGATTTCCAGTTCTTAGCTTCCCACAAAAAGAGTTGCTATAAATATTTTTGTACAGATAGGTCTCTCTCTCTTTTTTTCAGATATCTTTGGGATATCGACCTAGTAATAGTATTACTGGATCAAAGGGTTTACACGGTTTTATAGCCCTTTTGGCGTAGCTCTGAATTGCTTTCCAGTATAATCAAATTTATACATATTACATATCATAATTCCCTCTGTATCTTCTTTGATCCTAAATTCTTCCATTATCCATAAATCTGAAGGGTAAACTACTCCATACCCTCTTAATTTGTTTATGGTATTCACCCTTTATGTGTTAATCATGTACCCATTTTGACCTTATATTGGTATATGCTGTGGGATGTTAGTCTATACCTAGTTTTTGCCATACTCTTTTCAAGTTTTTCCAGCAGTTTTCCCCCAGATAATGAGTTTTTTGTTCCTAAAGCTTGGGGCTTTATCCTACACTAGATTACTCTGGTCATTTAATATAATGTCATTTATACTTTAGTCTATTCCACTGATCCACCAAGAGTGGGAATTTTTGACCTTTTTTGTGTCATGCTTCCTATAGGCTGTCCAGTGAATCCTATGGACCCCTTCTCAGAATAATACTTATAAATGTATAAAATAAAAGATATAGGATCACTATAGGAAATAATCATATTGAAAGTTACTAAAATATTTTTAAAATTCATGAATCCGAGGTTCAGAGTCTGTAACTTAGAGCCTGTTCATTTTTTCACAGATATTTAGTTGTCAAGTTCAGAACAGCAAATAAGAAGGCAGTGTAGGGACTGTTATAGTCAGGCACTATGGGAGCAGCAGTGAAAAGTAGAGAGTATTGACCCCAAGGTCAGTAGACTTGTGTTCAAATTCTGATTCTGCCATGTCAGTGCCAAATAAGAATTGCTTTCCTGGCATCAGAGAAGAAAGGAGAAACAAAAACCCTCTCAAAATTCATAAACTGTTTGTTAAGACCATGTAGCATAGGAGCAAACAATGCAGCAGGGTCCACTGTGTTTTGTTTTGAAATATACTTAGAATATTTTTGGATGAATCATTAGTCTAAAAAATTTGTTGTTACTCTGTAATTAAGAAATGTCCTAAATTGAATTGTGTAAAGTGTTCAGTGTGTTTGTGTTTTATAATTACCTTAAATTCCGGGTTCCCTGTGTTTTCGATTAAGATTGTCGGTTTTATTGTAAAATTCCAGTGTGCATTTTCAGTGAGGCAGCAGTATAAAAATGTTCATTATGCTCTGTACTGGGCTATGGTACTTTTCATCATTCCTTCTCCCTTGAGGTGTAACTGAAGTGAGAAAGTATTTTTCAGCCTTTGATGTTCAAATGTGAAAATGCTGGTATTTAAACTTCAGGAACCTATTATTTGAAATCGGGCATGTCAGGAGGTCGCTGTTCCCAGTAGACATACTTAGAGATGTGAATGGATTTCTTAGATTCTGTTCTGGGTATTTCTTTATTTCACTAATAAGGTTCTTTTGACATTTTGGCTTTTTCAAAATACATTCTTTCCTTCAACTTGATGAAAACTATTGTATTCATTTAGCTCTAAAACCATTCTTACTAGACAAATGGTGAATCACTAATTATTGTTTAAAAGACTGTCACTTCAGTCATTATGAATTTAAAATATGTTTAAATACACTTTAACTCAATTATATCATCAGCCAGTCAGTAAACTTTTTTAAAGTGCCCACTATGTGCTAGATATTATGCTAAGTGCTGGAGATACAACTAAGAAAAAGAAAGACACTCTCTATCCTCAAGGAGCTGACAGTCTAACAGAGAAAGAGCGCGTACACAAGGACCTTAAAAAGGGGGAGTGAGGGTACCAGAGGGTGTTTAGCACAGGGGCAAAATAGCTAATGGAAAATGAAGGGATTGTCATAGGATTTACAGCTGAAAGACAATGTAGATGTTATGAAATGCTGTCCACTAAATTTATGGATGAGGAAACTGAAGTTCAGAAATGTCTAAGGACTTATTTAAAGTCCTACAGGTTGTAAGATTTCCTACAAAAATGCATAGATTTTTTTCCCTTTATTTAAGGGGAAAAAACCCTTCACTTGATCCTACCATTCTCTCTGCCTATCCTCATTCCTCATCAGCCCAAGTCCTGGACAGAGCTGGTTTAGCTTTCATTCTTCCCTCGTTTCTCTTACCTCATCTCTCACTTCTTAATCTGTTCCAGGCTTGCTTCTTTTCCCGGCACTCAGTCGAGTCCATTTTATCCAGAATTGCCAGCCATCTTTTCATTGCTAAATTTGATGGCCTTTTTTCAGTACTTTTCCTTCTTGACTTTTCTGCAGCATTTGACTAGTGACCACTTCAGCTCCTGCTTAGGCAAGGCGACTTCAGGTTTGAACACAGAGAGCTACTTTCCTATGATAATGGACCACGGTTTATACCATTTGCTTTTTTGCACTACATAAATGTCATCTGTAGTTTATCATTTTGAGAAACCACACTGTTCTGTGTATTCTTCTTTCTTAGGATTTGTTCTATAATGAGTTCTTGATATAGTCATCCGATATCTGTTACAAGAATTAAGTCATTCATTTTTTGTAGCTCCCCATGACTATTCTGTGCATCACCCAGGAATTCTGTTAATGTGCATGCTAAGTAATTATTTTTATAGGATGGCAACAAATGATACCAGAACCTGAGACAGACTTCACCAAATGTTGCTTCCCACTCTTCTGTCATTCTGCTGGGCCAAAGGCTAATTTTTTATAGCTTGCAGCTATAAAGACCAAGAGTCAGAAAAAATAGGCTCCCCTCTTAACAATGCTAACTATGTGGTGTTGAACAGATATATTTTTTTTTAATCCCCTGGTCCCTAGTTTCCCTCTGTGTAAAATGAGGGAACTAGACTATGTGATCCTTGCAGGTCTGTTTTACCCCAACAATCTATGATTCTTGGATATCTGTGGATTATGGGAAACTATTCTAACACACATTGAAGCTATTTTTAAGATCACTGGAGAAGTAGTAAAGAGCCAGACCAAAATATTAAAGTTAGAAACATTGAAAGCATTACAAATTTATGTGGAGTGTGAAGTTGAGGGCTTTAAAGAGTTCACAGTTAACTAATATTATTATTATAGTAAATAAATATTATACTAAATACTAAAGTTATTTCCACTTCTCTCTTTAAAATGGAGAGCTCAGAATAAAGATCTCCCTTGAATTAAAGAATTGATTTATATAAGTTTTCAGAATCACTAATAATAAGAAGTGCAAATTAAAACAACTGTGAGGTATCACTTCACACCCATCAGATTGGCAGAGAATGAAAAAAGAACAAAGTCATTGTCTGATGAGTTGTGGGGAAATAGACATTCTAATTTACTACTTGCAGAGCTGTGATTTGGTCCAACTTTCCTAGAAAAACAATTAGAGTTATTCAAGAGTAGTTATTAAACAATTTGTATTCTGCCATCCCACTACTGGGTTCATACACCAAAGAAGTCAGTAACAGAAAGTTTCCGTATCTTCCAAAATATCCTCTCTTTTTTTTTTTTTTTTTTTGAGGGGGGAAGGCAGGACAGTTGGGGCTAAGTGACTTGCCCAAGGTCACACGGCTAGTATATGTTAAGTGGCGGAGGCCGAATTTGAACTCAGGTCATATATATATATATATATAAACTGAGGAATAGTAAACTGTGTTTAGTGAATAGAAAGACACTTATTAATGCACTGGTAGGAATGGCAGATATTAAGAACGCAGAAGAAACATAGGAATATTTTATATGAATTCATGCAGAGTAAAGACAATAGAAGAAAAAGAGCCAAAATGAATCCAACTCAAAAAGTCATCAAATATTAGTTTAGAATATAATCAACAGAGTAGGTTTCCCTAATTTTGCAGAGTATGCAGTATCTTGCATGTGATAATTATTTTATATTTTAAAAATTCTGGGAAATTCCATTTTTGACTATATAATTTGAGGATGTGGAGCATCAGTCTCAATGTAGGGTATACATTCTCAGGGTGGGTGGGCAGAAAACATGGGAATTAGCACCTTTAATAAGAAAATGACTAAGAGTGTAGTAGTAATAAAACTGAACAGAACACCAAATATCTTTATTTGAAAGAAGTATAAAGTGTTCATTGTAATGATAATTTTAGATAGTAATATTGTGTAATTATTTTTTAATGTATGCTTGTATTTTCTTTTCCTTTCAAAAACAACTTACTACTTTGGTGGTTCAATAATTTGGGAGCAGCCTATCCTTGACAGTGATGTACTTCTTTGACCTTGCTGGAATAGCTTTCAGCTGCTTCTCTTGAATACTACCAGAAAGTGGTAAAAAATAAAAATGCCTTGTGGTCTTTGAAAGTAATTGAAAGTCCTGCTTTCATGGACAACTTTGGTGAGCGAAGATGCTGCGTACGTCTTTTTGCTACTGGGAAAAATTTTTTTTCTATATAAAAATTAATAAGGCAGAATGGCACAGCTTTGGACAGGTCATCACCAATTACTTTTCTTGTTTTTGTTAAACATAATAGGTGAACTGTTAATTTGTGACAAAAATAAATTCATAGACATAGTTCTAAATATTGATACTAGAAGAATCTGACTGTGTACTTAGTGGCAGGCCTTCAAGGAACTCCCCTGCCCAGTACTTTTAGAATGAGTAATCTGATATATAAAAAAGAAGAAAGTTGTGGAATAAATTCTTAGATTTTTAAAAACAGAGATCAGTGGAGAAAGCAAATTCATATCGAGTACTTTGAAAAGTATTCAAGAGCCTACAATAAATTTAAATGTAAAAGAATCTGCCGTGTAGTGGTAACTCAACTATAATTACTTCTCAGTTTTCAGCATAGTGCTTTTGAGATTATTATCTAGCAGAATTATACTACCCTTCATATTGTTACACACTGTAACTTTTAAACTATTGCTACCCTCAAAGCAGAGCAGTGATATTGAAGCAAACAAAATGTTATGATTAAACTGAAGAGATTTTCCCCCAAAATAGGAATTAGTAGAGTATAAGCAATATATATCCTTTGGATTGTTTCCAAAAAGTTGATTTGGAAGTTAGAAGAAGAGTTCCTATAACCAAAACAAAAACAACAGTATCTGTCATTTATATAGCACATTAAGGTTCGCAAAGTTCCTTACAAGTTATCCCATATGATTCCATGGTAAATATATATATATATATATCTTACGATGCCCCAGAAACCTATATTAGCTCAATATGTAGCTAATGCATATTTCTTTTAATATAGTTTTCTATTGTTTATATGTGAAAATATGTTCTATCTTTCAGCTACATAGTAGAAATGCCAGGAAAACATTTCCCTGTGCTTAGAAGGAGGAGCTGTGGACTGACCGAGAGTCATGAGGCTGGGTTCTAATGCTTGCTCTGCCACTAATTGCATAAATGGTTTAACCTTTTTTGAGTGTCAGTTTTCTCTTTTATAAAATGAGAGCGTTAGATTTAAATATTTCAGTCTCTTGAGAGAGATGATTCTTGCCTTTCAGTATGCAAGTGCTGCCACAGGGTGGCATTAGCAAGAACGGAGTTTTCCATCACAATGATGTGCAGTAATGGTAAGATAAGGAACTTATCTTATTTGTATATTCATTTACATGTTCATATTTTTGCCTGTTATGGTACTAAGGAATTTAGTAGTTAACAACTAATGACCTTGAAAATTGTGTTCTACTAAAATGTGATGTTTCAGTTTTGTGAATTATAATGGTATATATTTAAAATCTAGCATTTATGTTTAGTCTTTTATTGTACATTCATTCTTGAATGAATGTAAATATCTTTTTTTAAGGATTTTCTTGTGAATACCAAATACCAGTGCATTATTAAATTAGCAAAGTAAAACATACATATGTTAGATAGATTGATGGCTAGTCAACTTAAGTTTATGGTATAGATTTTTCATGAAGAATTTATTTGACCTGAAGATCAGTAAGGTATGTTTTTAGTAACTATCTCTTTAGCAGATTTTCTTTTTTCCCTTTTTTTGCTTCAGTTTTTTTAAAATAAGAAAAAAAAGATTTCCTGTACTGAATAAATATTTCACTCCTAAAATTAGCACTTATTGAAGCTATGGGGAGATATGCTATTGTGCATATGTATTGGGAGGCATTGGAGTTGTGTTTAAAACCTTGAAGGCTGTATTCACATTAGATCTCTTCAGTGTAACCTTCTCTGATCTCCCCAACCATCACTATTGGCTATGTAACAAGGATGGGTAGGTTGATAAAGTTTCCACCTAAAGCCTGGGCATATCTTTTTTTCTTTAAGTTTCTCATGTTCACACTTGCTCTCATGGAAGCAAGTCTGAATTCCCAGAGACAGATCACCATCATACTGTTACGTTTAAACTCTTTTAGTCCTAGGTGTAAGCATGTTAAAGGGAAATAAATTTCCCCGACTTGTCAATCTAGCTCTTGAACCCATCCAATGTATTTTCTCTCTATACAATCAGCCACTCACTGGATGGTGTGTTCACATAGTGCATGATATTTACAGAACCAGAAACATAACTATTTACTTATATTTATACATATTTATACTTATTATTTAATAAGGCAAAATAAATATTATATACATACTTATATATTAAGGTAAATACATCACAGTATATGTATAAATATGCATCACATTCTCCCACCAGAACATTTAATTGCAGTGAAGAATGGTCATACACTTATAGAAACCTGTCAGGAAAGCATACCAAGGAGGAAAACTCAGGTGTTTTGGGCAACTCGCAACTCTAGAATGTTAGCTTCAGTGTTATTTGTCCCTTCAGGAACATTTACACCACATGAAATTTCTCTAATCACTTACTTGAATGGTTTTCCTCACCACTCTTCAGCTGTGGAAATCTTCCCTCTACTTAAGCTTAGCCTCTATATATTCTTTCAATTATCCATTATCCTTAAAAGGGCATTTAGAAAGTGTTTGCTGTTAATGTGAGTGGCAGTTCTTTTTAACCAGAAGTGCTCATTGAGGCAGTGAGTGGCCATCAAAGTATCTCTAAGCCGTACAGTCTGTTCCTCACCTAGATTCTACTCTCCTCAATCAGAATGGCATTCATAGCAATACAACTCTTCTCACCAGGATACCAAAGTGAGTAACTATAAAGACCCTTCTGCTGCTTCTTCTCAAGTCAGAGGTAGCAGCAGAGAGCTACAACATTGTCCTAATGAAAACTTTCACTTTTTTCCATCTCTACGCAGCACTAGAACTCTTGGCCAATGAAATCAATTCTCTCTGAGCAATCAGGAATTGCTCAGCTGAATTCTCTTAACTAACAATTCTAACTTCCACGGCTCCAGTGAAGCAGTTTTTTAGCTTCTCTGCTGAGTCTTGAATTCCTCTCAGGTTCCACTTCTGTTACTGTCTTTCTTACCCTTCTTTTCAATAGCTTAAATGAGAGCAGTCTGACTCTGTCACTTTTACTTTAAAAGTCACACCTCCCCACATTTATTTTATCAAATCAACAGTCCTTTCCTTTTTGCAAGTATATTTCAATCTCCAAATGTGTTGGTGATTTCTCATTATCTTAGTTTTTTCATCATAATCATCAACCTTTTCTATGTAAAGTAGCCCAACATAAAATCCTACTTTGCAGTTCTCTGAAGTTTTCAACATAGTATTTTGTCCCTTTGGTGCTTTTAGTGGCAGTAGCTAACATTTATATAGCACTTCCTCAGGGCAATCTTAGGGAAATGTCATCGTGTAGTGCTTCTTTTTTCTTTTCTTTTTTTTCTTTTTGGTTACAACATTGTACTGAAATGTTTGTTCACCTTTCCACCCCTCCTCCCCTCAGGCCAGGACTCTTTTCTTTTAGAGTTTTTCTAAGCAAGGAACTTTACTCCGAACAAATGATGTGGTTGCCTTAGAAAGGAATACTGTGTAATAAAAAAAAAAAAAACTTGTTTACTGAATTAGATTCCTTTTAACCTTCTTGGTTTGTGTTCTTGTGGTCTTTTAATTATTTAAGAACCTTTATGAAATAGTCATTTTTCTCTAAGTTTGGAAAATTCAGCTATCTTCTTTTGAGCAAACAGGTAAAAAAAAAATATCACATTGCCTGAAGGTACGTATCGTATACTATGGAGTTTGAGAAAAATTTTCTGCTTCTGACTTTTTATGGTATTATCACATGTCAGGGGAGAATTTGCTGACCCTTTCTTGCCGTGACAACAGAAGTCTCCCTGTGGACAGCCTTTTTCACTTGACTCTTTGCTCTGCAGGTCTGGCTGCCCAGACCTCCTCCTGCTGAAACAGGGTGGGGTAAGAGTTAGATGTCTTTGTTCTGTTGCCTTTTTTTGGCGGGGTGGTGGTGTTTTTTTCCCTCTTAGGTGATTAAGCTATTTGCTTTTTATAGGTGCTAACCTTGCTGGGACTGGCTCTGCCCTGTCTCTAGTTCAGGACTTTAGTTAAGTCTTAACATTGATCTGAGTTCTGCTTCCACGTATCTCCCAACCTAGGTTCAAGATTCTCTTTAATTTGGAACCACTGGGGTTCCCAAGACAAGTCTGTCCTCCTTTTTGTTCTTTCCCACTTTTCTTATTTATTACAATATGAATGAATGGTTTGTCTACTTTATCCTGTTGTTTTGTTTAGGCATTTTAATTGGATAAATTCGTTAGCTAGTTCCATCAGAACATGAGATTATATGGTACCTAGCCCAAAATAACTATTTTATACATCACTTTGTAAAAGAATTAGTTTACCTCTAGATTACATGTTAAAACTTAATATGGATTCCAGTGTAAGTGCATCATGTTATTGTTATTGTAGCAGAAAATTTATTTACGTGTGTGCGTGTTTGTGTTTGTGTAGGGGCGGGGGCAATCATTCTTTTCTGAAATGGGGATAGAACTGGTAGAAAGGACACTTTGCAGTGGTTCTATTTGCCATCTCTTTAGATTCCTGAGTTAATTTGCCATTCTTGGAAGTGTTTATATATCCGATGCTTTTCATCATAGCCCAAGTATGTAAAATTTTGTGGCATAACTCCCCAGTTCTTGAACTCTGTGCCTGTATGGCCATGGTCTTTTTTTTTTTTTTTTTTTGGAGATCTCAGTTAACATAGAACTCTCTCTTTTATGGTGAATCTCTTGGGGCATCAGTATGACTCAATTACTTCAAAATGCTCTAGGTTACCCCTTCCAGTGAGTTCCACTGGGCACCAAGACACTTGAAATACAGGAGTTAGAAGCTCAAGGATCTTCTAAATAAACAATGTACTCTCAGGACGTGTAAAGGGTCTAATGGCAGCTCTCAAGGGGCAAATCATCTGGAGTCAGTAGTGGGAAACTTTTGCACACTGGAAACATTTTGTGAAACTTTGAAAAATTGAGAAGTGTTCATTAAAGTAGGATTGTAGAGCTTTAGCTTAAAGAGACATCAGAGACAATCTGATCCAGAACTCTCATTTTTAGGTGAGGAAATTGAGGTGCAGGGAAGTTAAGGGACTTGCCTAAGGTAACCCAGATAGTGGATATCAGAGGTGGGATTTGAACCCAACTCCTCTGACCTCAGAGATATTGTTTATTCTGCTCTATCATACTGTTTGCTCAATACATCCTTCCAGAATTAAATAGAATAAGTCAGGAGAGAGCAGTTGCTTGTAGGCATGATTAGTTGTATACACTTGTAGATATGAGTAACTACCTACTTATACCTCCAAGAAGCCTTCCCTGATCTCTACCATTTGGTAGTGACCTTACCATCAGACTTCACTTAGCACTTTTTTTTTTTTAGCTCAGCAAATGTTCATTAAGCTTCTCCTGTGTTTGAGGCACTATCCCAGGTGCTTGGGATACAGAGGAAGAAGGAAAATAGTCTCTCACCTTTAAGAGCTCAAATTGTCTTGTGGAAGGGATAATAAGTGAAGGTTGTTGAGTAGGGGAATGTTAGGAAAATTATTTTGGCAGGTATGTCAAGGATTGATTAGAGAAAGAAGAGTATGTGTAGGGAGACCAGTTAGGAAGCTATTGCAGTAGTATAGGCCAGAAGGTCAGCAAACTTTTGACCCTAGGCCTTAATTTGCCCACCCCTGGTCTAGGCAAAAGGTGATGACTGACTGTATGAATAGAAGGCAATGTATATGAAAGATGAGAAAGTTGAATCAACGAGACTTACTATTATGATCCCCATTTACGGTTGAGAAAACTGAAACAGGCAGAGATGAAGAGACTTGCCCAGGGTCACATAGCTAGTGAATATCTGAGGCTAGATTTAAACTCAGGTATTAGTGGCTCTAGACCCAGTGCTCTATTCACTGTGCCTCCTAGCTGCCCCACTTATAATTGGGCCCAGACAGACCATTGAATTTTTGGAGAGTTTAAAGAGAGTAGAGGAGGAGCCACAACTGAGCCTTGGGGAACATCTACAACTTAACACTTAAAGTACAAAATATGGATGATATTTCAGCAAAAGAAAACAAGAAGGAATGATCATATGTAGGAGAACCAAGAGTGAGCAGTCTCAGATAAACTAAGGGAGGAGAGAGTATCCAGGGAAATCATAAGTCAAGTATTTTCTGAAGCTGAACATAGGCCAAAGAGGATAACTTAGAATTGGTCATTGGATTTAGTAGTTAAGAAGTCATTGGTCACATTAGGCAAACCAATCTCAGTTGCTTATTGGGGTCAGACACCAAATTACAAGAGGTCGAAAAATACATAAGAAATGTAGATAGGTTTCTTACTACAAGTTTGTCAGTGAAAAGAAGAAAAGTATAAAGAGAATAGGCAAAAGTGGTATGGCAGATAAAGTGAAATTTTTTAAGGATTGTGGAAAGGTTTTAAAATAATATATGTTGTAGCAGTTTGTCTTGGTGGCCTGTCTCTATACTAGACTGTAAGATCCCTGAAGAAAGACACTGAGACTGTCTTATATTTGTCTTTGCTTCCTCAACAGCTAGCACAGCTCTTGATACACAGGCATTTAATAAGTGTTTGTTGTGTTTGTCTTATAGACCAGAAATACTTGGCATCTTGTGGGCATGTCATTCTAACACATAATCCTCATCTCTTGACTCAGAATTTTAGAGAGCAACAAGGGACCCCTGTCATATGTTTCCTCTTAGGACTAGAGCCTTCTGCTCCAAAAATATCATCTGTGTCTGGGAAGGAAGTTGTCCCTGCTGTGATAGGGCCAGCAATGCCTGTTTCCACACAGTAGGTGTTTTCCCTAAAATACACACAAGCTGACTCTGAGACTTGAAGGCAAGTGGTCACTGAAGGGTGTAAACAAGTACCCCTCCAACTTGGTAAATTTTTGAAGACCATAAGAGTCACCATACTGTCTATTGTTGACCAGACATATTTCCATCTGGAGATGAGGGGAGGGCAAGGGCAAAGAAACTTAGTGCTAATTCATCTCTGTTACATAGCCTTGCTGTGTCAAGGCAAATAAAGCAATCCTCCTTTTGTTAATGTCAGTGATTTTGGGCTGTCTCATTTCATTTCAACACTGGGCCTGAAATAAGAGAATGCTGGCATTGGGCCTACCTCTGACATCTGCTTTATGTTGACTAGAGGATCATAGAACCTTAGACCTAGTTTATCCTCTCAGATACATGTGGACTAGGACTTTGGCAGTATTGATTATATGCCCTTAGAGTCTAGAATTTACAACTCAAAAAAAACTCCATGCTTTTAATGGAAAGAAATTGACAAATAAAAAGGCCTTTTAAGGTTATAGTCATTAAAGGCATTCATCTTAGGTTGCCTGGCCCTAATGCTTGCACAGATACAGATCTCCTTGATTCTTTAAGTATTTAATCAAAACTTCTTTTCCAAGAGAAAACATTTAGCTTTTTGACTTGATGTGATTTGTTCTATCATGCTGTTTTGGAGTTTTTCCTAATATTGCCTTTGAATTTTCCTTTTTTAGCTTTTATGTACTGTCTATTTGAATTTCGATCTTTGGCCCAAAAAACTACGTATTTTAATTACTTCCTTTCAAATATTTATATACTTTTATCTCTCATTTGCTTTTTTCAGAACTAAACTATGTGAGTCAAATTTTTTAAGCTTTTTTTTTTCTTTTTGGAGGGCAATTGGGGTTAAGTGACTTGCCCAAAGTCACATGGCTAGCAAGTGTGTCAAGTGTCTGAGGTCAGATTTGAACTCAGATCCTCCTGACTACAGGGCCGGTGCTCTATTCACTGTGCCACCTAGCCATCCCTTTTAAGTTCTTCTTAAACTTACTCATTTTAACATTGTCCATATGAATAGGATTGTGGAATTATACTGCATCAAAAGGGATTATCTTATCCTATAGAATAATCATAAAGAGTAGCATATATGTGAGATCATTCTTCTTTTCCAACCCTCCTCTAAATAATTGAGTTAATTCTTTCTTGGAAATCTAAGCATTTTTGTTGTTCTGAAAGAATAAATTTTAGAATTGGAATGAAGCATAAGTCATGACTCAACAGATAGTGTTTTAGTCACAATAGCAAACATGATATTTGAACTAATAAGTAGAAATAAAATATTCTAGGAAAATAAACTTTATGGTGCAAAGCAAAAATTAAGAGTATGTAGCCTAGAGGATTGTGAGAAAATTTCAAAACAGTTATCAAGTACATAAGATTATATTTTATGGAATAAGCAGATAGATTCTGTTTCCTCCTTCCTCCATGGATAGATATTAAATACTCTAACTTGCCTAATGCCCTTGTTTACTATCTGTATTGTTGCAGGATCTTCTCATTGTGAATAGAACCAAGATCTTTGTAAACCCAGGGATTTTTTTTTACCTTGCTAATTGCATATCATAATCATAGAAGTCATGTAACATTGGAGTGTCACCTTAGAGATAATCTTCCCCCAACTCCTCATTTTACAGATAAGTAAATGAAATAATTTGTAAAATAAGGATAATAATGCTTTCACTGTGTAGCTCACTGGATTGTTTCAAGGAAAATACTTTGTAAACCTTAAAGCACTATATAGATTTGAGTTATGGAAAGCGAGTAATGTCATGGAAGGAGCTTTGGATTGGAAATTAGGCTGCTTACCTTCAAATGCCAAGTCTTAAATAAGACTAGTTTGTGATCATGGACCAATTAACCTTCTAAGTCTCAATTTCATCATGTAAAACAGGGATAATAATATTGTACTGCCTGCCTCACAGAATTGCTAAAAGGCTTTGTTACCCATAAGGAATTATACAAATATGAGTGATTGTTATTTTTGTATCTGTTGCATTGGAGTGACTTGGCTAAGGTTACATACTTACCTTGTAGCAGATGAGATTAGAACCTAAATCTCCTGTGTTCTTTTTTTTAATGTCATGCTGTCTTACTAAATTGGACCCAATAAATTACTTATGTATTTCTCCTTGAATCAGAGAAATGTATATTGAACACACAGGATAATACTCATTACTTTGCAGAAATTTTAGGGTAAATTAAATATACCAGTCTACACAATAACTTCTCTGTGGGGCAGTGTTCCCTGTAATACAAAAATGCTATTAAGTGAATAGTGAAGAATGTATAAAAAGAAGATGGGTAGAAGGTATACTTTTCTAGACTCCTGTTTGAATTGGGTATACCTGGCTTAGTGTTCTCAACTCATATTTTTAGACCAGTCACAAATTTACAAAAATCTCCCAAGAGGGCCTGAGGAAAAACATCTTGGGGCCTACGCAAAAGAAACATAATGTAGAAGGCAAATCCATCTGCTCTCAAGATTAATTCTCTCAGAAGACAGATGAGAATATTCTACTCATACTTATATTCTAGGCCCATTTCATTCCAACCACCAAAACGAGATCTAGGCTCTCACTGAGTTTATGCATAACATGGGCTACTTCTCCCATGACTCTTCTGCTTATGGTTACTTCAGTTAGGCCTATTGTCCTCTAGGACCGAAGAATTTAAAATTGAGGAACTGAGTTGATGAGTTGAAGAGAGCTATTTTATATTCTTGGCAAGAAAGTGACATAGTGAGAGTAATCTTTTACAAAGGGAGATATAATAATAGGCAATGGTAACAATAATAAATTTCATGTCAGAGCACCTGGGTTTGAATCCAAGCTCTACCATTGTTTTTACATTGGGCAGGTGAACTCATGATAGTACCATAACTGTTTCTCTTTGGAACAGCAACCCTGAGGGTCTTCTTCCAGCTTGATTTTTTTTTTTTCTTTTTCTAATTAAAGGGCCCATCCCATGATTCATTGAACAGGCTTTATCTCACTCTAAGTGAGTACCTGAAAAGACCTTAGCCTAAAAGGGTCAGGGTCTTCCATTGCATCCTGGGTCATCTCCAGTCATTAATGAATATCAGGTCACTGGATCCAGATGGCTCTGGATCAGAGAAAGTGAGGCAGGTGACCTTGGACAGCCCTCCCTCCCTCGAATCAAAGTCAACTGCAAGTCATGTCATCATTTCCCTGATGCCATGGTCCTCTTCGAAAACGAACAAAAACAACAAAATCACACCAAATCCAGTTCTAGTCCCTACTGCTTTCTATCTGCTTTCTATCACTTACCCTTTCTGGGCTTCAGTTTTTTTTAATCTGTACAATGAAGATTTGAAAGAGATAACTTCCAGGAGGTCCCTGTCAGCTGCAACTCTCTGATCTTATGATAATAAGAATCAGAATGGATTGGATGGGGAAAAAATTTGAGTCAGGAAGGACACTGAAAAAGAGACTATAGCAATAATTTAGGTATGAAGAGATCACAGTGTTAGTGAGAATGAAGGAGAAAGGGCAAATCAAAAGGCATTTTATTCAAAGGAACAGATTACTATGATAATCTAGTTGATCTCTCACTTCCTTTGCTCCCTTCCTGTACCTCTCCCCACCTCCCTTCCTCCTTTCCAAAAATCAGTTGAGAATTTTTATGACATACTATACTTAGTCCTAGGGGAGAGTGACACAGAAATTGAATGATAACATCAAGTCATCGTCTTTTTGGTAATTCTATTCCAGCAAAGGCATATGAAACCCATACAAAGAGCCATAATGTATAATGGGGTGTAATTCCAGGAGAGAGGTGCAGACAGTGCTATGATAACACCGTGCAGGAATGGAGATATCATTATCAACAAAAATGAATCAATAGGAGATTGGATTTGAATTGGGACTTAAAGGATATGTAGGATTTCATTAGGTTGAAATGGAGGTAAAGAGGGCATTGCCAGGTATAAAAGGCAGCACGAATAAAAACAGAGAGACGGAAAGGCTTAGGTCATGTGCAGGGGATGAAAAATAATCCTGGGATCATAGATTTAGAATTGGAAGAGCCCTTGAAGCTATCTAGTCCAGGCCTTTTTATAGATGAGTCCTAGAATGGCTTAATGACTTGCTTTGGTAAAGTATAGTGATTAATAGATAAGACTGAAAAGGGTAAAGTGATACCAGATTGTAAATAGTCAAGCCAAAGAATTTATTTTATTTTTTTTAATTTTAAAAATTAGCTTTTGTATTTATTTTTAGTTGATATCATTCATTTCCACAAGATTTCGAGTTACAAATTTTCTCCCCATCTTTCTCCTTCACACCACCCCAAAACAGCAATCTCACTGAATACCCCCTCCTCCAATCTGCTGTCTCCTACATCCTCCCTCATTCCCCCACTGACTTACTGGTAGGGCAAGATGGATCTCCATACCTCAGTGCCTGTGTATCTTGTTTCCCAGTTACATATTAATAATAATAATAATAATAATAATAATAATAATAATAATAATAATAATAATAATTATAATATTTTTAAAAAAATTTTATTTTAAAACTTAAAATTCCAGATTCTTTCCCTTCCTCCCTCGTCTCCAGCCCTTACTGGGAAGAAAAGCAATTCAATATAGGTTGTACGTGTATAGTTCCGCAAAACATTTCCATAGTAGATATAATGTGAAAGACTGACTATATTTCCCTCCATCCTATCCCCACCCCCCACCTTGTTCTGTTCTCTACTTTGCCCCTGTCCCTTTACAAAAGTGTGTGCTTCTAACTACCCTCACCCCAGCCTGCCATCCCTTCCATCATCCCTCCTCTAATCCCCTTCTCCCCACTTTCCTGTAGAGCAAGATACCCAATTCAGAGTGTATGTCATTCTCTCCCTAAGCCAAATTCAATGAGAGTAAGATTGACCCATTCCCTTTTTGCCTTCCTGTTCTTCCCCTCCATTATAACAGTTATCCCTTGCTTCTTCTATATGAGATAATTAATCTCATTCTGTCTTTAGCCATCTTCTCTCATTATATTCCTCTCTCACCTCTCAATTTCACCTTTTAAATATCATCCCTTCCTACTCAATTGATCCTGTGCCCTCTGTCTCTGTAAAGTTGTACACATACACACACTCACATATGTATTTATACACATATATAACCTCCTATATAGACATATGTATGTATACATACACACACATTTATATTCCTTTCAACTATCCTCATACTGAGAAAAGTTTCGTTAAGTTATAATTATAATTTTTCCATGTAGGCATGTAAATAGTTCAACTTTGATAAGTGCCTTATGATATATCCCTGTTTACCTTCTCATGCTTCTCTTGCTTCTTGTATTTGAATGTCAAATTTTCTATTCAGTTCTGGTTTTTGCCTCAAGAAAACTTGAAAGTCCTCCACCTCATTGAATGACTATATTCTCTCCTGAAACATTATACTCCTTTTTGCTGGGTAAGTGATTCTTGGTTTTAATCCTAGTTCCTTTGATCTCTGGAATTCATATTCCAAACCCTTCAATTTCTTAATGTAGAAACTGCTAGATCCTGTGTTATCCTGATTGTGTTTCCATAATATTCAAATTGTTTCTTCTTGGCAGCTTGTAATATTTGCTCCTTGCTCTGGGAACTCCGGAACCTAGCTATAACATTCCTAGGAATTTTCTTTTTGGGATCTTTCTCAAGAGGTGATCAGTGAATTCTTTCAAGTTCTATTTTGCCCTCTGATTCTAAAATATCTGGGCAATTTTCCTTGAGAATTTCTTGAAGGATGGTTTCTAGGTTGGTGTTTTTTTTTTTTTTGGTTGCTTTTTGGAGGGCAGTTGGGGTTGTGACTTGCCCAAGGTC
>CM053588.1:120085300-120099497 GCA_028646515.1 Pseudochirops corinnae | reverse complement strand
TCATTTGTTTGGATCTGTTTAATAGTATCTTGATTTCTCATCAAGTCATTTGCTTCCATTTGCTCCATTATAATTCTGAAGGAATTATTCTCTTCAGTGAGCTTTTGAGATTCTTTTTCCATCTGGCAAATTTGGCTTTTTGAGGCATTCTCCTCCTCATTGGCTTTTTGGGCCTCTTTTGCCTTTTGAGTTAGACTATTTTTTAAGGTGTTATTTTCTTCAGTCAGATTATTGACTCTCTTTTCATGACTTTCTTGCATCATTCTCATTTCTCTTCCCAATTTTTCTTCCACTCCTCTTACCTGATTTTCAAAATCTTTCTTGAACTCTTCCATGGCCTGTACCCAGTTTATATTTTTCTTGGAAGCTTTTGGTGTGGGAATTCTGACTGTGTTGTCTTCCTCCTGTTCCATGCTTTGGTCCTTTTTGTCCCCAAAAAAGAATCTAAAGTTGGATGGCTGTGCTTGCTTTGCTTCTTTTACTTGCTCATGTTGCCAGTTAATTATTTGACTTTTGAGCTCTTTGCCACAGTAGAACTCTGCTTCCAGAGGGGAGAGCTTTGTCCCAAATAGCTGGGGTTTTTGCAACTGCCGTAGCTATTAGGAGGGCGCCCCCACCAGCTTTGGCTCACTGATCACACACCTCAGGACCACCACCCAAGACCGCAATCCTGATCCAGGCAGTTTATGACAAGAGTACTTAGCCTCTGAATGGTTGCTTGGCCCCCCTGCAATCTGCAGGCTGGGAGCTCTGAAGCAGTCATGTGGAGGCAGCTGCAGGGCCACTGCACCTCGGCTGCTTCTTGCTCCAGGCACAGAGGTGGGACCACACTGTCCCCCCCCAGATTTAGCAGAGTTCCACTGACCTTTTACTTTTTCTTTGGCATTTATTGGTTGATTGTTCTGGAAACCGCCACTGCTACTGGTGATCTTCTCTCCTGAATGCTTGAGCCGTGGCTGGTCCAAGCCTCCCTGGGCCTAAAACTGAGGCCTGATGCAGGCCTGAGTTCGGCTTCCAGTGGGCTGGGATAAATTCTTCCTGTACACCTACTGGGCTCCCTTCAGGGGGAGATTTATTTCTCTCTGTCACTTTGTGGGTTCTGTAGCTCTAAAATTTGTTTAGAGTCATATTTTATAGGTATTTGAGGTGGTTATGGGGGGAGCCATGGAGTTTTCCTGCTTCTACACCACCGTCTTGACTTTGTCCCCCCAGTTTACTTTAGTTTTTAGACATCAGGGAAATTTGAAATGTTTCATGCAGAGTTATGACTTGATTAGATCTGTGTATCAGGAAGTTTAATATAGCCAGCCACACGAAAGATAGATTGGAGGAAGGAATGAGGAAAAGCTGAAAGGTTAGGTGATTACTGTAGTTGTAGCAGTGAATCAATAGCAGCTTAATGGAAGTGGGAATAAAAGAGAGAGAGCAAATGGTATCGGTGTTGAGAAATTTAGGACCCAGGAACCAGGTGTATATGCCCTCTGCCTCTCCCTCTCCACCTTATACCCTTTTCTATAACCTTAATTAATGCTTTCCATTTACCTTTAAATCCATATCTACCTGCCAGTCTTTTTAGTGGGGAGTATTAATTCTTTTTCTTAAAATAATTCTGCCTCTTGTGATATCTAGGTCACAGGACCAAAAATAGAGAGAGAACTAAACATTCTTCTCCAATCATCATAACTTCTCAAAACTCTCCAAAATAAGAATTATGCATGAGATAAATTAATCCCACATTCTAGGACTCTAAGAACCTAAACAGGATGACAGTTTGAAAAACTAACAGGAAAAGCTAATCCCTATGCCCTAATATACTCACTCAGTACCTCTTCTCTCACTGTCCACCACCCAGGAAGCAGGGCTGCAAAAGCTAACCCAAAGGCTTGTAATGTCTCTGCTTTGCCTATGTTTATTCTTTCAATTTCTTTTTCTTGTCTTAAATGCTATTGCTAACATTATTAATATAATATTTAATAGAAATAATAATAATGGACATCCTTGCTTTACTCCTGATCTTACTGGAAAGGCTTTCAGCTTATCTGCATTATAGATACTGTTTGCTCTTGGTTTTAGATAGACACTACTTATCACTTTAAAGAAAGCTCTGTTTATTCCTGTGCTTTCTAGGGTTTGTTTGTTTTTAACAGGAAAGGGTGTTACATTTTGTCAAAAGTTTTTTTTTCTACATCTATGGAAAAAATTGTTATTATTATTATTATCTTTGTAATGGATATGGTCAATTATGCTTGTAGTTTTCCTAATTTTGAACCAGTCCTGTATTTCTGGTATAAATCCAGCGTGGTCTTCACAATCTATGATCTCTGTGATATATAGCTGAAATCTCCTTGCTAATGTTTTATTTAAAATGTTTGCATCAATATTCATTGAAGAAATTTGCCTATAGTTTTTTTTTTCTTTTCTATCTTGATTCTGTTTAGCTTAGCTATCAAAACCATATTTATGTTGTAGAAGGAATTTCCTAGGATTCCTTCGCCATTTTTTAAAAACAGTTTACATAGTTTTGGAATGAATTGTTCTTTAAATGTTTTGTAGAATTTGCTTGCTCTGTGTGGTCCTGGAGTTTTTTTCCTTAGGAATCTCAGTTTTGTTTTTTAGTTTCTTTTTCTAAGATAGGGATTATGTAAGTATTCTGTTTTCTTTTTTTAGCCTGTTCAATTTATATTTTAGTAAAAATTTATCCATTTCATTTAGATTGTCACTTTTTAGTGGTATAGAGTTGGGCATAATAACTCTAAATCATTCCTTTTATTTATTTCTTATTGTTTGGTTGTGATTTCACCTTTTTCATTTTTGATACTGGTATTTTAGTTTAGTTTCGTTTTAAAGAAAATTAGTCAGTGGTTTATCTTATGTTACTGGTTTTTTTCTTCAAAAAATTAGCTCCTCATTTTACTTATTAGTTTGATGGTGGTTGTTTTTCTTTAAATTTTAATCTCTCCTGTTTTTAAGGAGTTTTACTTCAATGTTTAATTAGAGGCTTTTAATTTGTTGTTTTTCTGGGTTTTATTTTTCAGTTGCATGCTCAATTTGTTCTTTCTCTCTTTTATTGATGCAAGTATTAGAGATATAAATTTTCCCATAAGAATTGCTTTGGCTGTATTCCACACTTTTGGTATGTTGTCTGGTTATTGTCATTATCTTTAATGAAATTATTGATTGTGTGATTTGTTCTTTGATTTATCAATTCTTTAGGATTAAGTTAATCCTAAATCTTTTTATAAGAACAAAAGCTCCCTTACCATCCTTGTGGGTGCTGAAATGCTGCCTGATACTATGTTGCTCTGCTGACCAGCCTCTGCCATAAGTATCAGAAGACCTCTATCTTACTAAACTACCTTGGGCTGGAAAAATGATTCATAGTGACTTTTTCTTTCTTTACTTTTCTGATTAGAAGTTATTGTTGTGTGTTTTCTAGGTTGTTGTAGAGGAGGTATACTGGGTGGGCAGAAATAGGCTCTCACTCCACCATCTTTACTCTGGCCAAGTCTTCCTTCATTGTTTTCTTACTCTGATCTTTTCTCACATCCTCAGAGAAACTCAATTTGTTTTTCAAGTGTGGGATTAGAAGGGACAATGAAGCAAAATATGACAGTTTCATTAAAAGTTCCTATCTTATACTTGCAAAGTCTTTTTGGGGGTTGTGAAGGGTGAGGGAATCACACACATTTAAAATAACAGATATTGTTTGTTTTTCTCATAGTACTTCAAACAATGTGGACGCTTTCATTGTTTAGTAATGTAATTTTTTAATGATAAAAATATCAATAGATGATAAAAGTGTTCAGACTTTCCCTAAACCTTTTTAAACCTATGGTTTAATATCCTCCAGTAAACCTTAGGTAATCCAAGAAAAGAACAGATCGACAGGTTATTAATTAACCCTCTGTGGAAGGAAGAAACAGCATCCATATTGCAGTGTTCCTTGCCATGTGAATAAAGGTCTTGTGAGAAAGTTTTACAATAGTATTTTTCTTTCTTTGATATGAAATTGTGAATATATAAAAAATACTTATGGGGAGGCTAGGTGGCACTGTGAATAGAGTATTGGCCCTGGAGTCAGAAGGACCTGAGTTCAAATGTGACCTCAGATACTTGACACACTTACTAGCCATGTGACCTTGGGCAAGTCACTTAACCCCAACTGCTCTGCCTCCCACCCTCTAAAAAGCAAAAAAAACCAAAAACCAAAAAACTTATGATTGAAAGTTTTTGGTATACCACTAGGCTTAATTTCCTATCCTTATTTCACAGTTTCCTAGACAGTCTCTTTACATATGCCCTTTCTCACCCTGATCCACAGCTGTGGGTTCCATAAATATATTTCAATGCCAGGAATGTTCCAAGGACAAAGTAGAATGAGAAATGCCTGTCTATAGGGAGCTAGAAAAGGAAAAGTTCAAGGTTTCCTAATCCAGAAATTAGATTAATCAGCCTAAAATAAACATAAATTAATTGGAATTCATTTCCTTTTCTTTAGAATGTCGTTCTTGAGATATTGTCATTCAATGTATTCCATCCGAAAATTATTACCACTTTGTTCTAGCTGAAATGAGGCGGGAATTCTGTTCCTTCAAAAAGCAGAGTATACCAGTTGGTCACATTACACCATCAAGTTGATCTGTAGCAATATTTTTTAAACTGTGGGTTGCAAGCCCGTATAGATTGTGAAAAATCTGAAAGTAGTAAAAGGTTTCTGAACACATAATAACCATAAATTCACTAAAAATCAAATGCAGGGTCATTCATGGAAAAAGCTTAAGAGACCTAGGTCTGTAATAGCTTCTCTAGTGTCTTAAAAATGGAAGTTGTGATAGAACCCAGAGTGAACACTGAGGTGAGGGGGACAAGGACAGAGCAGCCAGCTGAGCAGTCTCCTTCTTTAGAGGAAACTTAAATTTGACTCCACATGTATAAAAATAGATTTTTAAACTCTAACACTTTCGTGGTGACATCCAAAGTGTAAGCAGTTAATCCTCAGTTATGTAGCTAATAGGGTAATTTGAAACATCATACTCTTAAACCATTATGTAGTTATGCAGTAAAGTTTTTTCAGTGATGGATGGTAGGTCAGATTTATAAATTTCTTATCTTCCAGCAGACTTTGCTCTCCACTTCTGTCGCTATTTTACCAAATTATAGAAAAATATGTTTCTCTAATGTATCTCAGAAGTATTTCTGTGAAAGGATTCAGATCTCCTGGGTTTGATGTAACGTTTTTTGTTAGCTCTTTGTTGTTGTTGTTGTTGTTGTTGTTGCCATATGTTGTTTCAAATAATGCAGTTACAGGCCATTTCAGCTAATATGGCCTTAAAAGTATTGGTTATGCTTACAGCTGGTTATTAAAAGTGCAAGCATTTATTTCAAGGAAACTTAAGCATCTGTGTCATGTTTTGTATTCTTCTGATGCATGTTCATGGACCAACTTCTTGTCCTGTGTATTGTCCTTCAAAACAGTTCTTAGAAAAGCTTGCATTGTTGCTAGGTAATTCACTATTTGCATCTGACTTTGCATTGTTTTGAGTGGATTAAATTTTAAAAGCTTTGTTGGTAAGGATACGGAAGGAAATTTAAAAGGTATCTATCTGTTCCCTATAAACCAGTTATACAAGGCCTGTAAGAATAATGATCTTCAGGGTATTTTAAAGCCTTGCTTTCTCATCGTTATTGTTAATTGTGAGATTTATATAGGAAACATTAATATTCTTTTACAAGCTTGATAACAAACTATAGAAAAGTAGAAAATGATATAATGATTATCTGTAATTAGCATGCCTTAGGCTCTTATCTTTTACTAAACTATAGAAGTGTGTGGAACATTTCTGCCCTAATAGAGACTCCCTATTGCCTAACATGGTATGATTTACATTATAGAACTCTTATCCTGAGAAACATTCAGAATCTAAGTTGCCATAGCTTTTGCATCCTGTTTCCCCTACATTCACTTCTACCTTGTATTTGCACAGTTCCTTTAACTGTTTCAACGTGCTTTCCTACATGTAATTTTAGAGCAGCTAAGAATAGGTACAATTTTATTTTTACAGATGAGAAAATGGAAGCACAGAATATAGTTGGTTTCTCTGCCCAAAGTCACAAAAACAGTTGTTATTGGTAGATACAAATTTTCTAATTTCTCTTGGAGTGTTTTCAAAGGACCAGGTTGCTACTGTCTGCCTTAGAGCCACATAAACTGTTATAGTGAAAGAACCATCTAAACTGCATTGAATATCTACAAATCAACAAATCTTTATGATGCCTACTATTTGCAAGACCCTAGAGAGGAGAAATAACAGGTACATAAGGCCCAATTCCAGCTCTCAGTGGGGCTATAACAGGATTGGGAGGGTGAGACATAATTGCATGTAAAGTTAAACAACAATTATAAATAGAAAAATATAAGAAATGTTACAAGATGATTTTTACTTAATTTCTGGACACAATTATAAATAGAAAAATATAAGAAATGTTACAAGATGATTTTTACTTAATTTCTGGACACGTAGCTTACTCCTTACTGAGTGCTATATAACTTTAGAGAGGGAAAGATGACTAAACTAATAAGAATGTAAGTTAATTGCTTTGTAAATTGGAAACCATTATAAAAGCTTATTTTGCTATTTATTGTAACTTAGAATATTATCACTTTGAACTGAAGTGAGTTGTGAAGGTTTCTTGGAAGAGAATAAAGTTGAATTGAGACTTGAAAGATGGGCGTAATCAGTAATTGAGTGGAAATTCTTTCTGGACTTCTAACAAGGAGGAAAGAGGTGAGCAAAGAAGCAAAACTATTTCAGCATACATGGGCAATACACTATAAAGCCAGCCTAATTACAGTTTCAGTTCCAGCTGTTTTTCAGTAGTGTACAACTCTTTGTGACCCAATTTGGGGTTTTCTGGACAGGGATACTGGAGTAGCTTGCCATTTTCTTCTCCAGTTCACTTTACAGATGAGGAAACAGGCAAACAAGTGATTTGCCCAGGATCACAAAACCAGTAAGTGACTGAGGTTGAATTTGAACTCAAGGTCCTCCTAACTCCAGGCCCAGTGCTCTATCTACTGCACTATCTAACTGCCCCTCAGTACCATAAAACCATTTGAATAATTTATACCTCTCTCTACTACTAATACAAATAAATAGGCTAGAAAAAACTTGAGCTTTTCCTAAATACTTAAATGCCTAAAACATCTACAGGTTGCCTGGTACATCTTAAGTAGCATTTCTGAGGGACTATATACTGATGGATATATATTCCACCTTGGAATAGATGTTTACCCTAAGCCCAGCCTGGTCATTCAAGGAATGGTAGCCCCTGTTTTATGCCTTTTCTCCCACCTAAAATCATTTCAAATAAAGAACAGATGGTGGCAAAAAATATATAGGACTTCTCAAATCTCCTGCCCTTTACCACTAATTCCTTCACGCTCCTCCCATGTTTCCTTATCTCTCCCTCCGCCCTCATGTTCAGTGATATATGGCAAAATATCCTCCTCACAAAAAAATCTGTGTATTTGGCAGCAGTGTTCCAGCTAAGTACTGAGGTAGCCTCAGAGTGATTGGAAAAAGCTGTGTTTGCCCTAGTGTACCAAGCTAGTTAGCAGCAAGTCACTTCCTTATATAAATTATGTACTCTTTTTTGCTAGATATCTAAGAGGTTAGTTCCTTCTCTTCCACATATTCAAAATGATCAGTTAAACAAAACCAAAGCTAGTAAATTAACAGTGTTAAGGATACAGGTTTTTGTACTTCATGAGTTCTGTAAGATATGCATTCACCTTTTCAGAAGAACAAGGAGAATTTACTTAATAGGTACTTAGGATCCCAAATATTACTTGTGCATTTCTTAAGTACATATTGTAACAATAGCCTTCTTACTAATTCCTAACTTGTATCTATTTTAACTTATAATTTGGCTTGGTTTTGAAGATTTTCTGTTATATTTCTTATGATTGGGTATGAATAGAGCTATAATGGAGAGAGTA
Organism: Pseudochirops corinnae; assembly: GCA_028646515.1. Taxonomy (NCBI): domain Eukaryota; kingdom Metazoa; phylum Chordata; class Mammalia; order Diprotodontia; family Pseudocheiridae; genus Pseudochirops; species Pseudochirops corinnae. The sequence goes on along the minus strand of CM053588.1, from coordinate 120,091,498 downwards.
CTAGGGCAATTATAGGCATCAGAGCTTTATTCCAATGTGCCTATCCCTTAATACCTTCAGTAATAAAATTCAAAAGCAGAAGTCAGCAGCTAGTACAGCAGCCTCCCACCACCTCCCTGGAACATATGCATACAGACCAAAGGATTCTTACTGCAATAGTTATGCCCCATCTGGATTGTTTATCACCAAGCTACTTTAATGAAATGAGATGATTTAAGTTAATTCTGCAGATCTGGACCATAAACATATATTGTAATTCTGGTTACTCACTCCTTCCATTCCTGCATTTCAAGGGTTCAGCAATTGCTGTCACATATGTCATAGAGGCAGCGATTGTATCCTGGAAACTCTAATGGATTCCACCCTCAGCTCTGATCTGAGCAATGCTTTTTCATTTTGATTTAATGCTGGCAACAATTAAATAATAGCCCAGAAAATACTTCTGTGTACTTTTCACTTAAAAAATTTCTGGATGTGTGTTACCCACCATAATTTGCATGTTCTTGTACCTCTCCCCTCCCTGAAGCTTTATTCAGTATACATTATCACTCCATTTTAGAGGTACATAAATTAAACAAAGGAACTTTGTATCATTCATTCAGAAAATATTTATTGAGTTCCTAATATGTATGAAGTTCTGTGCAAAGACAAAGAAGAATACTTAGTACCTGTTCTCAGTGATGTTAATTAAAGCCCAGTAGAAGAAGTAAAGTGAACACAAATCCATACAATAGGAAGTGGACTGGAAAAGTGCAGTAAGAGAGGTCCAAAGGGCTGTGGGAGCCCAGGAAATAGGCAAAGGTCTTCCGGCTATGGTAGAGATGAAGGAGAAAGGGAATTTCATTTGAATACTACAGGGCTTAAAGTATAGTATACAAAAGTGAGTCATCAGATTTGATGTCAGAATGAGGCAAATGTTACTCTTACTTAGCTCCATCCAGACATGCATAATTGCAAAAGTAGAAAAGAGATAAAGAAGCATGCCATTCCTCCTGAGATATAAAGATGAAGATCAATATCTGTTTTCTCCTGATCTTTTCCCTAAAGAAAAATTAAATGATTAAGTCTAACCTCATTCAGAGTGCTCATATTGCTTCATAATTTCTTACCTCTGTTATATATTCAGCATTGTGTCAAGCCGTATAGGAATGTAAAGAGAAGTAGAAGGCTTGGTCACTGCTCCCTAGGATTTTGTGGTGTAGTAAAATTGTTAGGGAGTAAGACTAGGCAGTGTGCCAATAAATGTGATAGTTACTTGAAAGAGACTGTATGTGTAGTAGGTACCCTTCCAAGAAGAAGGATGAAAAAGATCAGGGAAGATTAGCATGGTGAGATAAGGTAGAGGAGAGGGACATGAGCCTAGTCATGAAAATGTCCACTGTTTGGATTTATAGATTCAGTTGATAAGCATTTATTAAGCTCCTACTATTTGCCAGGCATTGTGTTAAGTGCTGGGGATATAAAAAAGAGTAAAGACATACCTTCCCTTCAGAGAGCTCATGGTCTAATTGCACAGACATTAAGCAAACACATATGTACAGATAAGCTCTATTCAAGATAAAAGGGAAATAATTAAAAGAGGGAAGGCCCTAGAATGAAGAGGGGTTGGAACAACAAGCTTCCTGTAAGAAGGTGGGGTTTTATTGAGATTTTAAGGAAGCTCGGGACATCAGGAGAGGCAGGTTAGGGAGAGTATTCCAAGCAGAATACCTAGAGTCAGGACGTGGAGTGTCGTGTGTGTGGAGCATCAAGGAATTCATTGTCACTGGATCAAGGGTGACGTGACAGGGAATAAGGTGTAAGAAGACTGGAAAAGTGGAGAGTGGGGATAGTTACGAAGACCTTTGAATACCAAACAATAGATTTTACATCTTATACTGGAGGCAGTAAGGATCCACTGGTGTTTATTGAGTGGAGGGTGTTCTTTCACTTTAGGAAAATCACTTTTATGACTGAATAGAGGGAGGACTAGAGCGAGAAGAGACTTGGGGCAGAGAGACCGACCAGCAGGTTATTGCAGTAGTCCAGGTGATAAAGGCCCTGCAGTAGGGTAGAAGTATCAAAGAAAAGAAGGGAGCAGACTCAAAATATATCGAAGAGGTGAAATTGATGGGATTTGGCAGTAGATTGACTATGAGGGACAGAGGGGAGGAGAGATAGTGAGGAGTCAAGGATAATATCTAGGTTTATGACCCTGGGGGACTGGGAGGATGGTATTACCTTCAACAATAATAGGATCATTTGGAAGCAGGAGAGTTTGGGGCATATTGAATTTAAGATGTTTACCAAGGCAACTAGGTGTCATAGTAGATGGAACACTAGATCTGAAGTCAGGAGGACCTGATTTTCAAGTCTGGTCTCAGACACTTAACTACCTGTGTAACCCTGGGCAATTCATTTAGCCTTTGTCTCACTTTGCTCATCTATAAAATGGAAATAACAATAACACCTACCTGCCAGGGTTGTTATAAGGATAAAATGAAGTAATTGTAATGTTCTTAGTACTGTGTCTAGCACATAGTAAGTGTTATATAAATACTGATTTTTTTGATTATTACTGGACATCCAGTTGGAGCTGTTTGAAAGGTAGTTGCAAGAAATGTGAGAGTAGCAGTCAGCAGAGAAGTTAGTGCTGGATTGGTAGATTTGATCATCATCAGTGCAGAGGTAACAGTAAATCCACGGGGTATCACCAAGTGAAGTAGAGGGGAGACAATAGACAAGGGCCCAAGACACAGTGACCATTCCTGACTAGTGGACATGACCTACAGGGGTCCCGCAGAGGAGACTGAGGAATGGTCCTATAGGAGGTGATCTAGGAGAGAGTAGTATCCTGAAAACCAAGACAGAAGGGAGTATCAAGAAGAAGGTGATTGACATTGTCACAGGCTGTAAAGGTGTCAAGAAAAATGAGGATTAATGAAAAGCTGCAGGATTCGGTAATTTAAAGGATCATTAACAACTAGAGAGCAGTTTTGATGAAATAATGAGATTGGAAGCTAGGGGATTATGATTTATGAGCAGAGAAGAAGTGAAAGAAACTATTGTAGATGACCATCTAGGAATTTTGTCACAAAAGGCAGAAGAGGTATAAGACAATAGCAGGCATAGGGGAAGATCTGGTGAGGATTTTTTTAGGATGACGAAAACATAGGCATATTTGTAGGCAGTAGCGAAGGAGCCAGTAGATAGAGAGGACAGTCTTTTGGTTGGGATGATGGGACTAAATGAGATTGGTCATGCAGATAGAGAATAAGATCTTTGAGGAAAGAGGAACAACTTTAATGAAAGCAAGGAATTACAAAGTATTTCCATGGAATTAAAAACCACTTATTTCCATATAAATTTGGTGGACAGAAATGTTTTTCTTGTATCCTTAAAATGCTCAAGATTGCCTTGGCTTTGCTTATTAATTTAGAAGGATAGTGTGGAAATAATTGCACTAGAGATTTGCATGATAAAACTTTAGAAGTCACCGTATTTCGTGGCTAGGTCCTATGCAGACAGGACGTTAGGAATTGGTTTTTCTTTTTTTAAGCCTAAATTGTGATTGAGGGGACTGTGGGATTTTCTTACAGGAAGCCTTTTCCTGTGGCGTATGCACTACTTTTGCCAAGGTGATCTGCCCTTCTAACATTTCTTTAGAATATCGGTAACTTCTGCTTTTTTGACCTAGCATGAAATTTCATTGACAGCGTAGGTAATAACAGACTTTGGGAATGAAGCAAGTAAGTATCTAAAATGCAAAATTTAAGAATTGTTTGTTGCTGTAAGGTAATTTGGACAAACTAAAAGTGATTCAGTTCTATAGTCATCACATTGTTGAGTCAATCTCGCTGTGAGTTTAAAATCAAAATCCTCCTTTTTACCATTCCCCTGTAGCTATCAAGAGCTAGTAACAATCTTCAAAATACATTTGAAGGCCACACATTAGGTTGTCAAGAAGCCTGGTTTTAAATCTCAGACACTTATTAGCTGTGTGACCCTGAGCAAAGCAATTCAAACCCTCAAACTTTGGCTTCATCATTTATAAAATAGGAGTTCTATAATACCTCCTATCTTGTAGGATTAGCCCTCAGATTCAAATGGGAATAATGCATATTGAATAATTTGCAAACTTTAGGGCTCTGTATATGAATGTCAGCTATTCATATTTGTATAACATGTATATATATATATATATATATATATATATATATATATATATATAATATAGGTGCATGAGTGTGCAAACACACACAATGAACATGTTTGTGATCTTGCCAGATTTATGACACTTTGGCAGAAGAATTTTGTCAACCAATGTAAATCAGCATACATATTCTGCAGCTTAGTCTTCCGAGAATGCCTCGTACAGTGAGAGTCTAAGTGACTTACCTGTGCTCACATAGACAGGTGGGGCTTGAACTTTATGCCTCTGAGACCAGCTCACTATCCAGCTCATCATACTACCTCTCTTTATTTTGGCATTAGTATGTATAATTGGCGTCAGCCATAAGGATAAGTGAAGTGAAAACTGAAGTGTTCTTATCTTCACCCTCCCATCTCTTTTTCAGAAAAGCAATAGCAGTTAAATGCCTATTTCCACGTACCTTTGCAAGTAAAAGCCATACTAACTCTTACTATATTACAATTCAATTTTTTCTGGAGAGGTAAAAACCAAAAGGGTAGTTATTTTCTGTTGTGAAATGAAAACTAAAAGCTGAAATTTCCACATTTTATGTGATTATGAAACTGCCATATTTAGGGCACTTGGATGTCATATAATTATTTCCCCAGTCAGTGTTACATATCTCATGGCAATATATACTAATACAACGAAAATGCTAAATCATGTAGCATAGATTTAGAACAGGGCATGTACTAGTATAAGTTACAGATAATAAATACAAAATCAAGGAGAGATGCTTGCTATTCCTATTTTTACAACATTTTTTATATCCAACGCCTTCTTACTTACATAATGATACTAACATAGTGATAGCTTCAGTTCAAGCCCTCATCACCTGTCACCTAGATTATTGAAATAACCTACTTGATTTTCCTGATTCAAATCTCTAACCACTTCACACACTGTTGCCAAAATAATTTTTCTTAAACATAGATCCTGCCATTACACTTCTCTACTCAATAAATTCCACAGGCTTCCTGTTGCCTGTAGGATAAAATTTTATGAGCCCCTTTCTTTAGCATTTAAGGTCCTGGATGGGGTGGAGTCAAGATGGCAGCATAGAAGCAGGAGAACTCTACAGCTTCCACCATAACCACCTCAAATACCTATAAAATATGACTCTAAACAAATTTTAGAGGTCCAGAACCCACAAAATTACAGAAAAACACACCTCCCGCTGGAGGCAACCCAGCAGGCGGGACGGGAAGGGCTCATCTCAGAGTGCTGGGAGCCAAGGCGAGCCCAGCCCGGCCTGAAACCATGTCTTAGCCCCAGGGTGGTCAGAAAAAGCTACAGCTGGAGCTTTCAGGAGATTGGATCACCTGCAGCTGTGGCATTTTCCAGAATTATCAACCCATAAGAGACAAGGACAAAGTGAAAGGTCAGTGGAACTCAGCTAAATTTGGGGGAGAAAAGTGGGTCCGGCCCTCTGTCCCCAGGGCAAGAAAGCAGCATAAGGCAGCATAAGTGGCGGCCCTGCAGCCACCTCCACACGACGGCCCTGCAGCCACCACCACGTGGCTGCTTCAGAGCTCACAGCCTGCAGATTGCAGGGATGCCAAGTGATCATTCAGAGGCTATGTGCTCTTGCCTTAACCTGCCTGGATCGGGATTGTGGTCTTGGGTGGTGGTCCTGAGGTGCATTTTCAGTGAGCCAAAGCTGGTGGGGGCTTGCAGAGACTGTGCCTCCTGATAGCTCTGGCAGCTGCAAAAACCCCAGCAATTTGGGACAAAGCTGTCCTCTCTGAAAGCAGAGATCTACTGTGGCTCAAAAATCAAATTAATTGACTGACAACATGAGCAGACAAAGGAAGCAAAGAAACCTCAGCAATCCAACTTTAGATTCCTTTTTGGGGGACAAAAAGGACCAAAACATGGAACAAGAGGAAGACAACAGTCAGAACTCCTGCACCAAAAGCTTCCAAGAAAAATGTAAGCTGGTTACAGGCCATAGAGGAGCTTAAGAGGATTTTGAAAACCAAATAAGAGAAGTGGAGGAAAAATTGAGAAGAGAAATGAGAGTGATG
>CM053588.1:120068916-120084800 GCA_028646515.1 Pseudochirops corinnae | reverse complement strand
ATTGATACTATTCTTTTGGTTCTGTAGTACTCTTATTCTGTCTTTCTCCTTTCATCTTTTGTACTCATCCTCTAAAAATCTAAATTTATTAATACACTGGTACAAATAAATTCAGTATGCATTAGTCACGTTGGCCCTTTTTGGTTACCTCCAACTTTTTTTACCAGGACCAACTTTTATTACCACACTATGTCATAAGAACTTTAATATCATGAGCTCCCTCATTTCCTATCCTTTGTGTCTCAAAAATCCAATAGTGAGGTAGGTGGTACAGTGGATAGTGCAGTGGTCCTGGGGAGAGGAAAACATGAATTCAAATTTGGCTTCAGATACTTAGTAGGTGTCTAATTCTCAAAAAGTCACTCAACCTGTCTGTCTTAGTTTCCTTTTCTATAAAATAAGGACTGGTTGTTGTAAAGATAAAATGAGATATTATTTGTAAAGCACTTTGTAAACCTTAAAGTTCAAAAGAAATGCTAGTTGTTGTTATTACTATTAACTATTATTTTCTTATCTTTTTTTTGCACTGATTATAAAGAATGATATGGATCTCCTTGCCAAGACCAACAAAATCAATTATGCTCATATGCTTTTCTTTTGTCTCCTTCAAGGTCTCATTCCACTTATCATTCTTCCTCTCTTTTACTGTCAATTTTCAGTTTTCCCCTGGATCTCTTCTTCTCTTTTATCCTTTACTTCTAATCTACTTCATTCCGCTTCCTTTCCACTCATCCTGTCACTACCCTAGAAGAGGGCCTCAAAATCTCTTACTGGGACTAGTTAATAGCTTTCTACCTTTGTCCACTTCTGTGTCTATAGTCTGTCTCCTTGCAATCTATCTTTAAATAGCTGCCAAAATCATCTTCCTAATACCTGACCTGCCACATAAGATCCTGAATAATCTGATTCCAATTACCCTTCCCAGCCTTATTTCATACTATTCCCTTTCACGTACCCTACCATCCATCCAATCTTGTCTACTAAATATTACCAGATGTTTTGTCCTTTCCCATATCTATGCATTTACCTAGGATATTCCCTCATGCTTTAAACATGTGTCCTTCTACTCTACTCCACTTTCTCTTCCTGTAAGACTAAGCTCAAGTGCTACCTCTTCCATTGAAGTCTTCTTTGATTCCCTAAGATAACAACGATTTCTTCCTCCAAGTTTTTCTAGAATATTTTGTCTAAATCTCTCTTTTGTCTCAATCACATTCTATCCAGCATTATTTGCATATAGATTATATCACTTCTATTAGATTGTAACTTCTTTGCCTTTCCCATACTTTCATTCTTCATCTTATTTAATCTAGGGACTTGTAACCCAATAGGTTCTTTGTAATTTTTTTAAAGTTCAAAAACCACCTTTGACCTGTTTTCCTCTTTGGGGAGGCAGCATGGCAAGGTATACTTAAAATCATTAAGAGCAGTGCTTGTACACACAGATTATACCTAGGGTAAATCACATAACCTCTTCCAGCCTCAGTTTCCTCATCTGTAAAATAGGATAATAATAGCACGACCTCACAAGGTGAGGATCAAATGAGACAGTACATGTAAAATATTTTGTTAACCTCGTAAAAGCTCCTTAAGTGACCAGATACCTAATCTGTTTGAGGTAATTTTTTAAAAAGATTTTAAAATCTAAGGTAAAATTTAATAGCGTCCAAAATTTCCTTCCTTGGCTATTATGCAATTTAAAGTGAGATGATCCCTTCCTCCCAAGGTTTCCTTTTCTAGCCCAAAGTAGTAGTCTCCATTTTCTTTCTTTACTTTCTGAAACATGAAAGTGTTGTTGGTAAATCAAGTCAATAATTTTATCAGATATATATTTTACAGAATGAAACTTCTGGTAGGCTCCAAGATAGTTCAAATCCTCCACCATTACTATATATTGCCTCCATGACAGTTTTATGATTTTTATCAGAAAAGAATTAGCTGTATATTCCATTTGTCTGAGTGGTATGTAAATATTTCCACAATCTCATTTTGTTTGTCTCTTCTTTTATATTCACCTATATGTTCTCCTTGTCAGTGTGTCCGGCCCAGGGATTCTAGAATTTCATGTAGGTATATATCTTCTAGAGAACAGTGCTTCAATTCTGTAATATCATACCTATTTTCTTTGAGCACAGAATATTCTTCTATTGTCATATACCAAGGAGCCACAAAGTATTTACTATTGTGAGAAAAGTGCTTCAAAAAACCATAAAGCACTTTATAATATGAATGGTGCTACTGTGCCTTAATAATTATACTGAGAAGTCTGCATTAACCTTCTTGTGTTAATATTTCAAGTTTAGTGTGCTTATTGTTTTATTGTTAAGCCAATATTCTGTGTGTTGGTGTGTAGACATGAGGTCCCAAAGAGTATTCCCAATTCTTTTTCTAGTTATTTCCACCTGTGAATTTCTAGGTTAAGTCCTCTAAGTTAACCATTTTTCTTCTTTCTACAGCATACCCACCTGCTCTCCTGAGTATCTGATTTTTACAGTTTTAACTAGGTACTCCTCTACTGCAACATTTGGTTTAAAGTTCTCTTGATCAGCATGCAAATCTCTTGTCAAAGAGCTCTCTCTGGGGCCTATCATTCTGGTATCTTAAACAATGAGTCAGGGAACCAAATAGCGTTCATGAGCACCATTACTTTAGCCAATTGTTAACTTCACATATCCTGCTGTCTCTTCCAAAATTCCTGTCACAGATTCCAGGGTGATAAAGAATCTCAGAGATAACCTAATCTAACAAATATCTGAATTCTAAGTTTTTCCTGACAAGTGATAATTCAACTTTTTCTTAAAGAGCATTGGTGAAGGCAAACCTCACAAGGAAGCCCATTTCCATTGTTAGATAGTTCTAATTGTTATGAGGATTTTTTATAGATAAAGGGAAAAATAAAATCTGTCACTGCAACTTCAACCTACTACTTCCTTGTTCTGCCCTCTGAACCTCCCCCCCTAAAAAAAAACCCCAAATTGAATCCTTTCTCCACAAGAAACTCCTTTAAAAAGCCGAGAGCTCTTTCTGCCCCCACCCATAACCCTTACTATGTTTTTTTTTAATCTTCATATGGGAGAAAAGATGAATCCCACTTACACCCAAGTTCTTCAAGTTCTTAATAGGTACTCAAGTCATTAGATAAAAATTTCATGTTTTAACCCAATTTTAGTCAGAACATCTATAGATTTCAGTCATTCTTACAAGAAATTAGTACAAGTGATGAGCATTTCTTACTACAGAGGTAATTAGCAGTCAGTAGATTTTGACAATGTATTTAGTCATATCAGCAACATGAAAATAGTACATTACTCTATTAATTTAATCATATTAGGTCTTTATGCATCCTATCCCTTTAGTAAAGAGTCACCAAGCATCAAGACACTTCTTCCTCCTATGGCCAGTAACATAATTTGCCAGAATCTATGGGTCTTCCTTATTGCTCCTTGGATTCTTGAATGTTGTTTATTCTTTAGAAAGTCAATATCGATCTTGTATGTGGAAGACTTTATACCTCCTGTATAGTTTTAGAATTTCATATTTTCTTATCTTTTCCCTTCTCTTGTTATATTCCTTTACTTGGTTTTGAATCATTTTTATCTCTTCAGCACCATTTTCTTCCTGGCTTCCTTCATGGATTATTTCCCTCTATTTACTATTTCTTCATTTTTGCTAATAAACCAGAAGGTACAGATGCTTTCTCAAGACTTGTCACCTTGTCCTCAGGCAGGAAGATTAATCTAGATTCATAACACTCTTAGATGGTGAGTGCTTCCTGGCAGGACGACAAATAAAGCACGGACCATACAAATCACTTTAACAGTTCCCTTGGTTTCCTTCTAGACCTGACATGGAAATGCAGTCCTTTATAATTTCTCCTGGGAAAAGTCTCATAAACTGCATCTTGGCTTAAACCATCACCTAGGGGGTCCCTGGGAAGACTGTCTTCAAGGCAGCCTGTTATTTCCTATTAATGTCTGTAAATCAGCTCAAGCAATATCAATTAAGACTATGTAGTTTAGCTCAGTCAATTCAGTATACTTAAGTAATCACTGGACACAACAAATAGAGGCACATACGTGAAATATTTCATTCATTTGTTTTGTTGGGCTGGTTGATCCACTCCTGGGTTCCTGGTGTGCAAGAAGGGAAGAAAGGTTCTGGTAAAGAAATCTTTAGTTGACCTCTCCTTTCTTCCTTTTTGCTAATATGCTCAGCTTTTCACGATTAATGCTGCTTTGCCAGCTAGGCTATCCCAATCTTCTTAAGCAATAAGCAAACAATGAGAATTATAAATATGCATATATTTCCCAGTCTGTTTAGAGCTCGGCTCTAAGTAAGCCTTTGTACATTTTGCAAGGGCACCTACAAAACAATTTGTTTACCTAATTAGTTTGCAATGGTATGAGTGATTCTATAAGGTAATTCATTAGAAAGATGATAATACAAAGTAAACTAAGAAGGCAGTCACCATGCAGAATAACAATATATTGCTACAAGCTCATTTTTTTAGTGAAGGCCTCTTCCAATTGAGCTAGCACTAAAAAGCCTTTATTTTATTTATATCCTAGTAAATTTGGTTGGGAGAATTCAGACTCCACCTATTTAGTGTTCACTGAAAGCTTTATATCAATAACTCTCTTGATACCATTTTATGACAGAAAACTACACGGTTAAGAAAACTCTTCCTTTTCTATTTTTTGTTAAGGGCACAAAATGACAGTTATAATTATTAACACCTATTCCTTTTAATTTTATTAAATGCAGCATCAATAGGACCCATTTAATGAGGACCTACCTTTATAAAAGTAAGTCAATCTCCTAATTCCTAAATGATGGCCTATTAGATTTGATATGAAAGGCTTCCTCTCTTGGCCACTAGTGTTTGGTCTCTCAGGGACCACAGCAATCCTTTACAGCAACAGTTCCCAAAGTGAGTAGTGAACTACTTCTCCTCTGGAGATGTGAAATAAAAGAGAAAGCAATTTCCTTCTCTAGTGGTAAAAATGTAGCACAGGTGGCAAGCAGAGGGTAGAACCACAAGACTTGTTTTATATCCTGTTATTGTAAAATAGTAGTCAGAGATTCACCATGTAAAAACCATGCAGTATCTTTCAAACTAGGACTGGGAATTTTATATTTATATCTCTATCTTATAGTGACTTCCTCAAGACTTACAGTGCATGCATCTATTCCATAATTCTAGAATTTAAGAGTAAAGTATGTAAAATTACATAACTTCATGTTTGACATTAAAAGATACCTCTATAATGTTTCCTAGACCACATCTTTAAAAAAATGAAACATGCTATATTATGGACCAAAGTATTAGAAATATAAAAATGCTATGATTGTAGAAAAAAATTAAAAAGCAAAAAAAAAAAGCTGTCAATGGCATCTTTGAAAAATCCTCTCAACCAAGGGGCTTAATTAGTTGTGGATTTCTCATTGTAGGCACTATGCATGCATTAAAATATGCAAGAATAAAACACACAGATGGGAGTATGTAACATAACCTGACAATGACAGGGAAGTTTGGCCCTAATTATGATGAATTTTTGTAAACTGATGCACCAAAGCTCATTAGAATAATTGAGTCTTTGCAATAGCTAAAGTAAACATCTTAGCCCCACACACTGTTCACAGCTAATTGGTGAAAAAAAAAAAGGTACGAAAGTACTGAATGTGGAATCGATTAGTCAGTGCAACAGTACACCTCTGTCAGCATAGTTTTATGGTACAAAACACACATTAATATTAAATTCATCGTTCAAAAGGCAACCTTTTAGCCAACTATGTGGACCAATTTGAACTATGAGCTAGACAGTAGTGGAGACTACACTAAACTGTCAAAGGCAAATATTGAAAGCTCTATACTATCATCCAGGCACTATTTTAACACACATTCATAGATTCGGCTAAAATAATTTTTTATTAAAATAATCTAATGAGCTAATTTTATGTGAAATAGAAAATAATTAGTACATTAACCAATGTTCATGATAGCCGCTAAGACTTCATCGACATTTCATTAAGTTTAAATCCTTTCTTTCCTCATTTTAATTTTAAAATAGTAGGAGAAAGAAGAAAAAGACTCTTCTCCAATGACCATTTGCACTCACATCCAAGTTTTCTAGACCTACTTCCCACTGTTCCCCTATATGAATCACCTTTCTGAGCCAAACTACTTCTGAGCTGTTGCTACTCCTATCGCCTGACAAAAGTTACCTTACACTGTCTAAGGCAGTGGTTCTCAACCTTCCTAATGCCGTGACCTTTTAATACTAGTATGTGGGTGGACCTGCCTGGAGACAGATAGAAGAGCGGTGTCTCGATTCCTAAGACCATCGGAAATATGTGTTTTCCCATAGTCTTAGGCGAGCCCTGTGAAAGGGTCGTTTGACTCCCAAAGGGGTCGTGACCCACAGGTTAAGAACCGCTGGTCTAAGGGATTCTGCACATGCTGTTCATCCTGACCAGAGGATTCTCATCTTCCCTTCTTCATCTTTCAAATACCAATTCAAATTTTTACTCTTCCAGAATCACATTCAAATCCTACAGATGTTTCACAAAACTGCTAACCACCGAAGCTCGGAATGATCCTGTCTTCTCTAAAACAAATGAAGAAACCATCTGCAACTTTATTATGAACCCTCACCTGTCTGGAAGGTAGGCAACCTGTAAGAAGATCATTGTATGGTAGCCTGTTATTCCCTGTTAATGTCTGTAAATCAGCAAGTTATATCAACCAGAACTATTTGGTTCTTCTAGGTTAACATCCTGTGAAGTCACAGGAGGCAAAGTTGTTGTTGCTAGATGGCTTTCCCTTTGTCTTTGTTGGAGTTCTACTATGCTATGTATGTCCCCTATTAGACTGTGATGTCAAGTTGCCCAGTGTAATGTATACAACAAAGGGCTGTGGTTGTTGTGGCAATTAATCTGTGCGACATGACCAATGAAAGTCCTGTCCTTAGAATCATTGTGAGTCATCCCTTTCCCTTACAGCAGGTCAAAGTCCAAGACTGAGGCATTCTGACAGCTATAATCATGAATGAAAAAAATGAGGTGTCCTAATTTGTCCTTTCATTATGTTGAGAAACTTGGAGGGAGAAATAAACCCTAAGAAAATGAGGGCTATACAGAGCAGACAGACAAGTTAACATGAACCCAGGACCAGTAAATATTAAACTCAAGTACTACTTTTTAGGATAACTGAAATGCTTTTCTCAAGCAGTAGTACTGCATGCACTACTTTTGGCTACTGATGGCTTTCAGTCAGTGAACAAACACAACATTATGACAAGGGATGACTTTTATTTATTTATTTAGATTTTCTGCCTTATTGTCTTTCAAAAAGTATCTGAGGTGACTGAGAAAAAAAAACCCTAAATACAGTACACAATAGGATAATTAAAATATGCAGAGGATGTTTAAAAAAGACAAAACTTCAGAAAGGACAAATAATAAATGTTAATGAGCCTATAGGATCAGTTAATTACTATAGTTGTAGACCAAATTTATCCTTAAGCTTCCTGGCAATCAAAAGAAAAGGTAAATACAGTAGATATATAGTTTTCATTATCTGATTTTTAAAAATATACACTTTATTTTAAAAAAAAAAAGCCAGGTTAATGTAGAGATCTACCTTGTGTTATAAGAAATACAGTACATTCCACTTATTCAAAAGGACTGGAGCATGAAGGGTAATGATTAGTAGGAAATGTTGGAAAACTGTGGCTTGTCTTGATTATATGAGATAATGTATATCTGTAATGCTAATTTTCAAAGAATGATAATATAAGAAACCCATATGCAGCCATTGATCTGCCAGTACTCTAGGTTACCATAAACTGGTCTTCTTAACTGTTTCCCAAAGAAAAGTCTAACTCAACAGACCAGGGAATTTTTTTCCAAAGGAAATGTCCCTTCAATTTTTAAAAATAGAAAGAAAAATAAAATTTACTTTGCAATTTTGCTGTAATGTACCTTTCCCTAGAATATTTGTATTTATAAAAGAATACCTATATTTACAGTTAAAAAAAAATTCAAAAGCCATGTAGAGGTTTTACTTCCTCCAGTAAACAGAACATTAAATACTAAAGTTAGGAAGGAGAACTATGACTAGACGACTGAGTTATATGAGGCTTTTTTGTAAATGAACCTGATTTGACACAATGCATATCTATATTTATATAGTTAACAAATCATTTTATTAAAGGATCCTACTACTTTAACAAGACCAGATGATCTATAACTTAAACTGTGGAATCTTTGTAGAGATGCTAAATATCCCAACCTAATTCACTTTAATAGTAACATTAAGCTTAAAAATTCATTTAAGACCACCTCTTCCCCCAAAGCAATTTGAGAAGTTGATGGTATTGAAGGTGAACAACGTTCCAGTTAACAAATTTTAATGAATGACCTGAATATTTTCTCTGAATATTTTCTCTTAGGTTCTACCACAGTTCCTCCACTCCCTGATGTCTCAAGTACCTCTGGGAAACTCTTTGCTGTTTGAGTCTTTGCAGATCAGCATTTCCTGGACTAGGGAAATTAGCTTTTCCCACAGAGTCATCAGCATCACTAGCTCTTTCCAATCAAGGCAGAGAGAAGGATGGTGGTAATAATAAGGAATTAATGTAGTGCTATCCTTAGACATTAACACTACACTCATCACTACTTACCAGTAAGATATTAAAGTGGACATTAATTTTTTGATAAATTTTCTGACCACTGACGATAATAATGAGAAGTATTGGATTACTCTCTTATCAACTAAGAGATATTCAGGAATATAGGGGTTTTTTGCAAGCTAATTTAGTAGTATGAGTTAGTAAGTATTGCAGTAATTCCTGGTGGTCTGAAACATCTTGTGGAATAATCTCATTTCAATTAATGAAACTCATATTAAATACTCACTTTGTACTATGTGTTTGAAGGAAATACAAAGTTTAGACAAGGTCACTGTCTTCCTGGATATTATAGTTTAATGGGGAAAAGAAAGAATATAGATAACTATGATAGGATGAGTGATTTCATTAGTATAAATACACAGAATTGCTTAGAGCACAAAGAAGGTTATATGGCTTACCTGGAATCACAGAGCAAGTATTTGTATGTGTCAGAGGTACTTGAACCCAGGTCTGTTGGCTTTGAGGCCAATTAGAAAACCCACTATGCCAGGGGTGGGGACCCTACCGCCTTGAGGTCACATGTGGCCTTCTAGGTCCATGGATGCAGCCTTTTGATTGAGTCCAAGTTTTACAGAACAAATCTTTTTATTAAGGAGATTTATTCTATGAAGTTTGGATTCAATCAAAGGCGGCGATGGTGGGTCATATGTGGCCTCCACACTACAGGTTCCCTACCCCTTCACTATGCTTAGGCTGCTATTTAACAAGTGGAAGCCAACTCTCTTTCCTATGATGTACTGCCTCGCTATGATAGACAATAACATACAGGTATAGAACAAAACACAATGTGAAGTCTGAAAGGGAAGATTTCTACTGACAAGGAGGAAATCGGCAAAGACTTCATGGAGTAGTTAATATGAGCTAAATTTTTTTAAATGGGTAGGAATTCAATAGGAAAAGAAAGAGGGAGGATATTCCAAATACTATAATGAGTAATTAGGGAATAGAGATGAAGAAGCACAAGGTAAGCTCAAGGAACATGAAGGAGTCCAGTCTGCATGGAATAAGGAAAAAGAAGTCAAGGTTAAGGGTATAAAAACCAAACACAAAATGCATTCTCCCCGCCTCTCGCCCCCATAAAGAGAAGTATTCTTCACTTTAGGAAACATGCGCTACTTGTGCCACACATCTCATAGGAGTACTGCAAGGATCAAATGAGAGAGTGTATGCAAAGTATCCCACTGTGCTGCACACATTTTTTTAAAAAGCCTTATGAAATCAAACGTTTAATAAATACTCTTTAATGATGTTGCAGAGTGAAAATTACATGGATAGCTATAGACAATGTGCACAGAAAAGGATGCTCTCCATATTCACATGTAATCTAGTCCAATATCATCTTAGTTTTAGGCTAAACAAAGACTTCACTTCACAAAACTCCTGTGAGAAGCTGTACCACAGAGTTATGACTGATCTATAGCAACACAGGAGGACACAGAGGCCGATGTTACAACCTATAATGCGGTGGTATGTTGGGCACAGGAAATTCAATTCAGAGTCTCCTGGTTTCCATGACCATGACCTATATGTCCTCTTGAATTCATTTATCAAATCAACCATTTTATGGAACAAATACTTGCAGCAACTATTTTCCCTGGATCACAGATGGTTTATATTCCATGTGCCGAGAGAGGCTAACAGACTAGAGAGATCAACAAACTGATACTATTTGAACTAAAGGAATTCTTCTGATACCCACAATGCTCCTTATTCCTTTAGTTATTTTGTATATATTTTATATATTTTTACATGTGGACATGTTGTCTCCCTCATTAGAATGAATATAAGCTCCTTAAGGACAGGTGGTGTTAACAGTTTTATCTTTATATACCTAATGCCTGACACACAGTAGGTACTAATAAATGTTTGACCTTTATGACCTCAGGCAGGCTTCACTCAATAACTTAAAATGAGGAAAATATGACATTTATTCATCCTTCCAATTATGTTCCTTAGAGTCTGCTATGAAGGCGAAGACCACTCAGAGATCGATAACACACATAAAGTTAAATCATATATGAAATGGTTCCAATCTAAACAGAACTATATTTTTTCCATCACCCAGAAATTAAATATCTGGACTACATATGTCTAATGAAGCTAGGGCCATTATACTAAGCTTAAGAAAGGTTTAGATTTTATTTATTTTATATAGCATGCTTCATGCATCACACCTCAAAAAGTCTTACTGAGAATATTAATTCACTTAAGCAGATTTTGTCCTCTCCTAAGGATAAAATTCCAATTTTGAGATAACACTAAAAACTTCCAGAGGAAGCAATACCAATGATTAAGTTCTAAAACTTCACTGGAATCCATGGAATAGGAGAGTGTCAATAGGAAAGTGAACTTGGGCTGCTATAGCAGAAGTGGTATCTTTTTTATTTTTTGTGCCACCTGATTGGTTAGTTCTAGATCTTCTTCATCATTAGTCTGTGGTGTTGGGAAGATTGGGATGGCGGAAGAAGACTATAACACAAGATCTCTAACGCTAAGGCTACTGCACAGGTCCAGAAATCAACCACAAATTGATAAGAGGCATGAATGGCTTAAAGCCCATCCCTTGCACTGCAATGCCTGCACACAGCCTGCTTTTTTCAAACGAAGACAAATGAGATCAAGTTGCTGACTGAGTTAAACTGTATGCAAGGTAGTGATAGGGTGGCTGTGAAGAAGAGAATGGGGAGTATTTTGAATGTATGGCAAGATCCTGGAGTGACCTATTGTAATTGTTAATTCAGCTATGGAAAACTACTTTAATAGCAAGAGAACAGTACCTGAATGACATGCCTGTTATACTAAATGCATAGTACTTCCCTTCCTGCATACCATCTTTATCAATATTGCTCCAATGAGTACTTTTCTAAAGATTTTAAAGCTAATAATAAATGAATCTGCTAACAAAACAAAACTCTGAAAATTTACAAATGACCTCTCCCTTAAGAACTGACATTTTGATATTCAAATATGTTGTGCCATTTTTTTCCATATCATAAATTTTAATTTACAAGGCCATAGCAACAGTCCTAATAAAGATTAATTACTGCAGTCCCTTCCATAAAGCCCACTGCAGCCTCTTCATTACTATAAGAATGCTACTGCATATAAAAATAGTAATGCAAATATATCAGGCTATATTAACTCTGTCTTCTGCCAGAACTATACTAAAACCAGATTTATAAAAACAATTTAGTCAAATGAAAGACACATCTATTCAAAAACTTCATCACAAACATAATTTTAGTGAACAGAGACAAGACAGTGAAATATAAGGAGAGAGGTGAATGAGAAAAAAAAGCAAGCAATGTTGTAAATTACCCAATATACATGTACCTGACACTCAGATGATTTTTATACATGGAGGTATCGAGGTAATTCAAAATATTCAGAATTATCATGACCCCAGATCCCTATCCTAGGGGTTTTTAACCTTTTTGTGTAGGTCATGGACCCCATTAACAAGTGTGGTGAAACCTATGGACCCCTTTGCAGAATAATGTTTATTTTTTTACTTCATAATTGAAAGAAATGTCAAATTATAGTTAAAGATCAGTGAAAATAAAGATTCCCCCCCCCCCCCCCATTCAAGTTTGTGAATCTCTTGAAATTTATCTGGGGGTAAGGGTCTGTGGGTCCCAGGTTAAAAACCCTTGTTCTATAGCAAATGAGCACATGTAATATAATTAATTTCTGTCAGACATATAAATAAGCACTCCATAAATTATATTAACAACCAGATACTTCTCTTATTGCCACTTCATACCCATTAACTCTTTAGTTAATAATATTCTAACCCAGTTTCTAATAACCATGATTCTAGTTTGTATATCAACTACCACTTTATTTCATGGCTACTTTATTTCAGTGACCTCCCAAAGCCATATCTGAAAGTTTTAAAGTTTCCACCTATAGAAAAAGTTATATAATTTTAATTCACTTAAGAGACTACACAAAGTGACCAAACCATAAAATGTCAGATTTCCCCCCACCCACCCTCCTCTGCCCTAGTTTTATCTGAAGTAGTGTGTGTAATGAAATAAAATGAGATGGAGTAGGGAAGAAGAAATAACTAATTAAAGTTATAACTTTAATATATATTATATATAATATATATAATAATATAACTGTATAAAGTTAAAACTAAAGACATAACTAATTAAAAAAAGCTAAATAAATATGACAGTGAAGTTAGTCACCTAAGTCTTTTGGTGTCACATTACCTCCCAATTCCCAAAAGAAGGTAAAAGAGAGATTGCAGAGAAGAGAACGTACTAGAAATCTCTTTAATCTTTCCAGTCTTTAGTTTTACTATGACTAGGTTCTGATATGGGAGGCAGGACAGTGGAAAGAGCAATATATTTGGAGTCAGAGGATGTGTACTCCAAACCCACCTGCAACATTTTCTACTTATGTGAACTTGGGCAAGCTGCCTAAATTTTCTAGGCTTCAGTTTCTTCATAAGTACAAGAAGGGGTTTGAGACTAGCTATGTGGTCTTTAAGTTCCCTTCCAGCTTTAACTCTATGATCCTATGATATTAAATGTCCATGTCCAAATAGATGCTTTAACATCATGACAGAGTCCAGATGATCCTTATACGGAAAATGTATATGTCAATTTCCTCACCTACAAAACTGGGGTATAATATCTCCTCTAAACTCCCTCATAGTAATGTAAGGATCAAATGAGTTAATAGATATGAAATCAAGCATATTTTAAGCTTAGAAGAGCTATAATAAGTAAGCTATTCATTGTCTATTAAGTATAAGGCACTGTTGTAGATATCTGAGGATGTCAATAAGTATAAAGCACAATTCATACCCTTCACTGGGAAGAAAGGAAAAATAAAGGTGGTAGGGACTGATAAAAATGCATTTTAAAAATAAAATTTGTAAATTTTATTTTTCATAGTCATGCAAAACAAATCCCTACATTGGTCACGTCAAAAAAAAAAAAAAAGGAGACAAAATGAAGGGGAAGGGAAAGGAAGAGAAAAGAGAAGGGGAAAGGGAAAAGGAATGCAAAAGAGAGGAAAGGAGCAGAGTGGAGTTTAGTCTATCAGGTCTAAATCTGGGAGTAGATATCATATGTCATCATTAGTCCTTGGCAACTGTGGTTGGTCATTGTGCTGACCAGAGTTGCTAAGTCTTTCACGGTAGTTCATTGGTACAGTGTTGCTGTTATTGTGTACAATGTTCTCCTGGTTCTGTTCCCTTCACTTTGTATCAGTTCATGCAAGTCTTTCCAGGTTTTGACAAACATGTTCAATAGCACAGGCCCAACCACAGAATCCTGAGTCACTTAACCATTAACATTAAATGACTACTCTTTGGATTTGGTCATTCAGTCAGTTTTGAAACATCTAGCCCATATCACTCATATCCTGTCCAGATACTGTCAAATGCTTTTCTAAAAACTAGGTAAACTATATCTACAGCATTTTCCTTATTTTGTTGTTCAGTTGTTTCTGTCATGTCTGATTCTTCATGACCTTATCTGGGGTTTTCTTGGCAAGGAAATTGAAGTGGCTTGCCATTCTTTTCTCCAGCTCATTTTACAGATGAGGAAACTGAAGCAAATAGGTTAAATGACTTGCCCAAGGGCACATAGCTAGTAAGTGTCTGAAGCCAGATTTGAACTCAGGTCTTCCTAACTCTAGGTCCAGTACTCTATTAACTGTGCCACCCAGCTGCCCTAAATTATTTTTGCTATTGTTCAGTCATTTCAGTTGTGTCTAACTCTTCATGACCCCATTGAGGGGCTTCTTGCCCTAGAGTGGTTTGCCATGTCCTTCTCCAGTTCATTTTTATGGATCAGGAAATTAAGGCAACCTGGGTTAAGTGACTAGCCCAAGGTCATACAACTAGTAAGTCTGAGGCTGGATTTGAACTCAGGAAGATGTGACTTCCTGACTCCAGGCCCAACACTCTACTACTGTGCCACCTAGCTACTGTCTAGTAATAAAGATAAAGTTTATCCTGTTCAAGAAGGAAATGGGATTGATTAGTTTGGCATGACCTATTCTTGACAAAACCATATTAACTCTCTGTAATCACTGCATCCTTTTCTAGTTGTTCACTAATCATGCTTTTAAATAAAATTATGCTGCAGAATTTTGCCGGGAATTGAAGTCAAGTTTTCTGGTCTAGAGTTTGAAGACTATTATGATCCTTATTTTAAATAATGGAATGAAGCATGGCCTTCTCTAGTACTATAGCACCTCTTTCTCCTACATTCACAAATAGTGTTTCAGCAATAATAACTTCAAGTTTTTTCAGCTCCCAAAGATACAGCAAATCTGGGCCTGGTTACTTGAACTTATCAAGAGCAGCCAGGTGTTCCCTAACAATGTCAAGGGAATATTTCTTTATAATACCATATAGTATTTTAAGAGGATTACATTCAGAAAAGCATACAGAATGTTGAAAAGTCTGAAACCATGTCACATAGCAAAAACTGAAGGAAAAGGGAATATTTAACTTGGAAGAGTGACAATATAGGAGCAACATGATAACTGCTGTCAAGCATATGAATGATTATCCTGTGGAAAGGGAGGAAGACTCATTCTATGTATCTTCGAAGGCCTAAAGAAGAATAATGAATGAAAATTACAAAACAAATTTTAACTTGATGTAAGAAAAAAATATTAGCACTGACCAACAACTAAAACTTGTTTTTCATTCCCCTGCCTCCATTTCCTGGAGGTACTAAAGCTCACAGAAAAAAAGAATTCCTTAAAAATTAGAATTGAGCAAGTGTTAGCTAATGACTCTATGAGATATCAAGGGACAATAAAAACAAAAAGTATGAAAAAATAGAAGATAATGTGAAATATCTCACTGGAAAAACAACTGACCTGGAAAATAGATCTGGAAGAGATCATTTAAAAATTATTGGACTTCCTTGAAAATTATGATCAAAATGTAATGGAATACTATTGTGCTATAAGAAATGGGAAGGAGACGGACTTCATAATTACCTGGAGAGGCTTATACGGACTGATGCTAAGTGAGAAGAGCAGAACCAGGCAAAACCTGTACACAATCACAGACATATCGTACATATGATGACCAACCTTGATAAACTGGACTATCCTCAACAACGCACAGCTAAAGACAACTCTACAAGCCTCAAGAAGGAAGGAGATACCTAAACTCAGAGAAAGATATAGAAAGACTATAGTTTAAATGGA
>CM053588.1:120041487-120068416 GCA_028646515.1 Pseudochirops corinnae | reverse complement strand
AAAAAAAAAAAAAGGCAACAAAGTCAATGAATCACAGAATCATGATCCCTTCACACTCACACCACAAATTTCTAGATTGACCAATAACCAGAAGTCTATAAAAGCCAAACACAAAATATGATTAGTGAAACTGTCGTCATTCCTAAACTCAGAATAAGAAAAAGCTTTTCAAAGAACCAAAGTTGGTTTCCAGTTTCTACCACAATTAACACCAAAAATCTATTTTTCTCCAAAAGAACATTTAAAAGGAAAAAAACAAAACAAAACAATAATGTGATTTGGAAATTTTCATTCACTCACTGAATTTTTAAGTGAAAATTTAACAAAAATGAATCTCCTTGCTAGAATTACGTGGATAACATATAGTGAGTTGATTTCAAATGGATGGCAGGAATAATTGGCTTGATGGCTTCTGGAAAATTGCCCAGTGTTTTTTATGATCTCAAACTGCCCATACCCTCTTCCTTAAAAGATCTATCTTTTTACACATTAGTGTTCTCCCTGTGATGATATTAGATGATTTTTTAACCTTGGAATACTACAGTTTAAGAGTAATTATAAAATGAAAGCTTTAAGAGTTCGAAGGGATCTGAGAAATCATTTTCCCCAGATGTTTCATTTTCAGATAAGGAAACTGAAGTCCAGAGAGATGAGAAGAGACTTGCCTGAGGTCATGCAGGTAGTTGGATTAGAGTCAAATTCTTCTGTTTCCCAAAGCAGTGCTTTCCCTGTACAATAATGCCTCTTTGCCAATCAAGTTATGCCACAGGCAGCTAGGTGGTGCAATAGATGGAGCACTAGGCCTAGAGTCTGGATGATCCGAGTTCAAATCTGGCCTCAAACATTACTAGATGTGCAATCTGTGTACCTCAGTTTCCTCATCTATAAAATGGGTCTAATAATAACACCTACCTCCCAAGGTTGTTGGGGGGATCAAATGAGATGATATTTGAAAAGTGCTTAGCATAATACCTGGCACTTAATGCTTGTTCCTTTCCCTTTTTCCCCCACATAACCCAAGGGGAAGCAGAGAGACACATGATATGGCCAGATACATTGTAGCACACTTCTAATGATAATCCAGATGTGAGAAAAAGCAAAGCCATTTTATAGATGAAATGCACAATGAGAAAAGGAGCAGTGCTGACCTTGATATGAAGGTAAGGGATAACTTGAGTGCTGCAGTGGTATCCAAAGAAATGTAAAAAGCCTTGAAGAACAACTCCAGAATGCTAAGTGGCTCTTTTCTGATGCAGCTATGAGAAAACGTGGGTCAGAATCACAGCAAATGAGAAGGTGTGGATGCCTAGTGATCAGTTCTACTAGAGAGAATACCTACATTGTTGAAATAAAAGCTACAGTGAAGTACTAAAGTACTGAAATTACATAACTGATATGACAGAACACGAGTTTCATATGCTAAGGACGAAAGCTAGAGATAGGCTGGTCTCAGTGACATGAAAACTATTTTGGAAGAGAAAAAACTATTTAAGCTCAGCATATCTTTGTTGTGTCTAGTTCAGTTCTAGGAGACAAGATGAAAAAAAATAGCTTGCTCCCTGAACAGTGAATGATTTGAGCTGAAAAATAAAGCAAATCAACCTATAGGAGAAGCATTCATCAGATTTCATTTTTCTGACTATAAACTACAGTCTCAGAGCAAATGATATGCTTTATCTACATATAAATACATTTATGTGTGTATGTGTATATACATATGTATATACACACACATATATACATATGTATACATATACACTCTGTGTATACATACATACACATATACATAATGTATATATATTTATATACATACACACACAAACACACATGAGAAGCAGCAGCTCTTAAATCAAAATTTTAAGTTCTTCCCCAACTGTAACCATCTACTTGTTCAACTTTTAAGATCAGCTGAGCCTGAGCTCAACTAAAAATGCTGTAAAATAAAGATTAATACAAACCAGTGATGAATCCAATCACAATTTTGCTCTTTCCCATTTCTGTATTTGAAAAAGGTTGAAATATTATAAATATTAGAAATTCAATTTGACTGGCTAATGAATATTTAGAACACCCAGCTGCTTCTTTTGTACCATTCTCCACCACTGCAATTTTTTTGCCTCATTAAAAATTGACATGAAGACAGCCTTAAATCAAATATGATGAATACTGTTAGATATACAAAAATTAATCTTATATGCTCATAGACATTAATTACTCAGCTGGTAGAGGTATAGCTAAAAGGAAAGATATTATTCAAAGAAGATCCCTCCAGGTCTACATCTAAGGTTCTAAGATCTTAAGCAGAATATTGTTAAGGATCCCCACAGAGAATGAAATACCAGAGAAGACAAAAAATGTGAAAATATGATGAACTGGGGTTTTGGGCCCTTTCTGAATGTTTGGAAAAGTAATCAAGATCTACTATTAAATTAAGTAAAAACGTGTCATTCTTCTAAGACAGCAGAATGTGATACAGTATAATGTGTTTTCCACCACAGTTTTGCAGTCTCAGGAATAATTTTCCAGGCACCAAAATTGATATGGCTGACATACTCTGAAGATCAATGAATTAATTACATGATGCAATAATAATGGTAGTAATGATAAAAATGATAACATGTTTATACAGTACTGTTTCCAAAATGCTTTATAATACATAATACTTCATTTGATCACCAAAACAATCCGTTAAGGGACTCAGGGCAAATAACATGATATGTTATACATATGAGGTAATTGAGGCTCAGAGAGATACTCACACAGTTACTTCCACACGGTCACAAACCTAGTAAATAATATTTAAGGGGTTAGACTTTGGGTCTTATGACTCCCAAGTTCAGGGCTCACTGCAATACACCATGCTACCTCCTATGACTTAATTAAACCACAAAGATTCCAACTGAGTCACTGTGCCTGTCTTATTCTATGAATCCTTTAGGATTGGAAATGACTCCCCTTTTAATTTCCATTGGTTCTAGAGTTCTAGTGTAGGCACTACGGGTTTTAGAGCATGATTTAATGAGGAGTCCAGTGAGGATCCACCTACAAGGTCAATGAAGGTGAAAGAGAAGGCCAGGACATCTCCATTCAATAACCATTTAGTAAACACCTTCTTTACTAAACACAAAGCAAGATGCAGTACGGCACAGTGAGCAAAGGGCCGGCATTCAAATGAGGAAGAGTTGAATTCAAGTGTTGCCTCATCACATATTCGCTGACTCTCAGAAACCCTGGAAATATTCTCAGATGAAAAATTACATACAAATTGCTGACATGGATGAAAGGAGTTCCTATACTGGCACCCTACAATGATTCTCAGGTCTACCTCTATTCCAAAATGTATGAAACATTATATTAGGTTCAAACAAGTTTTAAGAATAATATAGTACCTACCTGCAAGAAGCTTAAATTTAGCATTTACAAAATCTTTCACTGACTTGTCCAATATTATTTCACACTACTTTTCCCTTCTTGCATTCAGTTCCAACCCGCCAGGTAGTTCCCACACATAACATTTCGTGTTTCACATCCATGACTTTGCACAAGTAGTTCCTCACATCTGGAATGAATTCCCTTCTTTCATCTACCTTGTAAAATCCTTGGCTTCCTTCAAAGCACAATCTTCAAAGCACAATGCTGCTTTCTGTTCAAGACTTTTCCTAATTCTCTTGGTTATTAGAACTCTCTCCCTCCTGAAATTACTTTATATATTTTTGCACATATTTACTTGTACCCACATTGTATCTCCTTAGTACAATGTAAGCTCCTCAAAGTCAGGAACTGCTAATTCCCTGAGCCTAGCACAGTACCTTTACAAATAATAATTACTTAGTAAATTAATTGTGGAACTGAATATGCACAATGCCTATATATAGCTGATTCGTGTTCCATAAAAGATGGCACAAAGTATGGTATAATAGGTATAATACAGAGAATCAGACAAAATGCTCTGCAAAAAACTGAAGGAGCCAATGTAATAGGAATGGGAATTTGAAGATCTTCCCTGCCCCTTAATAGGCATAAGGGGGAATTTGAAGACCTTTCCTGCTTTGAATATAAACTCTGTCCCCTAATAGGCTGAAAGTAGTCACATGGAGCCTGTGGTGGGAGGAGTTTGCTGAAGGAAGGCAAAGCCCAAAGGAAGCTGGGAGTGAGAGCTAGCTAGACAATGGGAGAGAGAGGAGCTCAGGCAAGGAGATAGAGAGGTTTGTGAGTAAATATCAATCTTGTATTGGTTTGTAGGAAGGCTAAAGGATGGTGTGGCTCTCTGTGTTGTTATGGCTTGTTAACTTCATTATTACTATGATGGAATTAGCTAACTGGTTTTGGGATTTAGTTTTCTCGTGTCTAAATGCTTCAGTTCTGTCCTCTGTATGGAGAGTTTGTTATATTCTGTGATGGGACATCATGCAATATTTATAGTGACAGTCTTTATCATGATTGTGAGTGCTGTAAATATTGCACTGGCACTACTGCCAACATTTTCATCTCAGTGAATTAGAGAAGGCATCATAGAGGAGGTGACACAAGAAGTAAGCTTTGTTGTAGGGAGGTAATTATTCTGATATAGTACCTACCTGCAAGAAGTACATGGATCAGACTGTGTCTGAATACAAACAGGAAGATGATGATGATGATGCCATTTTGAGTCCAAAGAAAACCTAACAGCCCATGTTGAGTAAAATAGTATGTAAAAGGGAGACACAGTTAATAAGGTCAGAAATTAGGTTTGCATAACTGGTTCAAAATTATCTTGTTTCTTCTTGATATGTAGAAATATTTGTGTTTGTTGATAATTAAGTTTATATTAGTAGATATATATTTTAAAGTTGGTTAAGAGTCAGTTTTTAGAGGGTCTTAAATGATAGGCTAAGGTATTTTATTTTCTACTATAATGATAATGGAATTTAAAGAGCCCCTTGTATTGCCTTGGTTTTCGGGTTAAATGTTAAGACCTAGAGCTTGTGAATCTCACAAGTGGGATGGACTTGTTGATGTGACAAAAGGGGGCTGAACAGGGAGGAGAGGCCCAAGCTGAGAGAGGCCAGAAGAACTTTTGGGAACAGCATTGAGGAGGGAGGGGGGGAAGGAAAGAGAGAGGAAGAGAAAGAGAGAGAGAACTGCCGACTGAAACTGCCCTGACTGCTGAGGACCAGTTGGAGCTGCCCAGGACTTTTGGGAGCTGCCGAGAACTGAGGAGGCATGACTTGACTGTGGCGCCAGGATTTTGTCTGTCTGTTTTGATGTTACTTTGTCAGAGTTATTTGTTGATAGAGGCCTCAGACCTTGTTGGGCCCAGACTGATTTCACAGGCAGAAGATGAACTGAAGAGGATGCCAGCAACGTGAATAAATGTTGTGGTGTCTTTGTCTTCCCAGGAACAGACACTGCTAAAAACTTGCCTTGAGTCAAGATGAAGAAAAGACTTCTCCTTGGGTATTGAATGCTGCAATGATATTGTAACCTAGTTGTCACACAGGGGTGGATGGACTTTTGGGCTTTATGACTGACCAAATGAATGTACTTTGTTTATGACTGGAAACTAACCTCCAATTGAGACTACCAAGGGTTGGAGTACTTTGACTTTTGTACTTTGTGACTGAACAGAGGACTTACTAAATGACTGAGTTACCCTGTATTTTGATTTTCTCTTTTCTGTGAATGTTTTGCCTTCATCTGTTATTGAATAAATGGAGAGTTACTATGCTCATAATCTGACTCTTGGAAGTTGCTTTTCCTTGGAATTACATCTACATATTCTCAAAATCTGTTTAAGAAAGTACGAGCATTAGAAGAGAGAAGTAGAGAAGCTGAGAATTTCTTGAAGTAATGGCTTGATAGATAACTTTGTGTGTGTGTTTGAGATGGAGATGGGGAAATTGGGAGAAAATGTCTGCCCTTCCCTAGCTCAAAGATATATTTGTAAGGATAAATGATGTTTTAGATCTGTGACTATTCTGGGACAGCTCTATAATGGAATGAGACCATATTGTTTTTGGGTGGGGCTGTGTTTTTGGTTTTGGTCATTCTAATTTATCATGTTAGATTTTTGAGCATCATAATAATTTGGCATTCTTACTTTCAGTCTTGTAAAACATTCAAGTGCCATAAGTAGGCAAATCTCATCATTCTGATTTGCAGAGAACTAGTTTGCAAGGCAGGGTCAAGAGCTCTTGAAAACTGGGCCAAAAATTTGCTATGGAGGAGGGAACAACTGCCCCCAGGGTTGGATGGTGACTTAAGATTCCAGCCATTTCAGCTGTGTCAAGCTCACCCTAAACTACATTTTTAGCCTACTGCCTATTGACAAGCAATGCCTCTCTCTGTGGCAAGACTGAGATGCTATTCATGTTAAATATTTATAGGGGTTACCAGAGTGAAAAAGAAAAGGAAAAAAAACTACCCAAAGGAACATTCCCTGACTTAGAAAACTGATTTTTTTTTTTTTCAAACTCTAGGAAAAAAGAAATAGCAAGAGCGAGAAGAAAGCACACATCAGTCATATTACACTTAAAGATAAAGGACAAAATTTAAAGGATTTTAAAAATAAACATCATCATATGAGCATTTGATCTTGTTTCTTGTGGAGATCTCAAAATACTTTTTCATACGATTATTCATTTTCATTATTATGGAGAAGTAGATGAATACTACACCAACCATATTGTTCAAAGATTACTATTATGGGTGTGATACTTTTGTTAATCAATGGTACTTTCCATGTCTAGAAGAGTTATTCACCTCTAAAAATGACAAGTTTATTCTTAGATGGAAGAATCTGATTATACCTAATTTTCCCATGCAAACAATTGCAACCCTCCCCTTTGACTCCAGATCTCCCCTATTCTTCTGTACCTATTCTTTGAGATGAGTGAGGCCCTGTACTCAATGATAAACACTCACACCTGGTTATACTTTTCACATCCTAATGACTCTGAATATACAAACCTCATTCTACACCCTCTACTACTCATTTGTATCCCCCTCAATCCTTCCATCCCCAAAGTTTCACTCTAACTCCATGCAGCCCTTCCACTGTGCCCTCTGGAATGCTTTTTCCATAGACAACAAACTTCCCTTCATTTTAAATATATTCCTCTCCCACTCCACCTACAATTCTTACTGAAACTTCCAAGTCCCCCTGATGACAGAAACTCTCTAGACACTCCTTCTAGGACTGGCTGCACCTTCATGCATTTTCCTTAGCTCACAGGTCAAGGTGGAGAAGATGGAATAATTCTTGCTCCCCACTGACACTTTCAAGTTCTCTCTCTTCCTCCATCACTTAGTAATTTGTCTTCCTTTGAGGTTCATGCTATTTATATCCACCCAATCAAAATCTTGGTAGCTGTTGTCTACAGACCCCCTTCCTTCCTTCCTCAATGAGTTTGATACCTGGCTTACAATTTTTCTCTCCTCTCTAACTCCTGCCCTCATGCTAAGGGCGTACATAATACAATGCTCAGTTCTGTAACCTCACTTCCCACGACCTACTCTTCTACCCAACCTCATCAACACACAAAGATGGTTATACCTTTGATCTCACCATCATCCACAAATGTGCCACCTCTGTTTTGAAGAATTCTGAAATCCCCTCATCTGACCATAATCTATTGGTTTCTTGCCTCTCCTCTGCTCTCTTTTACATAACCCTACTCTTCTTCTGCACGATGATCTCAAAACCCTTGACCCCTCAATTCTCTCCAAGGCCATCTTGGTTCCTTAGTGAACTAATTCAACTCTACACTGTTCTCTCTTGAGGCCATAGGCCCCTTATATCTAGGCCTCATCATACCTAGTCAAGCCCCAACCTTGGATTATTCCCACCATTCACTGACTTTGCTCCAACACATGTGCTGCTGAATTAAGGTGGAGAAAAATCAATCATACAAGTGTTCTGATGGGGTACAGTACACATTTATGCTACATAACCCCAAATGAGCTCTCACTGTGGCTAGGCAATTCTACTATACCTCCCTTAACACTTCACTATCCCACTCTCCACAGCCAACTCTTCCAAACTTCTTCATCCCTCCTCAGATCTTCCATGGTTTCCCCTCTCCCCATTGTCTCAGCAGAAAGCTTTGTCTCAGATTTTACAGAAAAAAACTGAGCTTATTGTGAATTCTCTTTTATTCCGTTTTTCTTATTTCCTATCACTCGGATGCCTTCTGCCACTTTCTTATTCTTCAACTCTGTCTCACATGATGAAGTGCCCTTATTCCTCACCAAGGATATCCCCCTAGTTGTTTTATCCCATCTCTTTCAATAGACTGTCCCTCTGTCATTCTTACTGGCTCACTTATTTTCAATCTCTCCCTCTCTTCTGATTCATTTTTTACTGCCTACAAACATGCCCACATCTCCCTTATCTCCCCCCCCAAAAAAACCTTTCACTTGATCATTCCATCCTGTATCTCTTCTGTCCTTTGTAGCTAAACTCTTTGAAAAGGCCATCTACTACTGGTGCCTCTGCTTTCCTCTCACTGGCTTTTTAAAACTCTTGACAACCTGGCTTCCAACATTATCATTCCAATGAAACTATCCTCTCCAAAATTACTAATGGTGTCTTAGTTGCCAAATCCAAAGACTTCTCAATCCTCATTCTTCTTGACCTCTTTATAGCCTTTGACATGGCTGATCACTCTCTCTCCTCCTTGATACTCTTTTCTCTCTAGGTTTTCATGTTCTCTCCTGGCTTTCCTCTTACCTATATGACCACTCCTGCTCCTTTGCTGGATCTTCCTTCAGACTACCACCCCCCACCCACACACACCCCTTTTATCTGTAGGAATCCTTCAGGGTTCTATCTTAAGCCCTCTTCTGTTCTCCCTCTATAGCACTTCAATTGGAGATCAGGCACATAGTAGGTAGGCATTTAATGTTTGTTGACTGACTGGATCAGATAGCAAAATAGATAGCAAAAATGTGGACATACATTGCTTTTTATCTCCCTGCTGTGTATGGTATTTATTTCCCCATTAGAATGCAAGTTCTTTGAGGGTAAAGACTGTCTTTCTTTTTGCCTATATTTGTATCTGTAGCACTTAGCATGGTACCTGGCACAGAGTACACACTTAATAAATGCTTGATTGCTTTCTTCATTCATTTAACAATCATTTACTAACTGTCTAATGTGCTACGTACTACAAAAGGTACAGTATTTAAAAAAAAACAACCCAGACCCTCCCATCAAGGGGCTTACATTCTACTTGAAACAAAAAAGTAAATATTTGGAGTAGGCAGCGAAAGTCTAATTATTTCCATTTTACAAATAAGGATTCAGGGGATGTTAAGCGATTGTTTAAGACACTTAAGGTCACACAAAAAGGAAATGTTAGAGTCAGTTGGAAACCCATGCCTACTGACTCCAAATCTAGCCCTCTTTCCATAATACCACTCTGCATCACTCAGACCAATAAGATGTCAAAAGATCTACTACGGGAGGCTTTACATAGTTGTGGCAGTTTCTATCTAGCTATTACAGGCACAAAAAGCCTGCTTATTCTGTTTTGTGCTGTTAGAATTCCCCAATATGATCTTCATTTCTTTCTCTAGCCTTTAGATTACCTGGAATAGTGTTCTCAAACTCCAAGCATAGAGTTATTCGCAATCCTCTACATAAAATCATATGTACAAAATTCCTTGAAAAGTTATGACAAAGGGTGGTGCTATTTCATACAATGTCCTTTTTCAGTGACCTCGTAGTCCCTAGGCATGACCTCATCAAAAATTAAGGTAAGGGTGCTGCTGGACCCTCTTCACTAAGTCTTTTTAAGTCCTCATCAACTAGTTACTGCAGCTGGCCTTCTCCAGATGATGGCTGGAGCTATATTCCTAACCTGGAATGGTAGCCCTGGTTGAGGCCTTTAAAAGCTGAGGTAAAAGTTGTTCTGACTGGAGTAGCTAGATGGTGTAGTGCATAAAGCACTGGCCCTGGAATCAGGAGGACTTGAGTTCAAATCCAACTTCAGACCAGATAGCTGACATTTACTAGCTGTGTGACCCTGAGCAAGTCACTCAACCCCAATTGTCTCACCAAAAAAAAAAAAAAAGTGTTCTGACTGTCTGAAGAATAAGTCTGTGTTTTTAAACCACAAAATTCAAATTGGTCAGAGATTGAGCTGAAGCATAATTCATATGGATCATGCCACACTAATTCCTCTTTCCACCAAGCCAACTGTATAGGGTCTTGCCAATCTGTACCCATGGCTATACAAAACATAAAGCTGCTCTTTGTTAAGCACTCAACTTCATTTAAAAATAAAAGAGAAAAAAAAAAGATGTAACTAAAAAGATACCTTTGTTGAAGAATATATCAATCAGAAACATGAAATGAGGCTTAACACAAGGAGACCTGCTCACTGGAATGTGTTTGCCTACTGTTGTGAAAGCTATCCAATATGGAGTCCAAATGGGAGAGAAATCTCTGTGAAACGGGAGATCTTTCAGATGGCTCATGTTCATGGCAAAAAAAGTTATTGTATCAAGTTCCAAAACACTGCAAGTCTCTTAAATGAGGTCTATCCATGATCACTCTTTTTTTAAAAAAGTCTAGTTGTCATATAAGGGGGAAAACACCCCAAAACCAAATAATTGGAGAATGCTTATTGTCCAAACTACAAGAGCATTTGGATGGATGGCTGATGGAGGGGGTCCCATTATTACATATAAGTTGAATAGATATTGCAAAAGAGCAATTAACTAGACCTAGAGATTTAGGGGGAGGGAAAAGAGACTAGATTGTATTTGGGACAAGTACTTTACATAGTGCTTTAAATGACCCTAAACTACTCTTTGAAATAAAAAACTTTATACTCTCATTCCAATGTTATATGGCAGGATTTTACTATGTACTCCTGAGTAGGATTTCCAGGAGAAAATGGACAAGAACACTACAGAATGAGAAGATGTGCATGAATTGCAATCTATACACTCAGAGAAGGTAAAGAGTTACTTCTTTGTTCGTCTCCTCATACAAATACAAAAAAAAAAATTATCAAGTCTTTTCTAAGAAAAACAAAAATGTTGACAGAAGAAGTTAAAATACATCAGGGTTATAAACTTAAAGCAAACTTGCAATTTATATTCTCTGCACCCTGCCTGCCAAGTGGCCAAAGCATGGTGATGCTGGCAATAAAAAAGTCCCCATTACCTTCCCCATTACCTCTCAAGTAACACAAAAATTCTCCCTAAGTAGATGGGTGAAATAATACCCCCCTTTCTCTCATTACATGGGAACTATAAGATGGATGTTACCTGTTTAAGTATATTTGCATAAAATGCTAAGTTTGATAAAGAATATCTTTTAGCAAAGACTAAACAGCATAAAATACATTAAAAAGTTGAAACCACTACCAAACCTTCATAAACTGTTTCTAAAATCAAAGACTTGTTTTACATATTTTCAAGTAATTTTAAAAGACTTCCGAAGAAACAGTTTCATCATATGTTTTCTCTTGCAATTACTGCCTTACCACTCAATTTATATCATTTTTAATAGTTCCTTGTTTTTTAATTATCTTAGTAAAGAAATTTAATAAACACTGGATAGGAACTATATAATACTTTAAAAAAAAATCCTTTAGTACCTCCTCAGACTTGCAAGCAATGCAGGGGTGAGGGGAGGGGGGGAATGGACAAAACATTTAATGCCTAGATTACATCAAGCAATATGAGGGACATCCTCACTGAATCCTATCCTGCACAGGCACAACTTGGCCCACAACTATGAGGAGATACTATATGACTGTGCTTAATGGGACATCAAAATCCCAAGATTATACATAGCAGGTAAACCAAAGGGTGATGTAAAGATACAAAGTAGGTTTTAAGAAGGCAGCAATTTATTACCAATTGTGACATTGGATATATGTGGAATATAAAACATTCAGGACATTCATACTGTCAGAAAACGTGGAGGCTATGTAGTGATGACATGTAGTCATGTAGATGACAGTAGGCATGTAGTGATGACAAATAGGACAGTGAATACTATGTTTCATATATCAAGAAGTTAATGGAACTATGATCTTTCTTGAGTGGATCAAAAGACAACTAATTAATGCTTTCTCATTCTATATGATTTTGTTCCACGTCTTCCCATGTATACACCACAGAGGATCAACTAAATGTATAGGAATCCTTTTTGTGGGACGTTTTAGTGCTTCATAGGTATGCAGTGCTTAGGTTATTAATCTGTTATCAATTATGTTCTTTACGTGACTGGTCCATCTTTTTCTAGCAGAAATTTCACAGCTGATTTTTTTTTAACAATATTTAAAATGGCACTGAAAGAGTCACAGGAAAGAAAAAGGGACTATACAAATATGTAGTAAAATTACCAGACAAAGTACAGGAAACAGTCCCTATAAATTACAGGCAGAAAGCTTGATGCTGTTTTAATGACTTTAAAGAGATCAACACTCCCAATGTCAATATGGTTATAAAGATAGATAGCATTAGCTGTAAGATCCAATTATTCCTTCCTTAGGATAGTAAACCTAAGAATAGGATACCATGTTCAAGTTAAAAATAAATGTTTTAGTGAAGTCCTACTTACCAAAATTGAGATCATGTGGACTGTGTGAGAAAAGCGTGTTTATATAAGAATATATGCATAACAGCTATGCTGGGCAGGACCCAACAGTCTGAGTAAGTCAGAATTTTCTCTCAAGCATTGGTAACTTGAAACATTGTAAAGGAGAGTGTATAGCTTCCTCTCATCAGACAGTATGACTGCCTTTGATGGTGTCAATCTCAAAAGATAAGGTGCAACACATCAGTAATCTTTCAAAACTTCCTTAATCTTTTTATTCATTGCTTCATTAGATAGTGAGTTTCTCCTCAACAGAAGTCTTCAAGCAAAGTCAGGATATCCTTTTTTGGGGGGAAGGCTGGGCAATTGGGGTTAAGTGACTTGTCCAAGGTCACACAGCTAGTAAGTGTTAAGTGTCTGAGGCCAGATTTGAACTCAGGTCCTCCTAACTCCAAGGCCAGTTCTCTATTCACTGTACCACCTAGCCACCCCAGGATTTTCTTTTGTTGGAGATACTATAGAAGGGATTCCTGTATAGGTATATGAATTAGATGGCCTCCACAGTCCTTTCCAACTGTGAGATTCTATGAATTTGTCTAGTCCTTATTAAATATGTGTTTACATTTTGATTCCGTTATCTTATGGGCTAACAAAGACCTACAAGTTTACCGTACACTGTGTAAAGTAACATGGTAATTACTGTCTAGTTTATCCTGTTTCCCTGGGGAAAGAGATATTCTGGATATATGAATTTTCCAGGTAACTGAAGAATTTTAGTATACTTAATTTAATTGGTCTCCTTGCCTACACACTCTAGAGAATTCTACTAAGTAACTCTTATCAAATTTCTTTTTTACATTAATCTCATACTAAGAAAATATCTTTTTCTTTTGATTATATCAACTTCACTGTTCATTACTCACTGCTACTAACCTCTACTAAAGTTGTCTCTCTCCTATAAACAATGTGTTCATTTCTCTAGAATTTCTTCATAACGCCACATATAGTATACAGAACACAACAGTTGTTCAATAAACATTGACTGTTGCTGAATATTTCAGTTCCTTACATTTCATCCATTTGGGGTACATTTCATATTTTTTATCAAGGAAACATACACAACACACACAGACACACACATTTTATACTGAGGGAATTTGTCCACTACTCTAAACATATTGTACTATTATGTATACTTGATATTTTCTTTCTTTAGAAATCCCATAATGTACAAGCACAGCTACTTAGTTTCTCTTTCATTTTTTGCAGAAAACCTGCCATTTTAAAAATGCTCTCAGCAAGATCCCTTTGACATAAGGCCAAAATGCTACTTCTAACATACATACATAAAGGAAAAGGATTTTGCTAGGTAGCAAGTGGCTAATGTGCACTCAGAATCTTGAGTTTAAGGAATATAAAGAGGGAGATGGAGAAGAAGGAGAAAGGAGAAGAGGAAACTCAACCAAAAACACAGCTTCTTAAATAGGCCATTCTGAGAACTTTACAACATAAATAAAACAGTCTCTAAAAAGAAATCCAAATTATATCAGTTACATTTAGAGGATAATTCAGAGAAAAAATGGAAAAAAGAAAAGACAGCAGCATTATAGCAGTATTTCTATGAGAGTAAAGCTAGAGGTGGGAAGGGGGAGAAGTATTTTTACAGTAATATTTTCAATAAAGCACTCCAGTTTTCAGAGGAAGAAAAAAAAAAACAACACAGATCACTCCTACTGGTTGTCAAGACTAAACAAAACATACCTCTCTTCACCTTCCATATCATCATCAGATGTTTCTTCATGGCTTCTGTGCTTATCAGGATCTGGCAGTGTACTTGGATCAAATTCACTATTGTCATCACTCCAATCCAGAAAGGCTTCCTCCTCTTCATCTTGAGCCTGAGGGGGAAAAAGAGGGTTGAAGAAACCATCTGGTAGAAAATCATTTTCTCTTTCCCATCAGCACTTCCTTTACAGCCACTGGGTCCAAAAGTTCATCTTGTGATTTCAAATCAGGGGCCTTATATTTTTGTGGGAACTATCTAGGTCACTTTCAAAGCCGGCAGTTATTACTAGCAATACTGAAACATATCTTTTTTAAAAAATGAAATGAAATGTGATTTAGAAAGTAAGTCCCTGATGCTACTAAGATTTAAGAGTTAAAATAAATTTCAGCTATATGAGTGTTCAGAATACCACCATATAGGAGGTTAAGGGATTCTAGTTACTTCACAGCAACTAGAGAAACTCTGTGAGTAAACAACTGTGGTGTAAAAAGTTAAGAAATAACTGTCTCAGTAAAGAGAGAAGACAGAGGCTGGTTTTAGTAATCTTACTCAATAAACTTTTGTTTCCTAATCTGAAAAATGGGGACAATAAAACTCATACATTCCTTATCCTATGGGTTACTGTTAGGAAAACAATTTTTAAATCCAATAGTTGTAAACCTTAAAGCATGATAAATGTGAACTATTAAATTATTATTGGAAATAATATGAAACCAAACAAGTTGTAAACATTTTCTCAGTATTTGTTCTCAAACAAATGAATCTCTTTCAGAGCTATCAACATTTCATGGAAAAAACAAACAAATCCAAAATGGATGAGATCTTAATGTATTTTCAGGTCTGACCAAAATTGGTCAGTTTTGTAAGCTGACTTGCAAGGAACTACATGCACAAACAAGACTTCTATTAATTCTGATATGTTACTTCAATCAATAAAAATTTACTAAGCATTACTTTGTGCTACACATTACACTAAGTACAGGAAATACAAAGACAAAAACCCCTGTTTTCAAAGGATTACATTCAAAATAGGAGAGACAAAATGTCCAAATATAAATATATACAGAATATATTCATGCTCTATGTACTGAGAAGATGGTAAAGAGGAGGAATAGCAAGGGGGATTGATAGAAAGCAAAGGGACATGTTAAAACTAAAATAAAAAGAAATCTATGGACATACATTTAAATGATAAATACCTTATATAATCAATGGGTTTAAGGTAGATCTGTTCCTTTCACCCATTAGATGAAAAAAGAACATTGCCATACACATTTAATACAATATCATAAATACTTTTTAAGAGGTTAATAAAAACTTCTGGATGAGTTTCTCTCTGAGTTACTTTATAATTATTCTTCACACTAATTTTATGAGTCACTGCTAAATGATCCTCTTATTTCTAATGTTTTTATATTTTCTCAAAAATTGAACAACAATTTAAAATGAAAATGCAGTTAACTGTGTAGACCACTCATCACTACTGAAGTCCCCTAACACTTTGTGAATTGCACTCCCCTGATAACGTCTGAACATAACAAAAAGAGAAACAAGTAAAGAAAATGTGAATTAGTCCCTACTGCGGGTTTCCCCAGCAAAATTCCCTTAGTACACACACACACACACACACACACACACACACACACACACACCCCTCTATATAAAAGGTCAGGAAACAAACATGAGAAAGAAAAGAAAAACGTCTGCAATTAAAAGCTGTAAGCAGAATGCTCAATAACATACTACATTTTCTACTTGAAAATAAAGACACCAAAAGGTTTAATGTCACTATATATCTAGCAATACTGCTCTCTTAGGCAACCAATTTCCATTTTTACAGTCTAAAGTTATTAAAAGGAATCTGATGCCATTAGGTAAACCAAAGGCAGCCTCCAAAATTTTGAAACTTACAAATTTAGAAATTGTCTAACTGCTAGAACATACGCAAGCTCATTGATGTGGAGAACTTCTTGTCATTACTGTACACTCCTCCTATTCTCTGTCCCATCTTCCACAGAACTTCACTTACCTATGTACACCTGTATCAAGTATAATCAGAAATTAAGGGAGAAGAATTCAAGAAAGATACATAAGCGATATGTAACTCACAGAAGAGGGAGTCTAAATAATTTACCAATGGAAAGCATGGTGTATTTTCAGAGCACTGAATTTGGAATAAAAAGGCCTAGGTTCAAACTTTGGCTCTGCCACTCACTATTGGTGTAATCTTAGCCAAGACACTGGGGGGAGCTTCCTCATTAT
The DNA here is from genome assembly GCA_028646515.1 of Pseudochirops corinnae. Taxonomy (NCBI): domain Eukaryota; kingdom Metazoa; phylum Chordata; class Mammalia; order Diprotodontia; family Pseudocheiridae; genus Pseudochirops; species Pseudochirops corinnae. Next base: position 120,051,830 of record CM053588.1, on the reverse strand, counting down.
GAAATGTAGGGGGCTTTACTAGATGAATGATAAAGTTCTAAACTCTATGTTCTTATGAAGTTAGGGTAACTTAAGACAGGTAAGTAAATGTAAATAAAGCAAATAAATACTTTTTGCAAGGAACTTACATCCTAACAGAGGATATGGAGGGATCAATAAAAGCTTCATGTAGAATGTAGTACTTGAACTAAATCTTGAAGAAAGAGAGAGACTCAATAAGATAGAGATGAGGATGCAAATGGCAGACAAGTAAAAGTAAGGGGGCTGAGCCTGAAGAACAGAGAGAAGATACTCTGGCTACATCATAGTGTATGGGAAAGGGAGTAATGTCCAACAAAACTAGAAAGATAGGCTGAATGAGGCAAGGTTGTAAAGGGTTTTGAAAGTTAAATGGAAAATTTTATATTTTATTTTAGAGGCAATAAGAAATCACTGGAATTTATTGTGTAGGCAATGATATTATCAGGTACAGTTGGATAATAGTTGCTGAGTCCCGTATCAGTCTACTGGAACCTCTAACCAGGGAAAAGTCCACAGGAGTACTGTTCTGACTTAACTCAGGTCAGTGACTTGCAGAACATGAGGGTAGTGATCAGATTTTTCTCTGGGACAGACTATTTTGGGAACACTGAAAGCTTGCAGATCCCTAGCCTGAGTAATTATTGAATAATAGAAAATTCAATACCCCAAGAAAGCAGTGGCAGGACCCAAGAGGACAAGAACACAATTAAGCCATTTTCTCCAGAAGGGTACAGAGTCCAGACCTAACAGTCCAAAGTCAGAAAAGTAGGCTGGAAAATAAAGAATCCCAACATAAAGAGCTAATGGTAACAAGGACACTGAAAAAAAGAAACCTAGGAGAATAATTCCAAAATATTCTCAAGTAAAACCTCAAAGTAAAACAAAGCTTGGGCACAAGTACAAAAGAATTCCTAGATGAAATGAAGCCAGAGAATTAAAAAAAAACTTTTGAAAAAAAGTAAACAAAACAAAAACAAATGAGAGTAGCAGAGAAAAAATGGGAAAAGAAACAAAAGGTATGGTAGAAACACATGGAATGAGACCTAACAGCTTGAAACCATAGGCACCAAACTTTAAAACAAACAAAGCAAAATTCCCTAAAAACTAGAATAGGTAAAATAGAAGGTTAACTTCTATTTCAGAGAAGAAATATTTTTAAAAAGGCAAAGAAATTGAAAAGAAGATAACTCATAGCAAAGAGAACTAACCTAAAAAATAGAACAAAGAGAGAGAATTTAAGAATCAATGAACTATCTAAAGTCATAATCAAAAAAACAGCCTAGGCATCTAATTTCAAGAAATTTTAAAAGAAAACTGCTCCTCTTAGAAACAGAAGGCAAAGTAGAAGCAGAAAGAATACACCAGTCTCCTCCTGAAAAAAAACCCAAAACAAAAACTCACAGGAATGTTAAAGACAAAATTCAAAGTTTCCAAGTCAAAGAAAAAATATTTCAAGTAACCAAAAAGAAAGAATGCAAGTACTGAGGAGCAAGGTACACACAAGATTCCACAGTCACCAATATAAAAGGATGCAGAGCTTGGAATATAATAGACAGTACTTACTTTACAAACATTTGCATTGTGTAAATTTGACTCGAAGAGTCTTCAGCTCCAGGCACTAAAGCTGCTCTAGCTTTGAGGGTCTCAGGTCCTAAAGCCTCTCTAGTTGTGGGGGCCAGAGAGTCGTAGAGGGAACAAGGGCTATGTGATGTCCCGTGGGAGGAGGGGGAGATCTACAGAACACTCAACTTATATTAAGTGAGAACTGGCTGTATTTCAGAATGCAAAATATCTAGGCCTACAATAATAACTTGCCTGGAAAAACTGAATATAATCCAACAGGGGGGAAAAAATGAACGTTTAATGAGATAGAAGACTATAAAGTATTTCTGATGAAAAGATGAGAAGAAATTTTGAAATGTAGGACTGGAGAAAAATACAAAAAACCCCCACTAACCCATGAGTTAGCAAGCTAACAAAAGAATCGATATGAACTGTTTACATTCTAATATGGGAAGACGGAATCTGTATTTCCTCAAAATTCTATCATCATCAAGAATCAGAGAGGGAGTATAATTAGATAGAAGGCCTGTGGATGGTTCTGTTATGTTCTGATAAAGACAACATACTAACATTTTTTGAATGCAAGCAAAGCAGTCTTTAGGGGAAAACATACCTCTAAACACTTTCATCAATAAAAGGAAGGAATAACAAATCCATGAATTAGGCATGCAACTGAAAAAGAAATCCTAGAAAACTAACAAATTTAACTTCCTCTACTACCACCAACTAAAGACCAAAATGGAAATCTTGAAAATGAAAGAAGAAATGGAAAAAAAAAGCAAACAAATAACAATGAATTAATAAATAAAACTAGGAACTAATATTTTGGGGAAGGGACCGAAATAGGCACGCCATTAGTCAACTTGATTTTCATAAAAAGAAATAAAATTGTCAGTATGAAAAATGAAAAAGTGAACTCAAAAAGGAAGAAGAAACAGGATAAATTATTAGGAACTATTTTATCCAATTCTTTCTCAACAAAACTGACAATCTAAAAATTAAAGAGATGTTTATTTATAATAATATTAAATACTCAGATTAATAAAACAAGAAATAGAAGATTTAACTCAAATACGGCAGTAGGTAGCAGAATGGATAGAGTACCAGACCTAGAGTCAGAAAGAATTGAGTTAAAATCCAGCCTCAGACACTTACTAGCTGTGTGACCCTAGGCAAGTCACTTAACCCTGTTTGCCTCAGTTTCCCTGGAAAATGAGCTGGAGAAGGCAACTGCAAACTGTTCCAGTATCTTTGCCAAGAAAACCCCAAATGAGATCAAGAAGGGTTGGCCATGACTGAATAACAACAACGACAACAACAGCAACTACACAACAACAATAACATAACTCAATCTTAGCAAAAAAAGGAGGCTGATGAGCCATAAATAAACTCCCAGGGGGAAACATATCTCTAACCAAATGGATTTATAAGTAAAGCTTCAAATATTTAAAGAACCATTAATATGTCATAATTATATTCCTGATTCCTCAGCCAGGGAAACTCAGATGGAATGGGGGGAAAAAATCTATACACCAAATATTTCTAATGAATATTCACGCAAAATTTTTAATTAATATATTGACAACAGATTTCAGGAACATATCACAACAATTAAACACTATGACCTGGCTGCAGTTATGCCAAGAATGCAATACTACGTCAATATTAGGAAAACAATGCACATAATTTACTATGCTGATAACAAAAACAAAACAAAAACCACATGATTATCACTAAATGAAGAGGAAAGTTTTTGACAATATTCCATTCCTAAAATTAGAAAATACAGGGATAAATGGGTCTTTCCTTCATCTGATAAACAGCATCAATCTAAAACCAAAACCCAGAATTATTTGTAATGAGGATAATGAGACCTTTTTAATAAGATCAGAAGTAAAGCAAGGCTGTCCGTTATCATCGCTACTTTTCAATACAGAATGTTAGAAATACTAGCTATAATAGCAAGAGGAGAAAATGAAATTGTTGGAATTAAACACAGGCAAAAAAGAAACAAAATTATCCCTTTTTGCAGATTATATGACGGACTGCTTAGAGTCCTAGAAAGTCAACTACAAAACTAACTGAAATAACAACTTCAGTAAATTTGCAGGATACAAAATAAACCCACATAAATTGTTAAGTATTTCTGTATATTACCCACAAAAACCAGCAAGAAGGGATAGAAAAAGAAATTTCATTCAAAATAACTAGAAAAAGTCTAAAATACTTGGGAGTCTCCTTGTCAAGACAAATACGAATTATAAAAGAACATATAAAGAACTAAATAACTGGAGAAATGTTAATTGCTCGTGGCAAGATCAAGTCAATCTAATAAAAGTGACAATACTACAAAAATACTACATTAGTGCCATACCAATCTAACTACTAAAAGATTACTTTATAGAACTAGAAAAATAACAAAATTCATCCAGAGGAACAAAAGGCCAAGGGAAGAATCTCAAGGGAATTAAAAAGAATCTCAAGGGAATTAATGGAAAAAAGTAGAAGAGAAGAGGGGACTAGCAGTACCAGATCTCAAGTCACATTAGCAAGCAATAATCACTCTTTTTTTAATGGTATTGGTTAAAAAGTAAGAATTTGGTACTGGTTAATCAGTGGAAGAGATTAGGTATATAACATATGAAAGAAAATTAGCACAGTTAGGAACGGGGGTTAGGAACTCTGATCACCAGAATGATCAATACAATCTGGAACAATAATTCCAGAGGACTAGTGATGAAACAGGGTACCTATCTACCTTCTGAGGGAAAGATGACAGTCTGAGAGTGCAGATTATGAAATTTTAATTTTTGTACATTGCTGATGTATGAACTGCTGTGTGTGTGTGTGTGTGTGTGTGTGTTCCTTTTTAATTGGAATATGTGGGGAGGGGTGGGAGGCAGAAGTCAGATCTCCATAAACATAAAATTTAAATAAAAAATAATGTGTACAGTTCTTAAACACAGTCTACATACTTGTTTTGCTGTACAGAATCACCAAATACCATTTCACCTATCTTTCTTCACATCTATCAATGATGGAACTGGACTTTGAAATATGTTGACAATTTAAATAATAATAACATAACTGAAATGATTGCAAAATTAATGGGAATTATGGTACAATTATGAAAGTGTACATAGGCAACATGATGAAAAATTCAATGATCTTAAGCAAATGTCTACGGAGAAAAAGCGGTCATTCAGAAATATGAAGTCCTCAATTTTGAAATGCTCATAACACTGCAGCTGATTTGTCAGCATCAACCTCTTGTTATTGATGCCAACATCCCTGCACCTCACTGATGTGGTTAACTTTGTTACTGTACTATTGATGTCACACCACATTACCTGTGTTACCACACAACCCTCAACTCTGTGACAGTGACAAATGAATTTAGGTTAAAAACTATTCCTGTCAGAAGTACAATTTCAAACTACAAGGATTACAGAGGTGGTGGGAAGACATATTTCAATTTCTTCCATGTTATTAATCTTTCCTCTGTCTTTCTATTCAGTCACAGTACCAAAAAAAATTGAAAGCCTTTAAAAATTTTATCCTTTGCTCAACATTTTTAAAATAAGGAGAAGACCGTAGAAAAAACATTCATGGAAAAGAGAATGATTAAATACTCACTAGTGAGCAATGTCAAGTTGAAATTAGTAGAAAAAATCTTTTGAAAAATATCACCAAGAATGGATTTATATGGTTAAGTAAACATGTGAAATCCTCACAAAGGCTGAGTTGTATATGAAGACAATATATTTAATTCTTGTTAAAAAAAAAAAAAGCACTAAATACAGTTTGATATTGTTCATCTGTTACTATTTCTGATTAAACAGAAATAAAATTTCAGGTAAGAAGTGTAGAGATACAATGTATAAATAAATTATATTTTCACATGCTTCTTGAGGATCTATGTATGTAAACTTTAATGTGCTATATAAGTGTGGATTCTTATTATTTGATATTCTATATTTCCTTCATCATGCCCTTCCATAATCTCAAGACTACAGAAAATTTAAAAGACATTTGCAGGAATAAGGGTAGTTTGGTATTACTGATTTGACTGCTGAAAATAGAGCAAGAGGTAAGGGGCAGAGGGTGGGTACAAGTGACAGAATGTAATTATATTTGATATTTGCTCTTCATGACACAGGTACCATACATACCATGATGGGGGAGAGGGGAGAGGGGAGAAGGAAGCTTCTAACAGCAAATTTATATAACTTATATTACATTAAAATACAATGGAAACTATAAAAACAATATTATAAAAAGTTTTTACTTTTACCATATATCATTTCAGGGTACAGATTTTGACATCTGACCTAGTTATATGTGACAATATAAAATTTAACATGGAAGAAAGAGTACTTTTATAATGGGCTTCTAATAGAGATTTTTTAAAAAGTTCTATGATTGTTTTATATACTTATCTGACTTGAAGTAGGATGGATGGAGGGAAGGAAAAGTAATATGAATTTATTATCTATATGAATAGAATAATACCCTTCATCACTTCAGACAGTTAATAAAATATATGACCTTCAGATTGTTGAGAAGTAGAGCTTTATGCAGTTTATAATCTGTATTAATCCAGATAACATACAGAGTAATGGGATGAACCCTATGATCTTCTTATGACATAGCTATGTTATATATATGTCAAACCTGAGGCTACTTCTAAAAGTGAGGAAGGGAAAATTATTCCCTTCAAAAGATACCAATTTGTGCTAACACTGAAGATAATTTTGAAATGAGAATATAAAAATGTATAGTAACAGCAATGATAAATGGCTGCATAGGTCATGTGACTGTTCTTCCTATCTTCACTTGAGAAACTACAAAATTTGATCTACTGATATATTAACTTCTCTTCACATATGGAAAAAGTCTGTGTTTTGTGACCTGAACTTCCTCTAGAGGATTTTTTAAAGATGAAAATATGATCCATATCCGAGAGAACTGAAAAAGACAAATTTACGTAATGTTTGGTGGATACCAATACTTTAGGTAGCTCCAATTTAAATCCTATAAGGTATGCTACCAATGAAAAGTGCAATTATTTAGTAGATAGTCTTCATAAGTGGGAATTGCTGAATAAAATAACAGTTGGAGCAACAACCTTTCTGTCCTGATTCTCCTCAAACTTAACTAGGATGATCCTTAATGGGTGATATGGAATCCATTGCCAAGCCCATACTCCAAGTCATTCTACAGTTTGCTAGACTCTTAACAAAGTTTATAATGGGCATGTTCATACATAGCCTTTGAAAATCCTGAACACCAGCACGACTGTACCCATATAACCTATATAAAATTGCCTGCCTTCTCAGTGAGGGGAGAGGAGGGTAGAAAGAATGTGGAACTCAAAATCTTATAAAACAAATATAAAAATTATTTTTACATATAATTGGGAAAAATTAAAATATTAAGAATAAAAATTCAGAACACTTCCATGTGCACTTACGGCATGGTAGAGTGTTAGTGCAGATTGGGTTCCAAGTAGTTAGTTAACATAAAAAAAGTCAAATATTTGGATACAGCAATACAGAAACAGTGACTATTAGAGGGAAAACTTTTAAATCCTGTAGGCCAGAACTTGTTAGCCTTTTTCTATGTCAAAGACCCCTTTGGCAGTCAGATGAAACTTATGGATTTCTTCTCAGAATGGTATTTTGTTTTGTTTTTTTTAAATTCATAATTGAAGTAAATGATAAATTTCAGTTAGAGGTAATGTAATTTTTTTTCCCATTCAATTTTTTCCCCCTTAATACCCAATAAGGGTTCATGGACCCCAGACTAGTCTCTGTTACAGGTGAAAGATCATCAGATGCTTTGGAGCAAGAACACGTGCCATTTTTTCAATTCATGTTTCACAGGGAGTTACTTCCTTCCATAATGTTTTTTGAGAACTCTCCATAAATCTTGCCTTCTTTGTCTGCTTTTTTAGTATCCTGGTATAGGAAAAAAAGAAATAAACTTTTTAAAGTGTCTGTTATGTTCCAGGCACTGTGCTAAGGATTTCACAAATAATGTCTCATTTGATTTTCACAACAACCTTAGGAGGTAAGCAGTATTAATATCCCTGTTTTACAGTTGAGAAAATTGAGGTGAGCAGAGATTAAGTGACTTGACCAGGGTCAGACAAAAGTGTGCGAGGCTAGATTTGATTTCAGGTCTTACTAATTACAGGCCAAATGCTCTATCCATTGTACTACCTAGCTACCTCAATGCAGGTATATTTCCAAATGGTTAGTTTAAAATAATTTGCTTGGTGCTTGCCAATTCAAAACAATAAAGATACTTTTCCCTCTTCCTTTGCCATTTTTTTCCATACGTTGTGACTGTCTCACAGAGAGGAAAATCATTTTAGGGTCACATAAGTAAAAAGAAGCTTTAATAATCCTTTTGTTGTCATTATTTATTTACACAGAAATATCAAATGTTCTACTCATCTTTTTAAATTAACAGGGAACATAAAGGTCTTTTAAATAAATATAACAACAAATAATAAAATATACTTTCTTTAGTTCTTTTTATGGCCAAGTTATAAGGGAGAAAGAAGAACCAATATTGAATCTGAAGAGCTAAATCATTTACTTAACATTTTGGAAAAATGTTAAGTAAAAAAAATGTTAAGAAAAAAAACAGAATATCCACATTCACTCGGATTTTAAAAAGAAAAAAACATATATCAGAGTTTTTTTTCTTAATTTTTGCACCCTATTCAGAATTGGGAAACTCAGAACCCCTTGAAACCTTCATTTTGAATGAACAGAATACATAACAAACATTCTCCTTTGGAAGCTTTACAGATCATTTTTTTGTAGAAAACTATTCTTATAGGGACTGTTTTCCTATTAAGTAACCTTTCAGAAAATTGCTACTAAACATTTCTAAAGTCCAACTGCATTTTATCATCTAATGGATCGCCTGTGGGTACTCAATTTAGGGGACAGAGGAAATTAAGCAATATCTGGCCCCACCAGGAAATTATTGGATCCATAGCATCAATTTATTATACAAAGGATATAACACTCCAACATCCTCATAAATCTGTTAAAATATACACTGGTAAAGTATGAAAGTATGTTCATTCTTACCATTTTCACTTGGTCTGATGAATTAAGTACATACCTATTTTACGTTAGCTTCTTTTAGGACTAAAACCAAATTATTTATCATATTTTAGGCTACTCAAAGAATTCCCTGGTGACATTTTTTAATGCTAAACTACTATTAAAATCCTCTGCAGAGGTCATAAAATCCTGTGGTTATCTCTTAATGGGAAAGGATTAGCCTTTTTCAGATATTTATGCTGATTGGTCTTTCTATTTCAGTTTATAATTCAGATGAAGACTACACCAGAAAAATTCCATTTAGAGATATTGCATATTAGCAAATAAAACATTTAAGAGTGCAGCATATGCCCTCCAGTGCCCCACTTATTCACAGGCAAGAGAAGATTTTAATGAAGTCCTTCGTACTTTCTCCAGGGAAAGACTTCATGCTGACCCCTAGAGTTTCAGAAACCTCTAAGAACAGATGGAAGACTTGAGGTATGATGAATCTTATATATGATCCACATGTGCGTCTATGTCTATTATTAAAATACAGTCCAATTCTCAGGAAAAAATTCCCTAGGAAACAACATATGCTCATGAAAGTGAAATTTACAGGTTAACAGATGCAAGGGATTTTGTTTGTTTGTTTGTTTTTAAGACTCCTTAATCTGTGAAAGGAAAAAAATAGACTCATTTTGAAAATCTCAATCGCCACATATGAAATTTCTTGTGCTTCATCTCTTACCCAAGGGCCAGCTTTTGATGAAACATTGAGAATAATCCTGTGAAGCCTGAGGGGCAAGATGTCTACAGGATATGGTCATGACAGGAACTCTTAAGCTTCAAGAACTTTGAAATCTAGGAGGCTAAAAATTCCTTCCCTTCAAAATCAGAAAGTAACAACAAAACAACTAGGTATCTTAATTAGAAGGATTGTATATATTTGAATGAATAGCAAAAACAAACCCACTGAAAGTTACCCAATGATTCACAAGTTGAGGTTGAGTTAATATATGCCATCCCTGACCTGATTAGCAAGTGTGATGTTCTGTTGAAAAGAAACAAATTCTAGAAATGCTGCAAATTCCAAATGAGCAGAATATTTACAAAAATTAAAGATACAGGCAAATAACAAAAAACCAACCTGCTGAGAAAATTAATTTGTAATACAATGCAAAGGAGAAACTTAAAAGCATAAAGCTGGATCATGAACAATGCAAAAGAAATGAAATAAGATAGGTTGTTATACCCAGGAGTACCCCAAGAGACTGCAATGACAAGAAGAATAAAAATCAGACAGAGCTCAGTGCAGGAAATATTCTACAAACAGTGCTATAAAAATCACAGAATTCTGGAACTGTAAAGATCCTTGGGAAAGCAATGTAATCTATCCCTTCATTTTAATGATGAGAAGGGCAAGGGTCAGAGAGATTAAATTTAGGGTTTAAAACAGTTTTGTTAGCACTGGGATTTGAATCTGGGTTCTCTAAAATTATGCCAGGCAAAACACCATAAGCTCAAGAAGGTCCAACGATTTGGAAAGACTTTCAAGTACATGTCTTTCATCTGAAGACCAGCTTTTTTAAGTTTGGAGAGGCTCTTATACAGATTATATAGTTGAAAAAATGTCTTCTCAACTAATGTATCTCTGTAGTCATTCTATTTTTGGGGGGGGGGGGGAGGGGTTGG
>CM053588.1:120020540-120035573 GCA_028646515.1 Pseudochirops corinnae | reverse complement strand
TACATATAGGCTTCTCCAGGGTCAGAGAACATCACAACCCTCATGACCCATTTGACTACAAAGTGACAGAAGTTGTGCCTTCCTGAAAAACAAGCCTCCCAGCACAGGCTCCCTGGGAGCACCTGCAGCCTATTAGGGGGTGAAGTATATTTTCAAATGAGGGGAGAACCTCAAATTCACTTAAGCCTATCAAGGGGCAGGGAAAGTCTTTATACCCTTACAATGCTTTACAATGATTGTTTCACTTGATCCCTATAACAGATCCTGGGAGGCAGGTCTATTCTTATCCCCATTTTACAGATGAGGAAACTGATGTAAACAGAGGTTAAGCAACTTCCTCAGGATGACACGTCTAGTAAACGTCTGAGGCTATATTTGAATTCAGGTTTTCAGTAAAGCAAAGCACCATGTGACAGGTTACTTTTTAAAGAAAAATATGGTGCCTCCCTTCCATACAGTAAAATCATTCAACATTTCTTGAAGGATATAACAGAAATAACCATCTTCAGCAACCTTCTATTCATTAACATCAGATGAGACATAAAAACGAGAACATGGATGCTCACCACGGGTGGTTTCCATTGTGATGGAGTAGGTCCAAAGTAGAGTCCAAGCTGAATTGGGATTCCTTGTGGGATGGTTAATTTCCTTCTATTTGCAGATGACATTGCACTTATTGCATCAAATCCAGAACGTTGCAGATCCTCCTGGAAGAGATTCAAAAGAATTTTACCTGACCATCTACACAAGAAAGACTAAGTGGAAGAAGAATGTCTATTTCCCAGATGACAATATACATTTAAGCAGATAGACAATAGAATGTGTCCATCAGTATGTATAGCTGAGGTAATACACATGGACAACAATTAGGGCTCAGGATTGAACAGGAGGAGGAGGATGGGAAACATTGCCATCAAGACTTTGCTTTTTTCTCTTTAATACCAATATTCGACAGTTGTGACAGTATGGCATCAAAACATAGAATATGACAGTCACCAAAGAGTTAAAACTGAATATCATAGATAGAGCATATGAACATAGAACAATGGAAAGGTGCATTGTGGGTGTGAGCAGGCTGCAAATGATAACTAATGAAGAACTTTAGTGAAGAATTCCTATTAAGTAAATTAAGTAATTTAATTTAAGTAAATTTTAGTAATTTAAAAAATTTACTTAAAAATTTAAGTAAATTAAGTAAAAAAATTAAGTAAAAGAAGCCATCAAGGCAATTGCACAATTATGTGATAGGAAGATAAGACAGTCTTGTCATGTGACAAAGGGAAAGGATGACAAGTAGACAGCCACAGTGCTCCCCTGGTACCTAAGAGATTTCAGAATAAATTGAGGAAGGCTTCTAGGATGTTGGTTAGAACCTCATGGCTACCTAACAGGAATGCCTGGACAAGATTTGCACACTTTGGGGCAAGCACAGATGAATTTCTGCATCATTAGGGAGAACCCTAAAGCAGTTAGGATAAGAAATCCATTCAGATAAGAAATGAATGTCAGAAACTCAGAGAAACTTGAGATTTGTCTTGACTCTGTCCTTTTTTAGTTCTTTTGGTGATCTCATCAGTTGCATGACTTGTATTAGCATATCTATGTAGATGGTTTTTCAGATCTATATATCCAACCCTTGTCTCTTGGACATCTCTAACTAGGTATCAAATAAGCATTTCAAACTGTCCAAATTCAACATATCAAAAACAACTCATTATCTTTCACCTCCAAATCCTCCCTTCTTCCCAGCTTCCCTATTACTTTGAGGCACCACCACCCTGCCATTCACCCAGGCTTGTAACTTTAGTGTCAAACGCTATTCCTCATTCACATTTATCCCACATATCCAATCTATTGCCAAATTTTGTTTTCACCTTGACATCTCTCACATGTGTCCCCTTTTTTCCACTTATAAACCTCTATTCCAGTTCAAACCCTCAACACCTCTCACAGTTTCAATAGCCTTCTAGCTGACCTGCCTCATGTCTTTTCCCACTCCAATTTGTCCTCCATTCAGCTGCCAAAATTACTTGCCCAAAGAGTAAGTTTGCTCGTGTTGCTCCTCTACTCAGTAATCTTCAGCAGCTCATTATCTCCAAAATCAAATATAAAACTTTCTGTTTGGCATTTAAGCTCTTACAGACCTAGCCTTTTCTCTCCAATCTTCTTATACTTTTTATTTCCCTCTATACGCTCTGCAATCCAGCTATACAGTTTTATTTTCTGTTCCTTGAAAATAATACTCCCATCTCCCACTTTTTCTTGAAAATGATATTCTCTCTCCACCTTCTTGCCTTTTACTGGCTGACACTTATGCCTGGAATGTTCTTCCCCCTTACCTTTGCCTCTTTGTTTATCTGCCTCCCTTCAATACTCAGCTCAAATTTCATCACTGCAAGAAGCTTTTAACAGTCCTCCTAGCTGCTAGTGCCTTCTCCTTAACTTGCCTCCAATCTTCTCTGTATATATATTGTATGTATCTAGTTATTTATATATCTCCCCCATTAGAATGGGGAAGTTGGAATGTTTTTGCCTTTCTTCCTGTCTCTAGCTCTTAGTGTTGTGCTTGACATATAGTAAATACTTAATAAATGCTTATTGATTGACTAACAGACTGATTCAAAGTGAAATAAGCAGAACCAGAAGAACTATATACCCAAAGGATTACAGCAATGTAAGTGAAAAGATAACCAAAAGGAAACCAGACTGAAGTAACTGAAGAAACAGTAGTCCCAGGGAAAAGATAATGAAGCATACTTTCCTTCCCTTGACAGTGAGGAAGGAGTGTTACAGTGGCAGAATGTTATATATATTTTCAAATGAAGTCTGTTGGTTGTTTTTGTTTAACTTATTTACTTTGTTAAATGGGAGTTTCTCTCTCTGTTTCTCTCTCTCTCACTGTGTGTGTATGTGTGTGTGTGTGTGTCTGTCTGTCTGTCTCTCTGTCTGCTTCTCTGTCTCTGTCTCTCAGGATTTGGAGTATAGGGAAAGGGTATACACCCAGAAATGTCTGTGATATAACAACACAAGGCATTGCTAAAACTTAAAAACCAATAGATTTCCTCCTTTCATTAATTTCTTAAAGATTAGAAATAGACAAATTTAGAGCTCATTTTTAGAACTGGTTCATTAACTTTCTACAACCACTAAATTATAACTTATTAAGATATAACTATATGGTAGAGACCTAAATGGTGATTTCTGAAAGGCTCAGTCTATCCTCACTGTTGCTCCATTCCCTTTATCTCCACATCAGTCGTTCCAAGTCTCTTCCATGCTCTCCAATCTCCCATTCCTGTTCCTGTCACTCACTTTCAAGAGTGGGTTTGTTATCCTCCCTAACTGAGAAGTCTGAGCTATCCTGCACAAGCTCCCTTACCTCCCTTAGTCTTTCATTCAATTATGTCTGACTCTATGACCCCATTTGGGGTTTTCTTGGCAAATATATTGAAATGGTTTATCCTTTCTGTCTCTAGCTTGTTTTAAGATTAGGAAACTGAGGCAAACAATGTTAATTGACTTGCCCAGGGTCACATAGCTTGTAAGTATCTGAGGTTAGATTTGAACTCATGAAGATGAGTCTTCTTGATTTCAGACCCAGCACTCTATCCACTGACCACCTAACTGCCCTGCCTTATTCTACCACTACAAATTTGTTTTTTTTTTTAAAATCTCCATTTGGGTTCTATTCTTTTTCTTCTGTCTTTGTGGAATATGTTCTTCCTCCTTACCAAGGTAAATCCCTCTGCCTGTACTCTTAGTCCTATCTCCTCAGGGACCTTGCCCCATTGGTAACCCTTTCTCCCTTGCTTCGACCTTTCCCTCTTCACTGAACTCCCTTCTATCTGCATCTAGCTACGTTCCATCCTTCCTTTAAAGATAATTTTCCCTCAGACCTAATGTACTATGAATCTTTTTCCCTTGAGCATCAAACTTAGAAGTTAGTATTTAGTGTTTAATGACTCTATTCCCTGAATTTGTCCTTTAGCCCCTCAAAGGCCAACTTCAGATCTCTCCACCCTACTGAAACTGCTCTCTCAAAGTTCACCAAGGACATCCTACTCCTCCTCTCCAGTGAATAAGTCAAATTTTTTTTGTAGTTGCCACCATCCTTCACTACTCTAGCATTTTACACCTGATAATCTTCTTAATTTTTTCCTCTCCAATGCCTTTACTTATTTCTCTTCTTTAGTGCTCCTCAAAGGTTGGTTGTAGACCACCTTCTTCCTCAACATTTTCTCGTTAGGTGAGATGAGAACCCTGGGCTGGCTTCAAGCCAACAAATCTATTTTTTAAAACTTTAAGCTGGGGGGTGGAGCCAAGATGGCAGAATAAAAGCAGGGACTTGCTTGAGCTCTCCTCCAAATCCCTCCAAATACCTGTAAAAAATATCTCTAAACAAATTATGGAGCTACAGAACCCACAAAATGACAGGGTGAAACATTTCCAGCCCAAGACAGCTTGGAAGGCTGACAGGAAAGGTCTATTGCATCAAGCTGGAAGCAGAGCACAGACCAGCGTGGGCCACACCAGCACAGACAGGGGCTGGAACAGTTCTTAGAGGACTGAATCACTGGCAGCTGTGGTAGTTTATAGACTTTTCAACCCACAAATGCCAAAGACAGCATAGAAAGTCAGTGGAAAACTGTGGGTTCGGGGTGAAAGAGGAGTGCGGTCAGTCTGGGGTCCGGCCCCAATCCCAAGGCAGTGGCAGTGGTAGCAACAGCAGCAGCAGCAGCAGCAGCAGCTGTGGTGCTGGCTTCTGGAGCTCTGGGTATTCTGAAGCTTAATAGGTACCAAATTTTAAAAAATGTTCTTGATCTCTAGAGCAAGAGTGTGAGGTATTATGTGTAAAATAAACTACAGATGGTGGGGGATTGAGTGACTGATAAAAAACCCTGAAACCAGGGACAGTATACCACCACCACCACCACCCACCACCCCCAGAAGCAGAGTCCTATCTTGACAAAGAGTTAGAAAGTCAAGTATTTGACTGGGAAGATGAGTAAACAGCTTAAAAAAACCCTGAGACTATAGAATCTTACTTTGATGAAAAGGATGATCAAAACATACAACCAGAAGGAGACAACAAAGTCAAAGCTCTTACATCAAAAATCTCCAAGAAAAATATGAATTGGTCTCAGGCCATGGAAGAGCTCAAAAAGGATTTTGAAAATTAAGTAAGAGGAATAGAGGAAAAATTGGGAAGAGAAATGAGAATGATGCAAGAAAATCATGAAAAATAAGTTAACGGCTTGCTAAAGGAGACTCAAAAAATACTGAATAAGAGAAAATTGGAGGTGATGGTAAAAGCACTTAAAACATATTAGCATTTAACGTTTTTGAAATGGTGCTTTACACTTTATTTACTTTGTATATTTAATCTATCAAGAACATATACCTTCCTTTATATTTCTGAAAAAATTGGAAATACTGTCCAATCTTCAAAAATAACATTAATAATACAACTTTTCCAAAGAAAGAGAATGATCATACTCCAAGTCCCAACAAAATACAATTGAGTTTTAATGCTCATGCCCCTGTGTGGACAATAGTCATTCTGTGATGAATGAATCGAGTCTGTTTGCTCCCTGTGAAAAAGCTGAATTTTATTGTTTTCTTCTGTATTGGATTGAACTTCCTTCTAAATAAAGCTGTTCAGTGCACTTCCTGCCCCCCCCCACCCCCCGCACAGCCCTCCCCAAAAACTTTAACCTATTTTGATTTAACAAACATTTATTATGTACCAACTGTATGCTTATCATTATGGATAAAAAGACAAAAATTAAATGGTTCCTGTCCTCAGAGAGTTTGCATTCTACTAGGTATTATGATATGTACACAGATAGGCAAATACTAAATACATGTACAAAGAAATTATGGGAGTGAATGGGTAGAGAATGCAAACTAGGTATATCATTAGAGACATTCTGTAGATGGCATTTGAACAGAGCTTTGAATGAAATTAAGGATTCAAATATGTGGAGATAAGGAGGGAGTGAATTCCAGGCATGCCATGTTCCAAGGAACAGGCTATGCAAGGCATGAAGGTAGGAGATAGACTGTCATATGTAGGTAATAAGACATACTATAATTTAGCTGGAACGTACGTAGTAAGTGAGGGTGATATGAAATAAATCTAAAAAAACCACCCACTACTAGAAATCTAATAGCTGTAGCCATATTGTAAAGTACTTTAAATACCAAGGAGGCATTTCTGTTTCATCCTAGAGACAATAGAGAGCAAGTATTGAAGCTTATTACTCAGAGAAGTGATAGTCAGACTTTTACCTCAAGAACATTGCTTTGGTGACTTCGTGGAGGTTAGAATGTAGAAGAGAGAAGAGGCAGGGGAAACAATTAAGAAGCTAATCTTCCAAACTCCAGTTCTTCATTTCTAAATGTCTATTTGTCATCTTTACCTGAATGAACCATCACTATCTCAAATTCAATATATATAAAACAAACTAATTTTTTCTCCCTTGTCACATTAACAATTCCTCCTTTCTTCCCTTTTTTGCCCATAGCAGCAAGAGATAATGACTTGTAAAACCAAATTGTGTTAGTAGAAGAGTTTATTTCTCCTTGAATGGAAAGGATTCTTGCTGTACAAAAGCAAGCAATTACAGTAAAAGTCCACATATACAAGTGTTGCCATAAACAGTGAGGAAAGACTGCATTTCCCATGCATTAAAAAGATATTGAGTGGAGTTATGAGAGTGAAAAACACCTGGGAAATTAAAAAAAAAAACCCAGAAGGTGGTGGAGAAGAAAAAGAGAAAGGAGGAGACAGAAGTCTCTGTCTCTAGTCTAGCATCAAGAGCTCCTTAGCTGAATCTGAAGGTCCTGCAGAGGAATGACTATGGCTGTGGGGACATTGAACAGAAATGCTAAAGGCAAAGGGTAACTGCAGAACCTCTGACTGCCATGGGAGAAGAAATTATAAAGCACTCAATATGTGGGGACTTTCCAAGTAAGTAGTATGAATCTTGTACTACCTTATTCTAGACCATTCTCGGAAGAGGAGGGAGAACTCATTTCCCAATTATTTTTACTAAAGGAGCAAGATGCCAGACCCTTCTCTGTTCTTTATTGTCCTCAATAAATATCTTATGATAAAATGCTCATTGAACAGTTAGAAGATGAGCTGTCTCCAATATGCTGGGAATGGGCTAAATTCAGAAGCCTTCAAAGAGTAAAAGACCCTTTGGATAGGAGTGCAAAATGAGCTAAATGAATAGGATTAATGATTGAGAATTCCCTAAGATCAAATCCAGTCCAAATGCACCACCTTTTGTACCAAATACATCCCCATTGCACCAATACGCTAAATAGTACCACCATTTTACCAGCTACCAGGATGTTAAATCTTGTAGTCATTTTCAACTCATTAGTTACTTTCCCTACATCTATTCTCCCACCAAGTCCTATTGATTCTACCTCTTCAGTCTGTCGCCTTTCCCACTCCCATTATGACTACCCTATAGTTCAAACCTTCATCCCCTCTAAAAAGCAATTATATCTCTGTTTCCTTAAATTATGTTAGATGATTTTTGCTAGGCTATGCAACTAGTTAATGACAAAACCCAGATATATAGACTCCTAGTCCTGTGGTTTCTGGATAGCCACATCATCTCTACCCCATTCCCACCCAATTCCTGGAATAATCCAGTTGGATATTATGATTCTATATGGTAGACAATTCACCTGTTGACCAGATTTATATTTTCCTAGTCTCTGATGCCTAAGAGATACCACTGAGGAACTAAAATATTTCTAGTATTTCATTGCTGCCAATGAGAAAAATTGAAGATTTCTAACCCCTTGGGGGGGAGGGGGATCAGGGCTAGGTGGTACAGTGAATAGAGCATTGGCCCTGGAGTCAGGAGGACCTGAGTTCAAATCTGGCCTCAGATGCTTAACACTTTCTAGTTGTGTGACCTTGGGCAAGTCACTTAACCCCAATTGTCCTGCCTTCTCCCCTCCAAAAAGAAAAAAAAAAGATTTCTAACCCCTTCACCCTTCTATAAAAATGAAATTTTGGGAGTTTTACCTACCAAGGGGAAATAGAACTGGTTACATGCATAGCAAGGCAATTGGCATTTGGGTAGAAATGATCCTATAGGTGATTTGTACTAAAGGGAAATGTTCAGGAACTGTGGAATATTAGTTCCTGTTTCAGTACACAGTCTCTTCACTGCATAGACCTGCATTTTTCTGATGTAAATGCTTTGCATGCAATTTAGATTTTAATTAGAGATGTGCTGAGACCTTAATGTGGATGTATTTAGGTAGGAAGGCTAAAGGCTCCAAACCCAAAAGCTTGCATTTCTTACAGATGGTTTATTAAATTAAAGTGTGTCTCTTAACCTCACTTCCTGACCCCACTGTTGAGAAGATGAGTCACTGCAGCCTCAGCATGTCAGTTATACTGAGTGGTTTGCTGATATGCTCCAGCCCAATAGAGAGCTAAAGCTGGGTAATGTATAAGGGGTGTGGTGTTGAGTTTTTTTTTTCTTTTTCAATCAAACCACCTTCATCCAATTTGGATTTCTCAACTTTATCTAGTTACCTGCTACTCTGGGTAAAAACAAGACCAATCCAACCCCTGTGCATGTATAGGGTGTATAAAATTAACCCTATCCTACCTAGGCCTTCAATGAAATTGTGTTACCTGGAAATCAAAATGTTAATAAATTTGAAATGATAGCTCACAGCACTAATACTGCATAGTATCCAGTTTCAGGCTCTCATTGGCTGCCTTTTATAAAATGCTGGGAAGGATTGGCGAATTTTTGTGAAACTGAAAAGATTCGAATCTTTTCAGTGTTCCTTCACCCCAACTTCTCCATACATGTGCATATATATATGTATATATATATAATATATATATATGTATATATATGACAGAGACAGAGAAAGAGACAGAGAAAACAGACATTTTCAGTGTTGCAAAGTAATTTTACTAGAGATGTGATACTAGATGACAGTGATGACAGTGTTAAAAAAAAAAAGGTATTTTTATTCAGATCTTTTAAGAGCCATAACTGGGAACTTTTGCACCCAGGACATGTACCACAGATTGTACCCCAGGATAAGTGGCATGCGGCACCTCTGAGTTAAAGGAGGGGAGCAGGACAATACTCTGTGAAGTGGGAGGGAAAGGGACTGGGACAAAATGCAAGAGGACCTGTTCCCATCCCTCATCTGGTAGCTTCCTATTTTTCTAATTATTCTTGTTGTATGGTTGAAGGATTACAAGTACTCTCAGTGCCTTCCAAATGTAGTGGCCCAGAACAAAACCCTAGTAATTCTCCTTCTCCACCTCCCTCCTTCCCCATCCCCTTCCCCAATTCCACTGCCAATTATGTCTCTGCAATTTTTTACTAAACTATTCGGGAGAAATATAAATGTGACTTTTCTTGGTTCTTGTGGAATTAATAGTAAAAGACAGTGACTGCTGACATTCTATGCAAAGAAGGGGTCTTGTCCCTTGGCAGGGGAAGGTAGGGAAAGATGAAAGGAGACATTTCTTTACAGAATTAGGATAGTTCTTTTATCTGAGGGGGGAAAATGCTCCATGCGTTGGGAGCCAAAGGGGTCAAACTCAACAAGAAAGCCTCATGCTCGGTGGGACAAACAAAGGATTGGGGCCTCAAGATCACAGCTTTTCATCTGTATTTCCTACTGACTCAAACTAGCAGAGAACTTTGTGCCTTCTACATGCTTTTGTGATATTCTATTCTGTACTAGAGTTATAGTATAGAACTGCACATTTGGGTAAGCTATGTGCCACTGGGGAATCCTGATTGGGGTGGAAATTGTACCTTTATTATTTTTGTATCTCACCCACTACCCAGTATAATGCTTTGCCCATATTAAGTGTTTGATATATGTGGCTGTTGAATCAAGAGATTTTTGAAAAGCATTGAAGGATTGATTTTCAAAATATCTAAGAGGGGAAGGTGTCAAACAATTACAAAAATCATTTGAATCAGTAGCAAAAATGGGGGACTAAGAAGAAAGGGCAGCTAAGATGGTTTACTGGCTAGAGTGCTGGGCCTGAAGTCAGGTCTTGAATTCAAATCTGGCTTTAGATAATGGGGATGAGATCTGAACCCCTAAAAGAAAAAGTCCATGTCTTTGGGATCTGGACCCCAAAGAAGAAAAACCTCTGGACTTTGTGGCCCAGGTTCCTGGCATTCACCTGGGACACCCAGCCCTTTTCAGCTAATAAATAATCCTCTCATTGTGGCCCTCATTTTCTGTACTTGGCCTTGCCCTAGACCTCTGCTCCTTGAGTTCCTCTAGATGAGCAGTTCTCAGCCTGTGGGTTGCGACCCCTTTGGGGGTCAAATGACCCTTTCACAGGGGTCACAGGGGTCTCCTAAGACCATGGGAAAACACATATTTCCGATGGTCTTAGGAACCAATACACTGCTCCTCTATCTGTCTCCAGATGGGTCCACCCATGTGCAGATATGCCCACATACGAGTATTAAAGGGTTGTGGCATTAGGAAGGTTGAGAACCACTGATTCTAGACCCACTCCTTAACCACTGTATAAAAGGTCCATCTTTCCTCCATTAAATCTGGCCAATGGTTGAGAGTCTTAAAATCTGACCGCTGATTCTTAAAAATCATACACACCCCACCCAGTGTTTTAGTAAACCTTGTCTCTGACTGAAAGGCTTGGGTCGAATTCATTCAAAGCAGGGCCCGGGTTGTTTACCCTTGAAGTTCAGTGTTCCCAGAACCCCTAGACTCCAAAACAGACACTAGGTGTATGACCCTGGGGAAGTCACTTAATCCTGTTTGCTTCCGTTTCCTCATCTGTAAGAGGCAAACCACTCCAGTATCTTTGCCAAGAAAATTCCCAAAGGGGTCACAAACAGTTGGACATGACTGAAAAATGACAGTAAGAAATCAGCGACTACTTACCCAAATACCTTTCTCATTTATGCACCCACACAATGCATATATGTATACATACACATATATTATATATGTGTAGTATATACCAATGAGAATCTACACCGGTGTTTTTAACCTTTTTGTAGCATTGGTCTCTTTTGGCAATCTGATGAAGCCTATAAATCCCTTCTCTGAATAAAGATGTTTTTAAGTGGATAAAATAAAGTATAGGGTTCCAAATGTAAACAGTCATATTGAAATACAGTCACTAGAACAGTTAAAAAAAAAACAAGTTTGTGGACCCCGAGTTAAGAATCCCTTATCTAAACGTGTATCGACAATATCTTTGTCAAATATATGGTATGGGAAGAAGCAGGCTTTCACAATTTTTTTCTTCATGTCAGACCGCACCTTTACAATGAAACAAGTGAATGGAAGGTATAAAGAATGCAAGATTCTGGTGTGTTAATTTTGTTCATTAAAAAAGCATTTGACTCAATAGAGCAAAAAGCCTTCAAAGTCATTTTCTGAATGCCTCCCCATGAATGTGTGAAGAGCACACAAGATTGCTTGATAGAAATGTAGTAGTACCCCTTTCTGGCTGCTTCCCCAACTCTCACTGGGCAGCAAGGTTCCCAGAGAGTAGTTGAATACTTCTTCATCTAAGCTAAGGGTTCTAGCATTGAGTAACCCTGAGAGGCTGGGGTGTCTAATACCATCACTGCCAAGGTTCCCTATCAATCAACCTATTTAACATCAATCAGCTTTCATGGAGATAGAGAGAAAGACAGGTTGACAAAAGCATTTCCTACACCGGTGGGCACAGATTCCTCTTGCATTTACAGAGGTCCCTGGAGAGAGTATGGTCCAGCATAGTAGGGGACATTTATACAGAACACATGGGACAAAGAGTAGCTTTTGCATCTCAGCTCTGGTAGTTTTTTTCTCCCTTTGTGGATGCTCCACAAAGTTTGCTGTGGGGTGTCTTGTTGGTGATACATCATTTCTTTGGAGCACGTTAGTGAATAGAAATTATGAAAAGCATAGATGGTCCATTAAACGCATATGCAAGAAACAGAAAATATATACCACTATCGGCCTTAATTCTTGAAAGATTACTGTCTGAGAAAGAAGTGAACTTAGAGAGTAAATAATGAACCTAAGAATAACTTCCTGTATTACTGTTTTTTATGCAATATACTGTTGTAAGTTGTTGTTGAATATCCCTTTTAGCAAATCCCATTAATATAGAAAGTTAATTTCTTTTTTTTTTTTGAGGGGGGAAAGGTAGGGCAATTGGGGTTAAGTGACTTGCCCAAGGTCACACAGCTAGGTTTTTTTGTGTGTGTGTGAAGTGTCTGAGGTCACATGTGAACTCAGGTCCTCCTGACTCCAGGGCTGACTCTCTATTCACTGCGCCACCTAGCTGCCCCAAGTTCATTTCTTATAATCATAGAAATCAGAGTTGTAAGACACTTGTAGAGATCATTTAGTCAAATCCTTTTGTTTTTATGTTATGAGGACCAACAGCATGAGGGCGGCTGCATAATAGAGAAAGAATGTGTTCTTAGCCAGAATTCTAGTTGTACCAGAAAGATCCTTGGATTTAGAAACAAAGAGATTTAGGTTCAAATCCTGGTTATAGCTACTATCTGTATGAATATGACAAACCCCTTGAACTCTGAACCACAGTTTTTCTACTTATAAAATATCAACAGTAATACTAGTACTGTACTTGCATCTTGATACAGGTGAGGTCTTCCAAATGTTCTTCTTTGTGGATGACATTTTACTAATTACATCAAACCTGAGAATATTGCAGAACCTCAAAAATTAGATCTATAACCACTTGAAGGAATCCAACTACCTATAGCCCAAAGAAAAACTAATAGGTGAAGAATGCCAATTGTATAGACCAGGGGCTCTTAACTATTTTTTGTGTCATAGATCCCTTTGACAATTTAGTAAAGCCTATGGATACCTTTTTCAAATATTGTTGGAGTCATAAAATAATATCTAGGGTTGCAAAGGAAACCAATTATGTGGAAATGCAGTTATCAAAACAGTGCTATATAACAAAATTTTTTTTAAAGTGGCAAGGAGAGAGGAAAGGCAAGAAGCTATTAGGGTGAATGAAGTGATAGAACGCTTTAAGTGGAAAAAGGCTACCTGTTTTTCATCCTCAGTCACTGACTTTAGAAGTCACTTTCCATGATAATATCAATTTGCTTAGTGGTCTAAGGGCTTTTTGTTCATTTCATGTGATAGTCCTTCCCCCAATTCCCAAGATATATTTATGAAGAGTGAGGAGATCTGACTAGTCCCCAGCTATTTTTGATCACTAAGAAGAATTCATTTCTTGGTAGTTTGTGGATGGAAAAGGACTGAGAGAAGCTCCTTCCACTTGTGAACTCCTCACATACAATCAAGTTCTTTCTGGTGCATCCATTTTGATCTATAGGGAACCATAATGCTCTTTCCGATTGACTCCACCTGTGAGCCTGTTTTAATCACCATTAAGAAACCCTTCCTTATGAATGCTTTGAAATACCTGTCAATGAAAAAAAAGTAAATATTATATTCTCATGGAATCTCATGGCTTATGATAATATTGTGGAATATATCAATTAAGGTGTTAACATGCTGTCCAATGATGAGCATTTCCAGACCATCAGGGGCTAGGAAATCAATAGGAGCATATGGTGGATGCCACTGACCAATTCATTTTCCTGACAGTAGGATCAATACTGCAATTTTTATAGCACCAATCATTAAGCGAATTTTATCAGCTCTGCACAATCTTTATAAATTCATTTACCAGTTTTTCATGCTACAAACCATCTGTATGAGGATTTTTTTAAACTGCAGATGATTTGACATTCCAACAATGAGACAGACCTGTGGGGGTGCTGGGAATGAGGAGTAATTACAGTTCTCCAACTTCACACAGAAAAGCATTACAAGGCACTAGTGCCTTTATTCTTTCTGAAGGATGATTATCTTTGGAAAAGCTTTAAAATCTTCAGGAGTCAAGGGGAATGAGCATGAATTGTCAAGCCCTTAGAGAGTATGCTTCATCACCCCATTCCCCTGCCCCACCCCCCCCCCCCCCCACACACACACGAGCTGGAAGGAACCTCAGAGATGGTATAGTCCAACCTTCTTATTTGACAGGGCTAGAAGCAACCTCCCTTCCTAATTTAGATGTTTTGTGTGTGTGTGTGTGTGTGTGTGTGTGTGTGTGTGTGTGTGTGTGTGTGAGTGTGAATCACAGGGCCTCTGGCAGATAAGTATAAGAAGTAAAATTGAGATTCAGTTTATATGGGAGGTGTATCTTTGCTTAAGTTCAATGGCAACTGGTGGTAAGTGTATGCAGAACAAAGGTCAGGAATTTAGAGATTCCTGCTGACTTAAATATCTTACCTGGTAATTTTATCAACTTGGGGTGGTGGTGGTGGTCAATTATCAATGCTGTGTAGATGATTCTCAGATATACTTACCCAACCCTACTCTTTTCTGAGCTATAGTACCACTTCATCAACTGCCTTTTAGACATGTTAATCAGAATGCCCTGTAGGCATCTCAAAGTCAACACATGCAAAATGGAATTCCTTTTTTCCCCCCCAATCCTCTTCTCTTCCAAACTTCTCTATTCCTCTTGATTACCATCTTCTCATTCACACAGACTCAAAGGCTCAATATCATCCTTGACTGATCACTTTCCTCACCCCACATATCCAATCCATTTCAAATCTTGTCATTTTTATTTTCACATGTCTTGTATATGTTCCCTTTCTCTCCACTCAGATATTCCCCATCCCTTCTTTTACCTCCCACCTAGATGCTTCTTATTAGTACACTTGCTTCAAAATGCAGCTGGGTGGTGCAGTGTAGAGAGCACTGGAATCAGGAAGACCTGAGTTCAAATCTAGCCTTAGACTCTTATCTGTGTGACCCTGGTGTAACAGCAAGCACCCTAGCATACCTAGGGCAGCTAATAGCACAGGTTCTTAGATCTGCTTTTCTAAAGGAAAGCAACTCAAAATGGGTTAACAATCTCACTTTAATCAAACACATTATTTACCTAGTTCAGGGGGAAAAGTCAGCACCCTGAACTTC
>CM053588.1:119997357-120020040 GCA_028646515.1 Pseudochirops corinnae | reverse complement strand
CCCCTTCTTCTACATCAACAGGGGAGTTCATGCCTTCTCAACAATGGGACAGAGTTTGCACCTTCCACACTTAGCACTTAGTACTGTCCATCCACTTAGTACTAAGTGCTAAGTATCCTGCTAAACCAATTACTATTACAACAAATAACATAGATACAAAACACATGGGGTAGGGGCGGGAGGGAGAGAAGATGCAGAGGAAAGTCAGTGAGATTAAAGAAGACCCTGGGAAACCTTTTAACAGAAGGTTGGGCTTTAGCTGAAACTTGAAGGAAGCCAGCAGTCAGAAATGAGGAAGAAGAGAGTCCCAGGCAGCGGTGTAATTGAGAGTGGGGTGCTGGGTTAGAGGAACAGCAAATATGTGGTGGTAGAGTAGGTTCTCGTGAAGATCAAATGAACTAATACTTGTAAAGTGCTTTGCAATGTTCAGGTGCTATAGAAATGATATTTGATCCTGGAGGCAATAGGGAACAACCAGGCTACCAGAGTTTATTGAATCGGGGGTAGACAGGAGGGGAGGGAAGATGATATAGTGAGAAGTGTATTTTAGAAAGATCGATTTGACAGAAGAGTGGATGCTGGAGTTGAGTGAGGGAAAACCTAAGGAAGGGAGACCAACCAGGTGGTTATTGCAATAATCCAGCTAAGAGGCCTACCCTAGGATGGTGGCCTTATGTCAAAAGAGAGGAGGCAACACACAAGAGAGATGTTAAGAAGACAGAAACAACAGGACATGGCAACTGATCGGATATAGTGAGAGTGGGGAGGTAGAAGGAGGAAACTTTGTGCCTCCCCTCTACTGTAGCCTCACCCCTGCCATCACTCTATCCCTAACTCTTGGCTAAGCATAGTCCTCTGCCAGGGTGGGTTCTTAACAAATCCTTGTTAAATAAATAAGATGTCCCTCTCTCAATTAAACAGGGTTCTTTCTCCCTTGCCCCCCACTGATGTCATTTTTATGCATTACTAAGTTTTTCCATAGTTTTCTACACTACCTCTAATCTGATAGAAAAAAAAGCAACATCACTATTGCCTTGTACTAATGGATCTAACTCCTCATCTAGGGCATCTTAGTGAAGTCTTGCTGTGTTTGATTTTTTTTCTTCCTCTTTAAACAGCCTGAACTGAATTAATTTCAAAGCTGTCGAGATCATTTTCTTAAATGATAAGCTTCCTGTTTGAATATTCTTTCCCATCCCTTCCAAATCACCTTCAGGAGGGATCACCTTTTAAATGTCATGCCCACAGAATGTTAATGCTTCCCCAACATCCTAGTCTTCAAAGCATCACCCTTGGGGGCATCCAATCACTGTGGGATCAAGATGAGAGAGACAGGCCAGAGGACAGACCAAACAGGCTGTCTGGCAGGCCAGGATCTGGGTCACTTAACTTTCCTATGCATCAGTCTTTTTTTACCTATAAAATAGAGACAACCAGCTCCTTATAAACTCAGACCTGTTTAAATACTAGAAACTCAAGTGATTATACTATAGTAAAGCTTTAGATATAGGGGAATTATAGGGGGTAGGGTCTAGGATTTGGGCTTTGAGGACCTGGGTTCCAAACTCTGCCACTTTCTATATACACAATCTCATCTGGGCTTTGGTTTCCTCTTCTACAAAATGAAATGCTTGGATCAGATGATCTTAAGATCCCTTATGACTCTATATAAAGGAGTTATTTACAGCAGTTTTTCAGTCACCAAGGCCTTACTCTAGAAGTTTGTTTTATTTATTCAACTGGGCAGCCACAGTCTATTAAAAATAGATGGACTTGCAAGTTAAGACCAGCCATGCCAATTGGTAGGGCCCCCAGAGCAAGATAGGGGTCAGTCTATGAGCATCAATTCTAATAAAAATAAAAGCTAAGAGACAAGAACACTTGGCTTTCTATAGCTCTACTGCATCAGGGCAGGTAAAATGCTGACTGCAACTGCCTTTAATCATTACTCTACTTCTTCCCTCTTCTGTGCTCCTGGCCTCTACCTCTTTACCCCTTCTTTCTTCAGCCCCTTTTTGCTGACACCTGGTCTCTCTCTTTTCTCACTGACATAAGGGGGTTCTGACAAGGCCAGGCAGAGATCAAACTGTGAAGAAGCCTAGTTTGCCTAGGTTCTCCCCTGCAAGTTAAGTCAACAAGCATTTTTAAGTACCCACCACACACCAAGCACTGTGCTAAGTACTAGATGGTCCTATACCCAGGCCTATCCCTCCCTGGCCTGTGGCCCAGGTTCCAAAACTACATTGCTTCTAGCAAGTTGGGAGTTCATGAATTGTCATCTGAGGTGTGAATATCTGAGTTTAATGTGTCGTAATGCCCAGAGATAATTGTGGTTTTTTTTTTTGGAGGGCAGTTGGAGTTAAGTGACTTGCTCAAAGTCACATGGCTAGTAAGTGTATCAAGTGTTTGAGGCCGAATTTTAACTCAGGTCCTCCTGACTCCAGGGCCGGTGCTCTATTCATTGCACCACCTAGCCGCCCTCACTAATTGTGCTTTAAAGAAAGTTGTTAGTTAACTCAAAAGATTCAGTATCTAACAGTGAATTTCCACTCAATGTGTCATGTAGATGGGGAAGATATTGGGAAAGAGCTCTTCCTTTTCAGTATCCCACAAATCATAGCATCACTTCATGGGTCAAAGAAGTGATGTTTGTCTTTGGCACTTTTCCTTCTTTCCTCAAAGGGGCCCTCTCTGACCCAGTCCTGCTACAAGTCCCTTCCATTTACCATAGGGTCTGGGTCTCCTTTCTCTAAGGTAGTAGTTGACAAAGTGTTTGCTATTAGATTTTATTGTCTCAGGGATTAAAATCTTTTTTTGGTTCTGTGGTTTCATCTTTTGGGGAACTCTCAGTGTGGAAATTCTATCCATGGGTACAGATAACAACTGGTTTATAACGGACTCTTTCATGGGATCACTAAGAGGTTAATGCCTCATTTATGGTCATATATGTATGTATATGCACACAATATGCTATACATAGATAAGCTATATATAATATGTACATATATATGTACATACATATACATATAATATGTACATATATACATATACATACACATTTTTCATATATATTTGTGTATGTGTATAAAAGCATGAACACACACACACACGCATCTCAAAGGCAGGACTTGAATTGGACTTGGAGTCTTCACTATCCCTCTGTTTGATGTTTAAAGTTCTTCACAATCTGGCTCTAGTCTAGCTTTACAGCCTTTTTATACTCACTTCTCTCCATGCATGCTATGATCCAGCTCACTTAACTATTTTCCTAGTCACTGTGCCCTGTGCTGCTAGTGCATGAGATTACCTTCCTGCTGCTCTTTATCTATTTTGTATGGATCTAGTCATGAGCCTGTTTTCTCCTCCATTGGAATGTAAGCTCCTGGAGGGCAGGGACTGGTTTTGCCATTCTTTGTGTTTCCAGGGCTTGAGACTGTGTTTGGCTGTACCTAGTAACCTCACAGAATCTCAGTTTCCTTATCCTTAAAAAGGGGTAATGACACTCAAACTATGTACCTCACAGCGCATTTATGAAGAAAAACATTTTAAATCTTAAAGCCCAATCAATAAAAATGTGAGTTATCTGTATTGTAATGTTATCAAAAAGATCTCCAGCCTTTAGTTATAACTCAGTTGTGGAGAAAACCTTTTTCCTTGGGCTTCGACATGTTTGTGGAAGGGAAGAAAGCATATAAAATGGTGGCAAGAGGAAAGAAATCCTGAATAACTCTGCCAATGCACTCTGAACACTGAAGCCCCAGTGGAGCAGTATAAGCTTTCTCTGTCAGGTGGTGGAAGGTCCAGAGAAAGAGGAAGCACAGACAGGCAAACCCGGTTTTAAGGGAATGGATTTGTTTCCCTAGTCAGAAAATCTGATCTTCAAACCTGAATGCTGAAACTTGCCTGCCCTATTTTTCTCCATGGATGATCTTTTTATCAGAGAAAAAAATGGAAAGTACATCTCAGCCTCCTTACACGGAACCTCCAAACACAAAGGGATCCCTCCTGTCACCTGTCCTGCTGCTGCTCAAAGCCTCTGGGCCGTCTCTCAGGAAAAACTGGAGGTGGATGAGGGGGAGGAAAGGGAAGGAAGGATTTGAAACATGACTCACCTGAAGAGACTGTCTTGTAATGGCTTGTGTGCCAGACTGTAGACACTGGGGCTTTGGAGAACCCAGTAGGGTGGATGAGAGACCTTGCCAGATAACTTGCAACATAACTCCTTCGTAGTAGAATGGGGGAATTGATCTTAGGGATGAATCTTGAAAACAGCAATTCTCTTTTTTCCTCCTTTTCTTTTCCCCATATCTTTTCATGGGCTAGTAATCACATTAAGCATTCATATGAAATATTATATTCATAATGGGCCTTAAAATATTTTTCTTTTTCTTTTGTCTCCAGTAGTCTCCTACTATCCAAAGAAGTCACTTCCAACCACCATCCTTAGGTGAGGTGCAATGAAAGACTCTACCTGGCCTCTTCCCTACCTCCTCCTCCTCCTTCCTGCCCCTTCTCCCAGAATGTCTCTTTATGTTCTCTGTTGAGGAATTTCCACTGAATGATCCCACAGCACCTGTTGCACTCATTGACTTGTCATTGTGAGATGGACCGGCCAGGCTGAATCTTTCAGTCTGTAGATGCAGACATATGATCATAGATTCGGGACAGAAAGGTACATTAGAGGTCATGAAGTCTAAGCTGTTCACTTACAGATGAGACAGCTGAGACCCAGAAAGGTCAAATACCTTGTCTAAGATCACAAGGATTTGAACCCAGGTCCTCTTTCAGAAAATGGATTGAGTAAGGAGTTAAATGATCTAAGTTTTCAGATTCATTTATCCATCCATTTAAATGGTAAATTTCAATTCAAGAAGCATGTACTGAGGATTTATCACGTGAAATGCATTTTACTTGGTTTGGGGGACTTAAAAATTTTAAAATGACAATTGAGAAGTTCCTATTCTGCTAGGGGGATACAACATGTATACAGACAAGTTGTTGTTTGTCCTTCATTTCTGAAGAGGACCAATGACATTTCGGTTGATGTCTTGACTTGCATGTGAATTGGATACAGACAAATACAATAAATGGGATAGAGTACGATGAGGGCAAAGATGAGATGCAGACAAACCTCTAGTAAAATGTGAGCATGTAAAAAATACTTTTCCTTATAAGGATTGAGGAAAACTAATGGAGAAGGTAGCCTGATAACATTCTACATGATTTCAGAGAGGTAAGAAAAAGCATTTCAAATTTGTGGAATAGCTAATAAAAGTGCATCTTCTGGGCTATTCTCCTCAATTTTAACTCATAATTTGGTTACTGAGGTGAGGGGAGCAACTGCCCTGAGTTCACAGTAATCCATGAGTCTATATTCCTCGAACTATAGTTTATGAGCCCCCACCAATGTGTTCCCTTTTCTAGAAGATATGATTAGTTCAAAACAAAGATATGTACTAAAATAGCATAGTAAGAAACATGACTCTTTATAAACTTGAGGTACATTCTTCCAGAAACTCAGCAGTAGCAGGGAGAATAGAAACATGCAGAAATCACAAGTAGAGAAATACCCAAAAAGAAGAGCATGCATCTAGCATTCATGCAAAGGACTCATACCTCAAACTAGCTATAGATGAGCTACAAATGACCTTACAGTTGATCTTGTTCTCACAGGCTCCTGGACAATGTTGCTAGAAGCTGCTCTGAAGGATGCTGCCCTACTGGATCTTAATTCATCGAAATTTTGCCCAGCATGTTGTTGTGATCTTTAGCCAGTCTTTTATTTTTAGAAAAAAATAATCAGACATCCTTACCATAGGGTGAGCAGAATTCTCCCCTGTTCTGTTCCCTCCCAGCCTTGACCTAGAGCCTTCCAACCTCTAGAGCAGAAGTTTCCCAGCACCCAGGTGTAAAGTCATAGAGAACAAAGTGCAGAATCAGCACATGCAAACTATATTACTTAGGCTTAGCCTCCCCAATCCCCTCTCCCCCCTCATTCCTGGCAAGGCACTGGATGCCGTTGGTTTCTCCAGTTAGGTGCCCTAGGTCAAAGATCTTACTTAGCTTATAGGGAATAGTGAATATGCTTCATAAATTTTCATATCTATAGGCTAGGCAAAGATCCATTTTCTCAATAACCAAAAAACATCTCTTTTGTTCAGAATTTTCCCAGGTTTTACTCCTGAATTTCTCCCACTAGTCCATATAAATGGTTAGGTAAAGGGAAAGGTATAGAGGCATTTTTCACCCTGGAGGCAAGGTCATTGTCTCTGTTAACTGCTCAATGAATTTCTGGCTTTTCCATTTACAAACGACTTTGCTTAAAGTCTGGAAAAGATAAAATCTGAAAGGAGTTTTGCCCCTCACATCCTCATACCAGTTGCCCAGTTTCACTGCAACATGAGGGTACTCATCTGACAAAATACAAAAGTACGCTTGAACCAAACTGTGGAGGGTCAGGCTGACCATTCGTTATTTTATCTTTGGGACAGTAGGGAACTGTGTAAGATTTCTGAGCAGGTGAGTACCATGTTCAACCCTTAAGCACCTATTACATACTAGGCACTGAAGGAAAATTAAAAAATGATTAAGATGTGCCCTCATGGAATTAGCATTGAGGATGGCAGTGGAGAAGGCATGACACATACACAAATATTCAATATTATAAAATAATTTCATATAGGGCATTGTACAGAATAAACTATAATAAGACACAAATGCTATGTTAGTTAAAAGGAAGGAAAGATTATTTTATTATAAAGGGACCTGGGAGAGTCTATGGCTATTGAAAGAGCAATCTACAAAACAGCTTCTACTTTCTCTCAACCCACTCACTATTCATTGAATTCAATTCAGGCTAGCTCCTCCTTCTGGATAGTCATTACCAGCTGTATTCCACGGCAGAAATGTACTTTCTCTTCTCTGCTTTTCAGTTTCTTTAGTTTCCTTCAGAGCACTATTCAGATGCTGCTTTTTCCATGGTGCCTACAGCATTTCAGAAATTTCTCCTTCACCCCCTGTATTCCCTATTTGCTATTATATTTATCTGTGTACAGATTCTCCACCCCCAGTATACTATTAGCTTCTTAAGAGAAAGGAATATTTCGGTCTTTATGGCTTCAGAGCCTAGTGCAGTGCCTTTCTTATATACTTTAATATAGTAATGGATCAATGTTCTCATAAATGTGAGTACTTCTTTATGTTACCCCTTATCCATGTTACATAATTGACCCACTTCCTTTCCTGATCATAAATTTCTTAGATACTATCTTTTGAGCCACTTTACAGGTGCAAGTTATTATTGATAATATTCTATAGCTGACTTACAGGCACCATATATCTCTCTATTGTGTTGTTAGCTAAGACAGAAAAATGGGTTCAAAACTGAGGCAAGAAGAGGGTGGTCTAGGCTCAGGACAGATGGCAGGGGACATGTATATGCCAGTACCTAGTTATTTTCACGCTCGTGTTGTGCTATTTTGGTAGGATTTAAGGGGATACATGAAGGGGAAGAGAAACAGGAACCTTTATCTTAGAAAGTACAGCACGAATTGCATTAAAAACCTTCAAAGAGGATACTAATGAAACAGCTACCAACGTGAGTATAGAAATGCAGAAGCAACAAAACTCATAACAAGCTGAACCCAGTTTGAAATAAGAATGAGTCAAAGTCAGTGTCTGTGGGTGCACTGGGATGGTTACTAAGACAACAGATTTTGGACTTGGACTAGGTATATATACGGCTATGCAAATTGCAGCAAATGACTGAATCAAGACATCCAAGAGGAATGGGTGAGTGATGTTTGGAGAGAGTAATGCCTTTAAGTATCAGAGGAATGGAAGGATAACTGAATGACAATGTATATGCTGTCCTATGTTCAGGTGCTGGAGGGTAGGGGTGGGACTACTTCACAGCAAGTGTATTTTCCATATGCTTTAGCAAGAGCTATATAGGGTCATTACAATTCTTAAATTCTGATTTGTTATAGCTTTTTCTATGAGCATGGTGGTGGGGGTGGGGAGGATATTAGGAGTTAATAATGTGCTCTTTGAATCATCTAGAATTTTGATTCTTTGGAGAATTTGGAAATGAAAATAAAATTGAATTTAAAAAAGAATACTGGTATTAAATGACTTTTGGGTCAGAGAATAGCTTGAAACTGTCAAAAGCATTGGGCAGGTTCTCAAACATAAACTAGCTTGCTCACTTCCTCCAGTTCTGGGTCAAGCTCATTGATCTTTGACAAGTTCTGTCCAATATCTATGTACTGATAGAATAATTCGATGTGCTGCCCATTCAGCTGTGATGTCATAGTCTGGAAAATAGGCATTCTTCATGAATTTGTTTTGTTTTTTTTTGGTGTGTTTTATAGATCAGGTCAGTCTCCTTTGACTTGTCATGAATCTTCTTGAGAAGGTTCTATAGTATTTGTAACTTGATGCAATCAGTACAGTATCAGCTACAAATAAGCAAATATGGCAAAGCCCCAGGATCTATAGGGGATTCTTCTTCCCTCTGGACTTGGGTGAATATCTTATAACTTCATTTTTTCATGACTTGCTTGATATTAACAGAGGTTCACTAAAGAGAGTTACTACTGAGATTCCATCTGTTGTTCCCTTTTTATCCTATCCACTTTGGTATGTTCAACCTGCAATCTAGGAAAGCTTATGCATGGAAGTTTGAGGAGGGGATTTCTTCTTGGCATGAGTGATGAAGGAAGGGGTCCTTCCTCCAACATTAGACCATAGGCTATATTCTGTGGGGAGCCAAATAGGTCTGATCCAGAACTCAGATAAGAGATCTTAATTACGTACCCTAATTCCTCTGGAGGTGATGTGGCTTGCAAAGGCTAGCTCCCCTGAAAGAACCCCAAGCGTGCACTTAAAAAGACTTTTGTCTGAGATCTTGACATCAAAACTATTGCCCCCAAACTTCAAGACATGTCCCTTATGGTAGAAAGCCAAAGTATTTGATTTTGGGGTCAGTTCATATGCAGATGTCTTGGAGAAGTGGTTTTGGCCTAGGTTTGTGTTAAACAAACCCAGATGTTTTGAAACCTGCTCTCATTTGCATTATTTTTGTTAATGCCTTTAAAATGTTAACTGACTTCCAAAAACCTGTTGGATTTCCCTAGACTTTTTGGTGCCTAGAAATCAGAAAGTTTGATTGTATCTGAGTTTACTTTCAGGATGTGGCACACCATTGTAATGATAAAACTATGATAATATCCCAAGTTGTGATAAACTAAGCCTATCGATGGGAATACTTGAATCTTTGTCCTTTGGATCTTTAAAAATCTTGTTCAAATCATCATTAAATGGAGTTCAGTGTTCTTCCCTGAACTGCCCACATGGCCTGGTCATTTCTTCACATTTCCGATCATGCTTAACGCTGGAAATTAAGCAGGCTCCCAACAATATTCCCTGCCTGCTTTCAACATAACATATGGAGCTTTGGTAGGTCTTTTCCATGAGAAGGCAGCTATGTGGTACAGTAGATAGAACACTGAACTTGGAGTCAGGAAGATTTGAGTTCAAATTTGACCTCAAACACTTTCTAGCTCTGTGATCCTGGGTAAGTCACAACTGCTGTTTGCCTCAGTTCCCTCAACTGTAAAACAGGAATAATAATAGCATCTACTTTGTAGGGCTGTCACAAGAATCAAATGAGATTTGCAAAATGCTTAGGCACAGTGCTTTTCATATAGTCAATACTTCATAAATGCTCATTTCCTTCCTTCTATGAGTAACGGAGGGGCTGGTGCTATGGAGGAACAAAGAGTCTTCTCCTTGGTGGAGGAGCTAGAAAGGCTGATGATACAGAAGAGCCTGTTCCTATAAAAGGCTGGAGCAAACAATGTCTCCATAAGTGACTTCCTAGCAGGGAGAACTCTCCCTCCTCCCCCCAGCCACCATGTGTCCCTTGGTGCATGGTGACTATTTCTTCTGTGTTTATTCTTCCCGGATTTTAGGTGAATGAGTACATGGAGGTGAAATTTAACAGCTTATTGCCTTAGAAAGATAAGAAGAGCCATCAGAGGTATCCTTAGCAACCAGAGCCAGTAGCAAAGATGGCAGCAGAGCCATCTGTATGTTGGGTGAGAAGCCAACACAAGTGCTGAGAGGCCTGCTTGACCCAGCCTAGCAAGGGGACTGACTTGTTAGCTGGGGCAGTCCTTGAATGAAGCTACTTGGAGGGTGATAATCACAGTATCTAGAAGGTCAAAGTGCATCTCCTCTCTTAGAAGACTTTTTGCCTTGGAATAACGCTTGGCAATGCCCTCATTTTCTATTGACAACTCATTGTGTTCTACCTATTTGGAATGAGGACATAGTAGATAACTTTTTCCCTACCCAGCTCTTGACAGAACAATAGGACCTGAAAAAGGGGCCAGCAATGAATCATGCTACAAGATTCAGGGAGATGATTCCTGTTTTGTTAAAATTGAACCATCTTGATTCAAGACTTAGGTGCATAGGATCATAGATTTAAAGCTAGAAGGGTTCTGAGAGGTTATCTAGTCCAATCTTTTCATTTTATAGAGGAGGAAACTGAGTTTCAGCGAGTTTAAATCATTTGCCCAAGGTCATACAACTTGAGAGTGGCAGAGTCAGGATTCAAACCCAGATCCCTGGATTCCCAATCCCTTGTTCTTTCTATTCTAAACATGTGCCTTAAAAAAGGAGTAGTCCAGCCCTTTTGTTCCATGGTGTACCCATCTTCCTCCCTTTCAGGACACCAATGCTTTCTTGCTAGTTCTGTATCTTTGTTGGAGCTAGCTGTTTCCTTCTAGGAGCAGTGTGGATGAAGCCAGATTCAACATAGACCTGCCCCAGGTCCATCATTACCTCCATCTTGGAGCCAGACAATCCTGACTCTTCCTGTTAACTCCAGATCTGTCTGA
The DNA here is from genome assembly GCA_028646515.1 of Pseudochirops corinnae. Taxonomy (NCBI): domain Eukaryota; kingdom Metazoa; phylum Chordata; class Mammalia; order Diprotodontia; family Pseudocheiridae; genus Pseudochirops; species Pseudochirops corinnae. The sequence goes on along the minus strand of CM053588.1, from coordinate 120,009,133 downwards.
TATCTCTCTCCATCAGTGTTTATATCTCTTTCCTATGGCCCACATGGCTTTTCTTATACAAAAATAGCCCCTTTCTTTTGCAAGCATTGTGGGAAAGGGACTTTGCCAACTCCTCTTGGTGCATCCCCACCTTGGTCACGCATTCTCCCCTCCACCCCAAGATCTCATATCTGGCACAGGGCACAGAATGCAGAAGGTACAGTATTTTCTCTAACCTCCCAGGGTGTTGAGGCCCAGGCTGTCTAACCTAAGTTCAGTGTCAGGGCATTCCTCTTGGCAAATCTGGGAGTGCCTTTCAGAAAATGTGAGTCATGACTCCACTCAGGGAAAACCTTTATCTGATTCTTTTTTAAAATTTCTCTCAGCTCCCTTGCAATAATTCAAACTAACAAGAACATTAAATGTAGGGAAAAAAAGAAAAGGTTTTATTACCTTAATTTTACATAACAACAACTTGTACCTAAGCCCACAGACAGAAAATAACTTTCCCCTCTTCCCACTAGGATCTACTTAGTACTTAGGACTTAGAGTCCTACTTTATGTGGTTCAGCATTGTTAAAGAGTCAGTCTTTCCACCCATCCTTAACCCACACACACCCAGGACTGCATAATGTTACATTATGCACAGTACTTGAAAAGAGCAAGGTCTGATTTGCTTTTCGGTATCATGACCTTTTTTTTTTTTTGGAAGTTCAAGTATCCTTTATTCAATGTTAAAAAATGTACCACACTGCATTACTGGAAAAGTTCACTGGTACAAAACACTGTGCAGCTGGTGAGAAGGCAATAAAAAGTGGATTTTTAAGCTCATTACTATAAATTACTCTTACAGTACTTTGCAAATTCAGAATTTCAAATTGCATTTTATTTTTCTAAAATTGCCATAGTACTAGAAATTCCTGAAAATAGGGCAACTATTTTTAAAGAGGAGGTAGTTGATGATATCAAAGCATTTCTATTTCTCATTCAATGCCCACATACTTCAGGGCATCAGCTTGGCTTTTGCCCCTCCTCCAGAACTTGATTCTCTTGTTTTGTTGTGCACCAGTCTTCCCTGTCCTTCAACACACCAAGCCTCTGTATCCTTACTGGGGCTGGTTGCTTCCTTTTAGGAGTATTGTGGATGCAGCCACATTCAGCAGAGGTCTTCCTTAGGCCTATCGTTATCTCCATCTTGGGCCAACAACCCTGGGTCTTCTTGCCTCTGGGCCTGCCTGATATCACTGTCCATTAATGTGTCTATATGGCTTTCTTATGGCCCACCTGATTTGTCTTATATAGAAATAGCTCCCCTTTTTTGCAAGCATCACAGCAGTTCCTTGGGCATGGGAGACAAGGAACTTTGCCAGTCCCTCTTGATATATCCCTGCAACATTAATAAGAAGGATGGTAATTAAACCTGACCTGAATAGACTTGAAGTTGTAGGGAAGACAAGTCTTATGCTATGCTCTCATCTTTCTCACCCTTTGAAGTGGATGATAATACTAGCTAAGCAGTTATATAGTGCTATAAGGTTTTCAAGATGGTTTACAGATGTTATTTCATTTGAAATAACAATATCCCTGGGAGGTATGTTCCATTTTCATCCCCCTTTTACAGATGAGTGAACTTGGGCTCAAAGAGGTTAAGGGATTTGCCCAAGGATACACAGCTACTTAGTGTCTAAGGCAGAATTTTGAGTTCAGACCTTGACTGCAAATCCAGCCCAGCACCTAGCTGCCAGTGGCAAGTAGAAACTCTGTCCACTCTTGTACACATTTTCACCTTCGCTCCTTCTGGTGAGTAGAGATACAACTGTCACCAGTATTCTCCTCTGTGCCTTCCTCCTGATAGGTGGAAGCACACATGACTGATTTTTCCCGTTCTATCTTGTCTAGTCTTGTCCTGTCCTCTCTTCTCCTCTCCTTTCCTCTCCCATCCCCTGATTTCCTCTTTTCTCATCAAGTTTCCCCTCCCCTCCTGGTCTCTTTGTCTCCCTCCTTCCCTTTTTCCTCTCTACCCCTTCTCTTCCTCTCTATATTCCTCTCCCTTGATTTGGAGATAGGAGCACTATATGGCCTTGTGTCAATGTAAACCCAAAGGGGCCCAGGAGAGGTAATCTAATTCCATCGTATTTGGAGGAATGCTTATGTGTCTGTATCTCTGGAGTTTTAGTTAAGAATTATAGCCTCAATTTATAGAAGCTATTTTTGATGGGTGTGCATGTTCGTACTGAGCTAGAAATTTCCCTGAAACTCTCCATGATTGCAAGGCCTCATTAAATATCTCTTCCCCCTCTCTTGAGAAAAATTGTCTTTATTTATTATTCAGTGGGGTTTAGTTAGCCTAATATTCTAATGTCAGCTGCTTAAAAATCCCAAGAGTTACTGCTTAGGAAAGGGGGTCAGTTGTGTTCCTAAATCCCTTGCCAGATCAGTGTTGTTAACTAACCTAGTGGAGAATTTAACAAAGAGTTTTTTTTTCTTTTTGGAGGGGGGAAGGTAGGGCAGTTGGGGTTAAGTGACTTGCCCAAGGTCACATGGCTAGTTTTGTGCTAAGTGTCTGATGCGGGATTTAAACTCAGGTTCTCTTGACTCCAGGGTTGGTGCTCCATTCACTGTACCACCTAGCTGCCCCAACAAAGGTTTTAAAAGAGAGCAAGGAAAGAAAAACAATTTTGACCAATATCTCATACCTTTTACAGAGATAAACTTCAAATGGGTACATGACCTAGAAATAAAAGTTCATATCATAAACAAACTAGAGAAACATAGGAAAAATTACCTGTCTGATCTGTGGATAGGAGAAAAGTTCATGACCAAATAAGAAATAAGGAATATTACAGAGAATAAAATGGATAATTTTGATTACATAAAATTAAAAAGTATTTTCACAAAAAACTCTAGTGAAATCAAGATTAAAAGGGAAACAATTAACTAGGAAAAAATCATTGCAGCAAGTATTTCTGATAAAGGTTTCATTTTTAAGAGATATAAAGAAGTGATTAAAATTTATAAAAGTAATTGCTTTTCCCCAATTGATAGTCTGAGGATATGAACAGGCAGTTGTGAAGAGAAGAAACCCATACTATCTATAGCCATGTGAAAAAATGCTCCAAATCACTAATTAAAGAAATGGAAATTAGGGCAATTTTGAGATTCTACCTTATACTCATCAGATTTGCAAAGATGGCCAAAAGGAAAAATGATAAATGTTGGAAGGGTTGTGGGTAAACAGACATATTGAAGTACTATTGGTAGACCTGGGAAAGGTTACAATGATTCTGGAAAGTACTTAAGAATTTTACACAAAAAGTTACTGAACAGTACATGCCTTTTGACCTAGCTATAACACTGCTAGGTCTATACTCAGAGAAGAACAAAGACAGAGGAAAAGTTTTTTTTATAAACTAAGGGAATGTAAATCAGTTGAGGAATGGCTGCTGTGGTATATGCATGTAATAGAGTACTATTGTGTTGTAAGAAATGAGGATATAGATGGTTTCAAAGAGAAATGGAAAGATTCGTATGATCTGATTTAAGTGGAGTTAAGTGGAACCAGAAGAACAATTTCTATCATAACATCAATACCATAAAAGTGAACAATTTAGAAGACTTTTGTAAACTGATGAATAATGAAATGATCAGAACCAGAAAAGTAATTTATATAATAACATAATTCTGAAAACAAAGTTGTAAGAACTAGGAGTAATACAGTGGCTATTCATGATTCCAGAAAATTGAAGATGAAGCATGTTATCCGTGACTGAGAGGATTTGGGGTACAGAACAAGACATGTATTTTATATATATATATATATATATATATATATATATATATATATATATATATACATACATACATATATATGTAATTTGCTTTGATTATGCTTATTTGTTACAATAAATTTGTTTTTATTTCCTTTTCTGATAAGATAAAGGGTATGAGGGAGAAAAAATGGATTTGTATTAATTTTATTCGAAAAATATAGAGATGAGCGTTTGCTGAAGAAATAAAATGTTGAATGCACTTTCAGATGAGGTCATTGTATAATTACTTTTGCTTTATTTTGTTACAAGAGACTGCTCATGGAGTGGGGGGGTAATTTAATGTAAAACCGAAACATATAAATAATTTAATATGTACAATACATATATGTACATACATATTCACATACATGTGTGTATGAGTATATAAATATATGTATGTAGGTATAATATATGTATAAGTATATACATACATACATATATATGTGTGTATGTATATATATTTGATTTAAGGCACAGACAAAAAGAGATCAATGTCCTCAATGCCAGGAAAATCAAAGCATGTGCAAGATATGTTGAGAGGCACTATTGTATAGTGGAAAGAGCATAGTCAATGCATGCCCAGAAAATGAGAAATGACTGAACAAATTGTGGCATATGAATGTAATGGATGTGAAAAAAAATGCTTTACTATTTATCATTTATTAATATTGTTTGAACCTAGCTTTTTCTTACTGTAGAGGTCAGGCTGTTCTCACAGATGTTCCAGGGCAGCTAGATGGTTGTAAAGAATGCCTAGATCCCACTCACTGCTTCATTTTGGTCCCCTCAGGTCTTATTTTGAGACTACCCAAAGCTTGTGTTTTGGGTTCCCCAAATTAGATTGACTTACCTATGATATACATCTCAAACCGCCCTTCTATAGAGAGTACCTACTGCCTATAAGAGCCAAGTAAGCAGATGTCCTTACTTCTTTGTCTGGGGTGTATGGGCTGTTCAAGGAGGACTAGCAGCCCTGGGGTGAGGTCTTGCCAAGTCCTTTTCAGGGCTACTCATACACCTTTGGTGTCCTCCTCTTACCCAACTCTCACCTATGATTCTAAGAAGCTGTAGCATGTGCAGTGGCCACACCCTGTTAAAACTATCTCAATGGAAGGGCTAAACCAGGTTGAAGGTAACTGACAGGTCTCAAACCCATCAGTAAGTTAGGGGGATGTCTACCCCAAGCCTGTGAAGATGTCTCTCCTCCTCTTCCTCCCCCTTTCCCCTGTACAATGGGCAGATGAAAACAATTTGTTCCAATTACCATGAAGGTGGCTAAAGCAGGTGCTATGGAGCCTTTAGAGCTTGGTTACACATCAAAGATGCCAGGATCATCTGTTGTTTACCAGGCCATCACCAGTTATCTTGACTTTTGATGACTCTGGGAGAGAGAGTGAGGCTGATGATTTTGGGCAACCCTGCCTTACTTAAATCCAATTTACACATAAGTCAGGACATGTCATTGGTCCTTTTCAAAAATGAAGAAGGAACAACAACTACCTCATCTGAACTGTATGCAATATAAACCTTGCAGACACTTGACAGGGAGCTATACCTTCTTTTGACTTTCTCCTTTACCAAATGACCAAATCAGTTTCTTTCTAGAACTATTTCAGATTTGGGGCTTCTTTTCATGATTAACATGGACTATCATTGCACCATAAGAAATCACGAATACAAGAAATTCATCTTCCAGTGCACATAATGAATTTGACAGTCAATCCAACTGAACTACAGTATCCCCAGAGCTTTCATAGATGAAACTGTCAAGCAGACCACAAATAGAAAGTGGAATATATTTTCAATATTTCTATAATGATTCATTTTTTTTTCTTTCTTTGCATTCAAAATCCTTAGTCCCCAATTTGCTTTGTGGACTAATTGAAATTGTACTTAGTAAGAGAAAATTAAGAAGAGTACTGAAACTAGACCCACTATACACTGAAAAACAAATCCATGCTGAAGATGACATAATCTTTTTTAGTTTTAAATTTTAAATTTGTTAAATAAACAAGCATTTCCATAACATAGTAGGATTAAAAAAAAGATGATTGCACATGAAACTGAAAATCTATTGTAACTTGATTTTAAAAGCACTGAGGAATCATTTATAAGAGCTATCTCAGGGATAAAAGACACTAAAAATGGGGGCATAGGGGTGGAAATCAACAGTATTACTACCCCAAAGGATGATCAAAACAATAACAACAACAATAATTACTGACAAATGACTGTTTTCTCACCCTTATAATAATTTTTAAGAGAAGATCTCCATACATATTAAGAGTATTTTTTATGAAAATGAAAGAAGGGAAGGCAGGCTAGGCTTGAAACAGACCACATTTTATAGTCAGACAATTGAGTGTAAGTTAGGGGTGCAGAATATAAGATCCCACTGTGTTTATTGTTTTTTTTTTTAAATTATCTTGGGAAAATATAAGCTTACTGCTTTCCTGCAACCAGAAATCTTCTATATAACAATCTAGATAAATGCAATCACAGAGACAACTCAGTTTAATGCTCCTCTGATTATTGTCAAGTGAGACATATAATAGGGAGATGTATACTAGCTACAAGTGTGTGTGTCACTATTATGTAGAATGCTTTATTATATGGTTTAAGAAGAAGGAGGATTGCTTGGAGATAATAAGGTCCTCCAGAGGCTTCTATTTATGCATATTATTTTGTTGGTAGCATCAATATTATAGTGACTCCTCAATGATACCCATGATAACTCAAAAGAGATTCCTCTAACAATCTGTAACAGGAAGAACAAATGATTAAGACTAGCTTATTATCCACACCGTTGTTATTATATTATTATTATGCAGTTGAATGACTCGTCTTTTGAGTTAGTGTCTCATTGAATATACCTGGTACAGTCACTGTTAATGGACGGACAATGAGTTTGACCTAGAGATTGCTCTTGGGAAATTGTAGAGTAATTTGATGACCTTGAGCTGCTCCTCAGTGCAAAAATTTATGTATTTTTTTAAAAACACATTTTTTGGTGATTCTGGATGGTTGTGAATTTTAGAAAAAATGCTATCATCTTCAAAGAATGAATTATAGGTGTATATACAATGACTATAACAGCATAAGAAGAAAGAAAAAGCAATGACAAAAACCCAAATTACACATTATGTAGTTATAATGCTCAAGCCTGGCTCTGAAGAATAGACGAGAAAATGAACCTCCCTTTTTTCTTTCCAGAAATGGGGGCCTCTGAGGGTGATACATTGTAAATAGTGTTAGGCTTGGTAGTGTGTTATTTAGTTTTGCTGACATACTTTTTGTTTGCTCACAATTTTTTATTGTTTGTTACAGAGAATAGCTCTCTGGGCAGAGGAGGAAGGAAGGCTATATTTACATATTAAGAATGTAAAAATATATCAATAAAACTAAAATTTAAATTAAGAAGAACGTTACTGGTGAACCAAAAGACAATGGATTTAAAAATCCCAATTAGGTCAGACTATATTTCCTAAGACAGCCTACATGCAAGCAGTGGCATAAGGGGCATTAATGAGTAATTGTATTATTGCAAAAGAAAATGGCTTGGTCATGCAGTAAGAGAAAGGAACAGGAAACGAGGAATAAGAAATGGAAAACCTGTGTGTTCAACTAGTACCCACAAAAGCCTAGAGGTTCTCTAGTACCTTGGATATATTCTTTACAGAAGATGTAGGGAAAAATATGGACAAACATGCTAGAGAATGAAAAGTCAGGGAAGAGTAGCAGACTGTATGAATGTGTGTGTGTGTTTGTGTGTGTGTGTTAAATCACAGATTCATTAAATTATTATTAAATTTGATCATTGTTCTAGCCAGTAAAGATTTTTGTGGATTCAGATTGTGCCATCCAACACATTAATTATCCATTACGGTTTCATGTTATTTGAAAATCTGGTAAACATGACAGTGGAAAGAGCATTGTTTCATTTTGTCGTAAGGAGACCTGGATTCAAGTCCTGATTTTGACACTCGTTGTACAACCTTGGACAAGTTATCTAGCATCTCTCAGTCTCAGCTGCATCATCTGTAGAATGAAGCTAATGATATCTCTTGGCTTTGTTATGAGTAAAGTACATTGAAAACCTTCAAACCCTACAAAAATGACAATTGTTTTCTTTATTGTTGTTCCTTAAAGCTTCATTAAATTTATCTCTTGGAGATATTGAGCAGAATAGGGCCAAGTACCTGTTTATAGGCTTCAATAAGCCAGTAAATCCTGGGTGTTGAAAGGAAAAGAGAAGAGAGAGAGATCCATTCTAGTCATAAGAACCATAGGATCATAGATTTAGTTGGAGAATGTGATCTTTTGATGTCTGGAGAAACTTTATCTCTCTGGCCATCTAATGTAGACTTCTAGAACTGTGGTGAGATTTCAAATAATAATAAGGAACAATGGACATAACAGCAGCACAGCTGATACTCTACCCCTGGGGCCCATATCTCTGGGCTCTTCCCATAACCTCCATTTAAGGACACATGAGTCACTCATTTTTTTTTCATTTCCCATTACTCTGAACTCCTCTGGACTTCTCCATTATGCCGCCAGGACAAGTACCTTCTCTACATCCCCACCTGCTCCCCAACTCTCTCCAGCTTCTTTTCATCTGTGATCTCCTCCATTAGAATATAAGCTCTGTTTTTCTTTTTGCTTGTATTTCTAATTCCAATGCATAGTACAATGTCTTATGTAAGGTAAACATTTAATAAAAATACTTGTTGATTGACTGATAAGAAAGGTCAAGTGGCAATGTCAAGATGACTACAGTGTATTCATTGACTTGAAATTATGTGGGACGCTTTGGATGGTCCCAGATTCTAAAAGTTCCAAAATATTTTTAACTGCCCAGAGAAGCCCCTGAAGACACTCTGGCTTTTTCATAATGACTTCTTTTGGGAAGAGAGGTTAATGTTTTTGGTACACTCCACAAGACAATGACACAAATCTAAGTCTTAACTTTGGCAATATATTAGCATTTTGATATATTTTAAAATCTTCAAATCTAATTTGAGGTCCATCTCCCTCTTGCAGCATATGCAGATCCACTTACCTAATGCTTTTTAGCAGGTGAGGCATAATAAAGCATCATGCAAGAAGAGGCAACAGAATATTTCAAGGAGGAAAATAGATGATCCTTGTCTTAAGTAACTTGCAATCAAACTACAGAAATAAGATATTGAATCATAGAACAATTTTTAGATCTGAAGGGACCTTAGCAATTACTGGAGTCAACATTCTCATTCTAAAGATGAGGAAACTGAGGTTATAAATGCAAGTCTCTTTCTACAGCCTTGGGTGTACAATAAACATTTTGTACTTAGAATGGCAGAACAAAAAATGGGATGTGATGTTTAAAATTTAGAACCAACCTGGCTGGAAACTTTTGCTCATTCATTCCTATATTACACAGCTGTTCCCTTAGTCCACACAACTCCAGGTATTCCATATCCTATAATGGCCATTTTGCTGTAATTGGGGGAAGCAGGAGAGCCTTCTTTTATCCCTCTCTCTCTCTATCCCCTCTTCCCCCTTTCTTTCCTCTCTCCCCATCTTCCCCTCCCCTATTTTGTGGTGGAAGAAGTAAATAGTTGTCCTATATCTGATCTACTTTGTACATTTGGCACATTTCTAGATGGATCCCATTAATCCCTTTGAAGGAAACCTAGACATGACCCAAACTTAAGCTTCGTCTGAGAGATTGTTTCTGGAATTCTACTCTGGGATTGTAGTATAATAGGTTAGAAACAATGAAAAAAAACCCGATCCTTTTTTTTTTAAGAGGCTAAACTCCTCTAGAACAGAACCTAATTTGTGTAAGTTCATAGCTAAACACCTTCATTGGAGGGGGTGGCGCTTAGCTGCCCTGGGACAATGAGTCTATTATATTGGTTATAGAGAGACTTTCAAGAAAATTTACAGAAATGCCTCTTTTAAAATGTGTTTATCTAACAAGAAAAACTGCTCTTGAATCAATGCTAAAACAATTATGGTGACCAACTGGAAGCATTTGAATTGAATTCAATAACAGATTAAGTCAACCAAATTTCTTCTCTGATGCCTCATCATGGAGTGTAGGTGATCCTGATTTCATGAAGGCTGTGCCAGTGCAATATAAATTCTGTCAAGTTGGAAAGGCTCCCTGGTGACATATTCTATACCTGGAATCTAGCCGATCTGAGTGCAGAAAGTTGGCCACCAGGTGATTGGTTCTCCTAGTCCTAACAATTCACAAGACTCTTCACTGAGACATGGAATAGTTCTTGTCTGCATTGCTGGAAAGAATAGCCATGTGGATAAAATCATAAATTTGTCCAAATATTAAAGATATATAGATATTGCCTACCCGTAATGTAGGGTTCATTATTCATTAGTTCATCAATTATCCACTCAAGCAATAACTGTTAAACATATAGTAGTACAAAGCCCTCTGCTAGTCTCTGAGGGAAATTTAAATTTAAATGATTGCATAATCCCCATCACATGAGAGTTTGTGTGGTATACTAGAAAGACAGTCACATTCAGAGATAGGAAGTTCCACCTCTTATACATAATGGGGATGTGAATCTAGACAAGTCAATTGATTTCTTGGTGCAACTAAATTTTTACAGTAGTTCACAATTTACATTGATAGGAGTTTCCTTAATGAGAATTCCTTAGGCGAGTGAATCATAGGCCTGGATTTTTAAAAAAAGTTCCTGCTCTCAAAACTTTCAAATCTAGTAGTATAATTAAATGTGTATAGATAAACATGATATGACTTACTATTAGTGTATAAGAGGAATACAGAGTGCCAAAAAAATCATATACGGGAGAGATTACTTCCATTGAACACCATCCAATTACGTCTTCCTTTCCTCAGTTGTCTTTCTAGTGACCTTGAAGTTCTTTAGAAAATTTTGATATTGATGAAAAACTTTTTTTTTCTGTTGTACTTTGTTGAAATTAGCCAAATGCGTTACCTGCAAGGTCTTCCCCTAACACATTTATGAAATACAAAGCTGACATGTCTCATATCACTATGGTTGTCCCTCTTCCAAATCCTGAACAAATATTTGCAGACCTACTGAAATCCTGAGCAAATACTTACAGACTGAGTTAAATTGTTTGTAGTATTTAGTATGTACATGCTGCTAGAATTTCTTACCATTCTTTGCCATGTTTAAAAAGAAGACAAAAAACCAAATTGTGGAAAGATCACTGGACTTAGAGTTGTGTGGTAAGGGGCAAATCACCTAACTTCTCTGTTCCTCAGTTTCCCCAACTATATATTTGGATAATAATATTTGTACCATCTACCTTTTGGGGCTGTTGCAATGAAAGCAGTTGATACATGATGATGATGATGATAGTTAATATTTAAATAGCTCTTTAAGATTTACAAAGCACATTAAACATATCTTATTTGGTTTGACTGGAAGAATTATTGAGTATAGTCAGTTTTACAATGGTTCATATTATGTATACATGCACATACATACATATACATATACATACACAGACAGACATATATATACACAATACATACTCTACACAGCTAATTAGACCTATTTGTATATTACTGTTCATTCTAAAAAGAACAATGTATTCATAGCTCATCAACAAGTGAGATGTTTCATGAAAATATATGGGTTGATTGTTTTTTTCAGTCCCATCTTCTCAATTCCTTGGATGCCTGGATAAGAACTTTTTTTTTTTTTGCATTATATGATAGTAGAGAGCTGGAGGTTGAGGATGGGGTACATAGGGAGGGATATTACAGGCCATAAGTGCAAATGAAAGAAAGGAAAATCCACAAGAATGGATCTTAAGAACTTTTTGGGTTCACATTTGTTTTTGTTTTTTTTTGAATGACTTGTTTATTTACTTTTAGTTTACAAGATTCAGTTCCATAATCACTTGAGTTTCAGATTTTCTCCTCTCCCTTCCCCCGCCCCCCTATGGTGGCGTGCAATCATGTATAGGATCTGCAAATACTT
>CM053588.1:119980159-119996857 GCA_028646515.1 Pseudochirops corinnae | reverse complement strand
AGAGCATTTTTCCATATGCTTAAAGATATCTTTAATTTCTGACTCTGAAAATTGCCTGTTCATATCCTTTGACCATTTATCAATTTGGGTTCACACTTGTAACCAAAAATTTCACTGGTATAGGGAAGTCCTGGTTTGGGAACTCCCTCTCTCCACTGATGTAGATCAGTACCTTTCTATAATTTAAGTCTTAAGAGAACTGCTCTCCAAAACTTTCCACTTTCCGTCAGCATCTCTGCTTGGTTTCAAATTCCACAGAGCATCATGCCTTGGGACCAGGTACTCTCTGGTCCCTGTCCCTTTCTCTTAATTCTTTTGTGTGTTGTCTTCCCTCATTAGATTATATACTTCTTGAGGGCAGGACCTTAGCACAGAGCCTGGTACATAGTAGGCACTTAATAATATTTATTGAGTTGAATTGGAATTGCCTTGGCTCACTGAAAGACTTGGTGATTAGTCTAGGGTAATTCAGTCAGTGTATGTCAGAAGTGAGACTTAAACTCAATTTATGCTGACTTAAGGTCAATGCTGTTTCCCCTACTTACTATGCTAGGCTATTCATGAACTCTGAGTTCTATACCATTTGCCATGCAATCTCAATTAACACCTTTTGAAAATAGTTATTTCTACACAATTAAAATAATGAGAGAAATGTACTTTGATGAGTACCAATAGGAACTCACTTTTAGCAACCATTTTCAAGTTTGCAAAGATTTTTTAAAATGAAAATAGCCCTGTGAGTTTAGTTGTCACGCTTCTATTTTTTTTAGATTAAATTTTTTTCATTAGTTACCCCACACTGTACCTGAGAACAAATAAGAAACTGGTCAGGTTATCAGCCTCCATTTATTGTGTACTTTCTTTGTGCAAAGAAGAGTGGGTAATTCAAAAGAATGTAGGACACTTTCCCTGTTCCCATGTACTGTGGATACTTAGGGAGTACAAAAACTTGCCCTGGCAAGGGAGAAACACTTAAGACTTAGATAGAGAAAGTTGTAGTCAAAAGATCCCACTACTGGGCCAAGATCTTTCATTTGTGTGGTTTTCTGCAGAGGGATGGAGTACTAAATAGATACTGGTACAGGGCAGAGATTGGGTAGGTGGAGAGATTGAGAGGAATCAAGTAGTTGCTCAAGAACTCTATATTAAATTCTAAGGAAGATATGGAGTCTAGAAGTTCACTAAACTGAGATGTAGATCCATATAAAAAATGTGGCTGCTGATGCTTCCCCTTATTCTATGGCAGGCTCTACCAAACAGAAGTCTAGAAGTGAGATAGAAGCCTAGAAACTGACTTAACCTGTGATTACTTGTATTCTAGGCCATTATCCCACACATCAACATTAGAACTAGTTCTTTCCAAAGTCTACACTTGACTCTATGGAATTTCTCTATGATATCACAGAAGCCTCTTTGCCCTGGAAATTCACCCCACTCCTGGACTTCTTACACTGAAAGAACACTTTACCCTTGCAGCCCCTCCTTCTGGCTCATTTCCCCCAGAGCTTTCATTTTTAGGAAAACCTCCAGGTCAGCCATGTTTTTCTTCCTCGCCAGGCTCCACTCCTTACTCTCCAGCGTTTCTCTACCTTCCTTCCCTATCTCTCCTTTCAGCTTTCTTTTCTTTTTTTTTATATTTTCTTTTATTTATTTTAGTTTACATCATTCATTTCCATGAGATTTTGAGTTACAAATTTTCTCCCCATCTTTCCCCTACCTCCCCCCAAAACAGCCAATCCCTTGTATAACCTCTCCCCCAATCTATTCTCTCCTATGTCCTCCCCCATCACTCCTCTAACTTTCTGATAGGGCAGGATGGATTTCCCTTCCACAGTGCCTGTGTATCTTAAGTTTCAGTTGGATGTAGTTAATAATAATAGTAATAATAATTGTATATATATTTTTAACATTTGATTATAGAACTTTAAATTCTAGATTCTTTCTCTTCCTCCCTCATCAGCCACCCCCACTGGAACAACATCAGCTTTATTTTCTATATTATCTTCATCAGAATGCAATCTCCTTGGGGTTAAGCACTGTCTTTCTGTTTGTATTTGCATTCCCAGAACTTAGCGCAATACCTGGCACCTAGTAAACACTTAGATGCTCGTTGACTTTCTTAATACCTTGAAGACTACCTCACATTGAAGATTGTAAGCTCCTCAAGGATAAGATGGTTTTTATTCATCCTTTTATGTCTGCTGGTATGGTAACTCTTTAAAAAAAATGCAGATCTTAATTCATTTATAATTTATATTCTTAGAGCCTGAGGCTTAGAGTTTAAATGACTCACCCAGGCTCATGAACATTAAGTGTCATAAGCAGGATTTAAATCCCAGTTTCCCAGACTTCAAATCCAGCACTTTATATAATAGTCAGTCAGTCAATAAAAATGTGGTAAGCACCTACTAAGGTAAGCACTGTGGTAAGCACTGGGGATACAAATACACAAAAAGAAAGATAGTCCTTGCTCTCAAGAATTGGAGCAGGTAACATACAAAAGGAAATTGAAAAGAGAGGGAAGGAGTCATCAAGATATCCAGAGTAGCCCAGATGGATGCATTCAGATGGGAAATGAGAAGAAGGCTATCTTATCCCCACTCCCCTCTCATTAAAAAGAGGTATTGGAGTTCATGACTGTAGCCTCCAATCAGAAGGGCAGAAGGTACTGATGAGGTTTGAGTATCAAGGATGAGTCCATCTTGCAGAATGATGAGGTTTTTGGAGGCAAGATAGAGACATCCAAAGAAGTCTAGATGAGTACAGTCATACTACCTCTTTATCCTTTTTATATTCCCTATTTTTCCTTCAAATTATATTATATACTAGCAAATGTTAGCAAATATGAATGTTTTCAAACACAAAGAAAGTTGGAAAATAGATGTTGCATAAGAAACTATGAATCTACGATATAGAGTGTATTCCTTTTTGCATGTATGACATTTGACCTGGTATCATCAACACTGTCCTGTTTGTATCCACCTCTGAACCCTCCTTGGATCTTCTCTGTAATTTAAAAAATGTTCTATTAATGCTGTTTGCTTTTTTTTGCCCTCGTTTTGCTTCTCTTATCACCCCCACTGTCCACTCTTCCCTCTCCACTCTCCACTCACCCCAAATAAAACTCTTTTAGCAAAAGCATTGTCAAGCAAAACAAAATAGTGTCATACTTTGTGTGTGCATCTAGAAATTTAATCTTATTATTCACCTGGAGACCTCCGCCATTGGTAGAGACTGAGAGGTGAGTATGCTTTATCATCAGTCTTCTGAAGTCATAATTGGTCATTGCTTTTGATTGTGCAAAACCTCTTCCATTTTATTCAAAGTTGTCCCATTTATTTCCTGTGGTTATCTCTATCCATTATTTGGTCATGAATTCTCTTATTTGTGGCTGTGAAAGGCATTGTCTAATTATTTTTATACCTAGATCAAGTATTCATTTGTAGCTTGCTGTGGTAGGTAGTGTGAGATATTTATCTAATCCCAATTTCTACCAATTTTCTTCATTTCTAATATCCCCCTTTTAATGCCTTCTACAATGCTTTTCACTCTGTGGGAGTATATGCTAGATATTGCTTACAAAAAGCTGGAGTGTGATTTTCTTCCTATTTAAAAATTACATTAATTTATCTATTTTTATAAGCAGTTATTATTTCTCCTTCCCAAAGTCCATCCCTGCAAATGAACAATAAAAGTGTGAAAAATAAAACCTTTAAAAAATACACATTACAAAAGCAAAACAAATTCCCACATTGGTCATGCCCAAAAATGTATGTCTTATTCTTCTTTTTGTTTATCACTTACCTGGCAAGAAGTGAGTGCCATATTTCATCTTTAAAACTCTGCACTCATGCTTTATCATTACATTTATTAGAGTTAAATTCTTCTAAATTTGCTTTTTCTCTATAATGTTGTCATCACTGTATAAATTACTCTCCTTTTGCTTACTTCACTGTGTATCAGTTCAAAGAGGTCTTCCAAGTTTCTTCCCAAACTGCCAATTTTATAATTTCTTATGGCACAATAATATTCTATTTCATTCATATACTGTAATTTTTTAATTCCTCAGTAGGTTGGCACCAATTTAGTTTCATTTGATTGGCTATCATGAAAAAGTGTGGTTCTCTTCCTAAACAACCGTTTAGGTTTTAGGAGCATCTGCAAAGCTGTTGGAAAGGCTAGAGGACCTGGGACAAAATGGCTAGTTGTTTGAACTGACCTGCATATGACAGGAGACATTTACTCAATGAGACCCTTGAATGTATGGGTATTGTTCTTAGTGAAAGTAATTTTTGTGATTTAGAGGGTCCCACTTCTCTAGGATCTCTACTAGAACACTTTTTATCACACTAATCTTGGACAAGTGGATGGTCAGCAATGGTACCAGGTATGAAAAGGAAGGCAGGTTGCCTGGCCTAGACTGCATATGAAAAAGTTGCAAGCTTTTCTCTTCCATCCTTAGGATCTGAAAGCTTACATTTTGGTTCCTACCTTGTGACCTTACCTTAAACTATTGCTTCTCTTCTTGGATTTTGAGGTTTCTTTCTTTTATTCCTTCTTTCCTCTATAATTTTCTCCTTCCTTTCATTTGCCTTCCATTCTTTTCTAAAATAAATTTTATTGCTGTTGTTGATGTTATAAATGTCACAGTAGTTTCTGGCTATCTTCTGTCTCTACCACAAATCCTATGCCTTCTTGACCAAAGGTGTCAACTGCACCTCAGACCTGGGGGTAAAATTAAACTCAAACTGCCCTAGGTTTGCATGATAGCTTTTTTTGCTGACAACAGTTCTGCCTTGTGTTGCAAAAGTGGGTAGTAGGGAGGATAAACTTAAGCCTCTCCAGTTCCACTAATATCCTGCTCTACAACTCTCTATTCCAGGACCAATAATATAGGTGGCCAAAGTCACAAATAATGACTTCATAGCACAATACCCCACTTCCTTCTCCTTTTACCCAATCTGAGGAGACATCGTCAAAACAGCAAAAAGGGACCACATGGTTCTTTTCCTGCTTCCAGTCTGCCCATATCTGACTGGGGATTCTGGCTCATTTTCCCAAGAAGCTGCTTTAAGAGTTAAGGTCCAAAGCCTGCAAATTATGGTGCCCCTGAATTTTCTAC
This sequence comes from Pseudochirops corinnae, assembly GCA_028646515.1. Taxonomy (NCBI): domain Eukaryota; kingdom Metazoa; phylum Chordata; class Mammalia; order Diprotodontia; family Pseudocheiridae; genus Pseudochirops; species Pseudochirops corinnae. The sequence continues at coordinate 119,991,735 of CM053588.1, read as the reverse complement.
TCTTTTACCACAGGTAACATTGGAACTGCTGCCTGCAGTCTGGGTGTCATTGCCAAGGTTAATGATTCATTTCAGCCAGTTCCAGATTGCCACTGTTTTTTTTCTATTATCCTATTGTTACCTGTTCTACATTACTACTAGAACTGTTGCCCCAAAGGCTGGGGCACCAAAGCTTTCTCCATTATCTTACCACTTTTATTGATATTCAAACTACTACCTGCTGACTAAATGTCACTTCCCTTGGCAGTGGCTAGGCTGATAAATGAGGGTTGGACACCACTAATCCCTTTCCCTCTACAATTATTTCCAGAGTCTGTTTCATGAGACCCCATCTTTGTCACCAATTATTGGACTTCTAGTGCTTACTAGTGATCACTTAGAGCTTGAGAATTCAAATAAATATTCATTTTATTAAAAACATGTTCAAATATCCCCGGTAAAAGTTGTCTCCAAAGCAGTAAAAGCAGTCCAGAAAAATAAAAGCCAATGGCAAGGAAGTTAAAAGAAGTAGGCAAGGAGGTTCTCTGGGGTTTTGAGACTTCTCTCTCTCTCAAAGTTTTAAAAACCTTTATGTTTTTGTTCATGGGCCAACTTCTGGACTGCAGCTCAAACCACCTGGGACAAAATTAACTGAAACTTCCCTAGAGATGCACCATGGCTTTCTCCCCTCACAATTCCATCTAGTGTTATGGGAATATGTGGGGTTAATCCATCCCTCCCCAGATATGCCAATATTTTGACCTATAACAACAAGAAAAGGACATTTCCTAGTCACTGGGAAATATACAAATTGAGCAAATACTCTCTATGTTATACTTGTTTTATTAAAGATTCTGAAAATATTATGTTGGTTTAAAAAGTTACTTTGCTCACTTGTATGCAAGATGGATACTCCTCTACTAGGTAGTTTGTGTAGAGGTGGAAGATGGTATGTTATATATGACTTTATTATTCTGTTTTTCATGGCTTAGCTCATTGTTTTTGGTTATAATAGGCAATTAAAAAGTCATTAATTTTTTAAAAAAGCTCCCTCCCCATTTCAGTGACAGAAAAGAATTAGTACTAGGAGGAAGATTGTTTAGCTTCATGCCTTGCTGTTAAGGGGGCCCAAGGAGGAGTAGAGAATTGCCTCTTAGCTTTAGAGAAGTTAATAAAATATAGAAGAAATTTGAGGATAACATATATAAATCTGAAATATCAAGCTCTTGGGGAGATATATTTATACTCTGTACACAAAACACACAGAGACACAGACACAGAGCCAAGTTTTTGAGAAGGTGGAGCTATTGATACTCTAGGAAACAGAAGAATTGTTAAAGTTCTAAATCCTGGGTTCCACTTCTGCTGCTTGACTTTGAGAGATTAGAGGACCAGAAAATGAATCATCCAGTGATTAGAAGGAGCCAAACTTTTCCCTGCTGACAAAAGTTCTGTAACCTCAGGATACATACATATATATATGTGTGTGTGTGTGTGTGTGTGTGTGTGTGTGTGTGTGTGTGTGTGTGTGTGTGTGTATGTATGTATATATATATGTATATACATATGTATATATATGTGTGTATATATATATATGTACACACACACACACACACACATACTCACATACATACATACACCAGAGAGATCCATTAAGAAGGCAGAGTCAACTGGGGAGGGGTTTGGCGGTATGAGAGAAGTCTAAGGTCTCAGGACATAAAGCCTGAACATTGTAAAGGCAGCGGGAGCTATCCAAGGTTCTGAATGGCTTCAGCTTGAATTTCTCTCTGGACCCAAAGGACCAAATCCTTGTTATGTCTGCCTGACCAGTAACATCTGTGAGCCTCAAAACTTATTCTAACATTTAGTACTAGAGAAATATAACAGATACCTGATCCAACTTATTTCTTACCTATGTCATAGGACCTCTACTAAGCCCTATGTGAGAAGCAGTTTGACCTAATAATAAATAGTATCAGACTTGGAGTCTGAAAGATCTGGGTTGAAATTCAGCTTCAGTTTCAGTATGTGACCCATGGCAAAGAACTTAATTTCTCTGAGCCTAGATTTCCTCAGCTGTAAAATGGGACTGATAATAACTATATAACTATTTCATAGGGCTGTTGTGAGGATCAAATAAGATATGTAAAGCACTTAATAAACCTCAACGCTATATAAACATCAGTTACTGTTGTTGGTGTTATCATCACTGCTATTGCATGCCTGTCTTGCCCTTGACTGTTTGTTCCTATGAACAGCCTAAAAAGGCAGATCAATTTTCCAGTTGGTTTCTAAACAAAATTATTAGAATTTCTAGATTGACTCAATCCATGGTCCATGTAGCATAGTATTTTTTTTCTTTTACTGTTAATGACACTAAGAAAAGTATTATGGTAAAGAATTGTTGCTTTTCTTGATGCCAGCCAAATAATTTAGGGACATACTCCCAAATCACATTGTTTCCATTAATAATTTATTATGCATAGGTCATCTGGAAGTTTAAAGAAATTTTTTTGTATACATTTATACCTCCAGCCAATGCCAATTCTTATATTAATACATGCTATAAGTTGATTACAAGCTGTATTGAGTAGTAGTACTTCCTTTAATTAACCTTGGGCTTTGGCTCTTGAATCTCAAACTTTATTTTGGTATTCTAAGACTTTATGAACAAATTCATATTTATTTTGTTCATAAGTCAAGATGGAAGAGAGACAATGTAGAGTAATGGAAGGAGCACTGAACTTGGATTTAAGAGACCTGAATTTGAATCTTGGCTCTGATACTGCAGAGACGGCTTACTCTCTCTGAACCTGTTCCTAATCTGTAAAAATCAACATATTAATACTTCCCCGCCTACCTCACAGGGTTATTGTGAGGAAAATGCATTGCAGACCTTAGAATGTGAATTGCTGTTTTTGTTATTATGATGTTCCCACTCATTTATTAAATTACATCACATTTTAGCTGTTATCCTTTCAGATCAGAAAATCCTTATTATCAGTATCTGGCTATATAACCAAGGTCTAAATCTACTTAAGTACTACTAAAGTCTACAAGAATCAGTCAAGATTATCAAAAGGTGACCAAATAGTTTCCATCTCAGTTAAGCTGAGCATATCTTGCAATTTTATAGAGGATAAAACTGTTAACCAGAAAGCAAAACTATTTAATGCTCCAATATTATAATGGATCTGTAATCTCATTTGATATGGGTCTTCTGTGCAATAATCAAGCTTACAACCCATCCATGCTTGCATAAACTATATGACTTTTGTCCATATTTTATCATAATACATACCAGAGTAAGAGAGGGGCTATTAAGTTTCCTAGAGCGTACCCTTGAATTCTTTCCCTATTACTATATATGGATACCAATTGAATATCAATGCTGCTTTGCACTGTCCCTCACTCTTAATGCACTCGTTTTTGGTCATACATTTCTATGACATCATTTATATCACTTTTCTTGAGTAATTTCTTGTTTGTAATCACTTACAGCCTACTTAAGCACACCATGCACCTCACTGTTTTTCCTTGGGTAGTTTTCAACCTCAAGTCTTCAGTAACTATTGAATTCCATGATTTGTAGCCATACAATGCAACAACATCAAGAGCATACTAGTGTTAAGAAGATGGACTTCTAATTTAATTTAATTAACATTTGATTCTTGAATTGATAAAGAGTTCTTGAGTCTTTTGAAGTTATCTTTGCCAAGCTGTTATTATATAAATTGTTATGGTGGTTCTACTCACTTCCTTCTATATCAGTTCATATAAATCTACCCAGATTTTTCTGAATATAACCCTTTCATCATTTATTACAGCACAGTAGTAGTCTATTACCTCCACATTCTGTAATTTGTTTAGCTATCACCTAGTTGATGAGGACACTTTTAGTTTCCATACAATTTTTAAGAAGTCAGATTAGCCCACTGTCCCACTTTCATTAAGTTTTGAGTCCTATTAATTGTTCATTTGTAGTATCTATACCAAGTGTATCTATAGATGGATGAGCTGGATAAATTGTCCATTAAAAGTCTTGAGAATAGCACTGCTTCCAGCTCAGTTTGCTCAGCCATCATCCTGGGAAGCAACTCCTACAGAGATGCAGTCTGGCCACTGCTCCTTCAGGTCCTACAGTCATGTCTCCTGAAGACCTAGAAAGTAAAGTTCTTGCCACCAAAGTTCTTGGTACTTTCAAATAGTTAAACATCAAAAATTGATGATGTATCAGTGGAAATCACATGAAAGAAGAAGCAGTAAATCATCTGCTTTGCTGCTGCACCCTGAGGACTATGGGACTTTCCCATCTGACTTAAAAGCTGAAACCTTCCGTGTATTGTCTCCTCCATTATAATGGAAGCTCCTTGAGATCAGGGCCATTTTTGCCTTCTTTTTTTATCTCTAGCACTTAGCAACATGGTGCTTTGCACATAGTAAGCACTTAATGCTTTATTTATTTATTCATCAAGCTCTTTATCAAAATCTAGAAAATAGACATTCTTTACCCTCTTGGTTTTTCTTATGTGCATAAGTAGGAAAAAAATATTATGATTATAGACCTCATTTAGAATACTATGTAATGTTCTAAGTTTGATGAAATATTATGATGTCAAATGCATATAAGACTCTAATAGTTTATATCACCCACTCCCCAAGTCTATGGCAGGGCCATATTATGGTTTAAATTCATCTTAGTTTTTTGGAGAAATTGTAAATAATCATATTGGTATTAGAGTTAATGAGATTTTTATAACCAACATACAGTCCATAGTGACTCTGAGTTTTCAGCCAATCTCTATTTTGAGGAGGGAGGCAAGACTTTGATGTAATGGCTATCTTCAGCTATTTGGAGAGTGACTACATGAAAGAGGCAATAGACTTCTATTTGGCTCTGGAAGGCAGGAGTAGGCCAGTGGAAAGAAATTGCAAAAGGGCAAATGCAGGTATGATATAAAGAAGAAAAACTCAGCAATTAGAGGTATCCATAATATAATAGAGTTGCCTTGGCACTTTCCCCCTCATTGGAAGTCTTTAAATGGAGGCTGAATGACCACTTGTTAGGGCTGTTGTAGTCAGTTTGTTTTTTCAGATATACATTGGACTAGTGACGTAATGAACAAGGAACTAGACTTGAAGTCAAGAAGACCTGGGTTCAAACCTTGTCCCAGATGTATATTAGCTATATGACCTCTGGGTAAGTAATTTAACCTCTATGAACCTCAGTTTCCTCATCTGTAAAATGGGGACAATGATAGCAACTACCTCATGAGGTTACTGTGAGGATCAAATGAGATAACATGTATAGTCTTACAAAACTTAAAGAATTCAGATAACATGTATAGTCTTACAAAACTTAAAGAATTCTATAAACACTAGTGATTATCATTCCTATTACCATGATAATGATGATGATAGCTGCTCCTTTCTAGCCTTAAAATTCTGTGCTTCTGTGATTATAGGCTTAGAATCCTAACAATTCTATTTCCTAGAATATCGATAGCTCCACCTTCTCCAAAGCTGGCTCTGTGCTTGTGATTGTTGGCTTTCAAACTCAGTGGATTGTGGCCTGAGAGTTCAGGGAAGAAGACTCTCAACCTCCACTTCCATTAAGAGACCTGAGAGGAAGCTTGTGTTGAAAGAAAGCCATATGCTGTTCCCAAGGCCAATGGCAGTTGAGATTTTTTTTTTCTTATTCTCAGATTTTTAAGTGACTGAAGCAAGATTAATTTTAGTTTATGACTGACAAAGATAGCATTTTTATTGCCCAGTAAATACATTTGGTCAGCTTTACCCATTAGATAGTTTGTTCTGCTGTTGGGTGCCTCATAAATCCCTGGGAGGCTGTTAATAGTAACACAGGACGTAATCACTCTGATAACTTGTGCTGCTTATGGGCATTGTAAAAAATAAAGTGAGGTGAGAATATATTTCTCTTTAGGGTATGCCAGGTTTGGCCAGCATAGCAGCTCCTGAACTGGAGACACAGGCTCTGGGAAGGGCACTATGAGACTACCAGGTCAGATCCCCTTTCTAGCTCACACTTAGTTCTTACAGTTGGCTGTGCTTCAGTGAGATCTGTGAGGCCCACAATTTTCCTGATATGACTGATTGCAACTGAGCAAGGAACAGACCTGGGGGAAGCTTCAGGCTATACAACTTTACTTCCAATGTGAGCAATAGATAGAAAAGATGAATGGTCATTAGGAGACTCAGAGGAGAATTTGACACATATTCTCTACTTTTTCAATAGGTCACTCTTCTTAGTGAAAGCTATAATGATATTCTTCTTAATGTCCTAATCTTGATTTTGTCACATAGATTATTGAGCTTTAATATTTTGTTGTTCTTGGCATTGTGGCCTATATTAAATGAGTACCAGGTAATGACCTGGGCAGTGAATGAGGCTTGGCTCCTCAGCTAGGAAAGATGTTCTCAGCAACATTTGCTATTTACTGTTTTTTATTAACATAGCTGTAAATGGAAGCTGTTAACCCACATCCTCTGGGCCTCAAAGCAATTAGGACAGGCCTGCAGAAAATCAGACAAAAGACCTAAAAATATTTCAGAGTCCTGGTTTCACTTATAGCTCTCTCTCTCTCTCTTTTTTTAAAGAGGGGAGTGAAGTGGGGATAGGAGCAGCTAGCTAGGTGTTACAGTGAATAGAATGCCTATCCTGAGTCAGGAAGACTCATCTTCCTCAGTTCAAATCTGACCTCAGACACTTACTAGCTATGTGACCCTGGGCAAGTCACTTAAACTCTGATTGCCTCAGTTTCCTCTTCTGTAAAATGATCTGGTGAAGAGAATGGCAAATCATTCTGAGAGAACCCCAAATGGACTCATGGAGAGTCAGATATAACTGAAAATGACTGAACAACAGAAGAGGGGACGAGGAGGCTGTGGGGTAGGATTGTTCTTGGTGGGATTGGGAATAGGACAGTAAGACTGAGTAGATATTCTGCAGCTACACTGGCAACTAGGTGAGAAGACTGAAGAATGTCCCATTGAAGGTTCAGTTGAAGTCTTTGGGGAGTGAGGGTAAATTGATAACCATCTTGAGAATATGATGTAATAGAAAAAAAACAATGACTCTGGAGTCGGGGCACCTGTGCTAAATTTTGCCTTTGTTACTACTTCTGTAACGTTGGGGAAGCCACTTTTCTTATCTGGGTCTCAGTATTCTTGTCTGTAAAATGAAGGAAATGAACTAGATGGCTTCTAGGATGTCTTCAAGCTCTAGATTCATGACTAGTATTTGAAGGACTGACATGTTTTGAGAAACTATATTTGTTCTCTTTGGGCCCAAAGGTCAAGAACTAAGAGCAATGAGTGAAATTTCTTAACTTCCCAACAATTAAAGGATTCTCATCCAAAGATTAAATGGGATCCCTTGGGATCCCTGGAGGTCTTCAAGTGGTGATTATATTACTACTTAAAGAGGAGATTCCTATTCAGGTAGAGTTTGAACAAGATAATCCCTGAGTCTCCTTCCAACAAATGAATGTATGAATCAATGAAAAAAAAGCATTAATAGGGTCTTACTATGTGCCAAGAACTTTGCTAAATTCTAGAGATATAGATTAAAAAAGAAAATCATTACCCTCAAGGAACTTACATCCTAATAAGAAAAGACACGCTTTGTGGATTCGTAGGCCAGGGATCAGGGGTGTATGCTGGAACCTATTCCAACCTACTTGTGAGAGCTGATTGTTAAATTTTCAATGTGGGAATTTATACCTCAGAAACTGACAAATGCTACAGATCAAGGCTTGATTTATTGTCTTGTTGATTGTCTAGATTTAAAAAATGACAGAGAAGTGTTATAATGTGGATTACATTACCAGTGGGTTCTGTGTGCATCTCCTTCTCTCTGCCAGAGAGCTAGTTGTTAAACATTTACCAGAACATAGAGATATTTTGGTCTGGAAGGTTAAAAAAATTGTGATTGGGCTATAGCAGAGTACTTACTAGGAGCCATTCTGATACTCTATGGTCATTATTATTTTTCTAGTTTAATGGTATGGAAATCTGTTAGGAAAAAAAAATGGGATGGGCTAATGTAAATTTTAGAGGTCAAGGTTTGCTTAGTGATTTAGATATTCTGAGTTTAGTCTTTTATAAAGCAATGTTTGCTTTGGCACCCACACAAACAGTTGAAAAGTCAAAATTTTAGTCAAACTTTAGGGTGTTTGGTTTCTACAACGCAACAAACCACCAAATTAACTGATTTTTTTTTTCCGCACTAATTTGACTCAATAGGTTGGAGTATTGGGTGAAAAATAGCCTGAGGCTTCTCAGAACTGTAATAAGCCTTTCAAAAGATTTGACAAGCTGAAGGCTGTAAGTCAGATTTTTCAAATAAAGGACGACCGCTTTTCATAATTTGGTGTACCTGCAAAATGATTTTTTATGAAAACTTGGACAAGGTTAGAAAAATACTCTTGGACCAGCTACTAAGAATATGATATTATCCCAAATTGTTCTGTTTTTAATATTAATTTGAATTTATGAAGAACCCTGAAGTTGCAGGATATATCATTTAAATGCTGCATGGTTGTCCTGTAATGGGATTGTATTTCCCTAGTGGATGAAATGAAACTCAGTATAAAGCTTATTTTGGCCAGAGAACAGCAAAGCTTTGTTTTCATTCATCTTTGGAATAAAAAGTTTTCTTTCTGTCTCTTTGTCACACTTTCTGCAAAAAAGAAAAGTGTTTGCAAATAAGTGTTACCTCAATCAGTTATAAGAATTTGAGCACCACTTAAGTCAGCAAATATTTGTTGAGCCCCTACTAGAGTACAAGCAGGTAATAATAGGGAGTAGATAAAAGAAGGCACAGCAGCCAGAATGCTAGACATGGAATAAAGAAGATTTGAGTTGAATTTTCTGCTTTCCTTCTGATCTTTGCTACATTTGTTTTATTCATACAACCCCTTTTTAACTTAATGTAATCAAAATGATCCATTTTACACCTAACTTTGCCTTCTATTTTTTATTCATAAATTGTTCACCTATCCATAAGTCTGATAGGTAATGTTCTGTGTTCTAATTTTCTTGTAAAATCTCTCTTATATCTAGGTCAGGTTTCCATTTTGACTTTATCTTGGCGAATGGTGTAAGATAATGATCTATGCTCAGTGTCTGCCATACTGCTTTCTAGTTTTCTCAACAATTTTTAAAAACAAATAATGAATTCTTATCCCCAAATCTCATCTTTATACTTGTCAAAAACAAGGTCATTATGTTTACTTGCTACTGTAAATTGTATGTCTACTCTATTCCATTGATTTGATAGTGATGCCTGTTAAATATGGTTGACTATGGAAGAAGCAGCAGCAGCAAAGGTGATAGCTATGTTGTTAGTGAATTTTGGGGTCTAGTTTTTTAAATGAGTTGATTCCAGCTGTGTCCCATCATTGGAATATCTAGAAGCTATGAAAGGAGTCCGGGATGGGAAACTCACAGCAACCAAATTGACTCATTAGTCACAGATTGTGAAAGTAGGCAGAGCTTGCAAAAGGTCTGAATGTACAGTAGTAGAAGAGGCAGTAGAAGAGAGTGGAAAAATGATAACCCTGGAATTGAAATACCTGAATTAAAATCTCAGTTTTAACACTTAGTAGCTATGAAACCCTGGGAAATATACTTAGTAGATATTATTTTGCAATGGTCTCATGCCATTCCTTGCTTCTGCAAGGTGATCAGACCACTTTCTTTTTGCTCTTACATTTCCCTACTGCTGTCCCTTATTCCAGTTCTTTAAGTGCTTTATTATTCTTCCAGTTCTATAGAATACATTTCAGCCCATTTATATCCACTCTGTACTTCCCCATTGTCCTCTGCATAGCATTTGTCTTTAGTTTTTCAGGCAGTAATATTCTATATCTCACAGCAATGTAGCAATGGCAGTAAAAGATTTTTTCAAAAAAGTATTATTTATCTATTTGTAACATTGATTAAAGATTTTTTTTGAATTTGAATTCTCTTCCTCCCACCTCTTCCCTATGTACTGAGAATACAAGCAATGTATCGATTGTACATGTGAGATTACATAAAAATATTTCCATATTAGCCATTTTGTAAGAAGAAAAACAGGAAAAATGAAGAAAAAAAGTTAATGCTTCAATCCATGTTTGGGCATCATCAGTTCTCTCTCTGTGTGGGTAGCATTTTTTATTATGAGTCCTTTGGAATGGTCTTGGGTCATTGTATCAATCAGAGTAACTAAGTCTTTCATAATTAATCATTGTTATAATATTGCTGTCATTGTGTAAAATGTTCTGGTTCTGATCACTCAGCATCAGTTCATGTAAGCCTTTTCAGGTTGTTCTGAAATCATCTTGCTTGTCATTTCTTATAGCATAATAGTATAATTCCATCACAATCATACACCATTACTTGTTCAGTCATTCCTCAACTGATGGGCATCCCCTCCATTTCTGATTCTTTGCTACCAAAAAAGCTGCTATAAATATTTTTCTGAAATGCATCATTTCCTCTTTTCTTTGATGTCTTTGGTGAACTTGGGTCAAAGAGTTAGGACAGTTTTATAGCCCTCTGGGCATAGTTCCAAATAGTTCTCCAGAATGATTGCACTAGTTCACAGCTCCACCAACAGTGTATTAGTGTCTCAATTTTTCCACATCCCTTCCAGCATTTGTCTTTCCTTTTCTAACATGTTAGCCAAATTGATAGGTGTGAAGTGGTGCCTCAGAGTTGTTTTGATGTGGATTTCTCTAATCAGTAGTATTTGACATTTTAAAAAATACAGCTATAGATAACTATGATTTCTTCTTCTGAAAACTGCCTGTTCATATCCTTTGACCACTTATCAGTTGTGGAATGGATTTTATTTTTATAAATTTGACTCAATCCCTTATATATTTGAGAAATGAGCTTTTATCAGAGAAAATTGCTATAATTTTTTCCCAGTGTCCTGGTAGCAGGGTATTGATATTAAAAAGATAACCCCTTGCTTCTGGGAGAAGTGTCATTAAAGGAGATTTGCAATTTCTTAAAGTTAATACAGCTTCCTCTCCTTTCCTGTTTAAATCTGGACCTAAACACTTGACTTGTTTACCTGGTAGAGAGAGGTAAAAACCACAGGCAACTGTTTTTGAATATGAGGTTATTTATAAAATCTTAGGAAGAAGGATGGTAGAAGATTATATGCTATATTGAGTAATGACTTTAAAGAAAGTTTTAGGGGTGACTAGGTGGCACAGTGAGTAGAGCACCAGCCCTGGAGTCAGGAGGACCTGAGTTCAAATCCAGCCTCAGACACTTAGCACAAAACTGTGACCTTGGGCAAAGTCACTTAACCCCAATTGCCTTACCTTCCCACCTCCAAAAAAAGCAAAAAAAAAAAAAGAGAGAAAATTTTAGAATCTCAACTAAGCAAAATTATTCCTTGGCACTTAAAAATGAAAATGGAAACAAATCCTTAGGCATTTAATGATGAAAATGGAATTTTCTACAGACCAAAGAAAAATGGAAAACATCTGCAAAGATCTATCTATCCATCCATCCATCCATCCATCTATCATCTATCATCTATCTATCTATCTATCTATCTATCTATCTATCTATCT
>CM053588.1:119941887-119979659 GCA_028646515.1 Pseudochirops corinnae | reverse complement strand
TTCCTTCCTTCCTTCCTTCCTTCCTTCCTTCCTTCCTTCCTTCCTTCCTTCCTTTTGCCATTAATCATAGTAGAAATAATACACTTAGACTATCACATTGGAGATTTGGAAGTAGAAATGGTAGTGAAGAGAACAATGACAAGAAAAGCAAATAGATTAGATCCAGTTTATAAGAATCATTTCATTTTACAGTTGATGTAGCTGTGCTTAGGTTTACACAGTTATTAAGTTTCTGAGTCTGAGTCTGAATGATAGTCTTCTTAATTTCAATTCCAATGGCCTACACACTATATCAAAGTAGGGCAAACTCCAAATTTCTTTAGAAAGAAGGGCAGGTTTTATGCCTAGGTGAATGTATTATCCAATGACCAAGACCAATTGCTTTCACTGGAGCTAATGATGCTCTCCCTCTATCTTTGAGTCTTCCAGAACCACTACTATTTTACTAATTAAAAATAAGAAGTGATGGTTTTGCATATGGTCACCAAATTTAGTTAATAATAATAACTAGCATTTATACTGACCTTCAGGTTTTGCAGAGCACTTTAAAATATTATCTTATTGGATCCTCACAGCAACCCTGGGAGGTAGGTACTATATTATCCCCATTTTAGAGATGAGGAAGCTGAGGTACAGAGAAATTAAGTCCCTTTCCTGAGTCACACAGTAAGTATATGAAGGAGGATTTTGAATTGGGATCATAATGATTCTAAGACCAGCCCTCTAGACTATCCACTAAGCCACCTAGTTGCTTCTTTAAAACCTAAGCCAGCAGGCTCAATTGGAACAAACCTGTTGGGATAGTTCAGAGATCTCATCACTTAAAGGAACTGTCCCCAATGTAAAGGCTGTGTCTTGACCCTTCCCTTTATAACCAATCTTCGTTTCTCTCCAACTTGACTGTCATCTCTATTGCCTTTTAAAGCTCAATGATTTTCCAGTCCACCTCTCTATCCCCCTCTCACAGTGTGGGCCTCCTGTAGCCATGCAGGTATTGACTGCTGAGGACAGTTATAACCTAAATTGTACCTGCAGCATCTACAGCAGATAGATTTTCACTCTGAGGACTCTCTTCCCTGCCCCATATAAAAAGTCTCCATATCCTATTCCTTAGATCACCTAGCAGGAATGGGGAACGTGTGGCCTTGATGTCACATGTCTAGCTTCTCATGTTCAGTCCTTTGACTGAATCCAAACTTCACAGAACAAATCCCCTTAATAAAAGAATTTGTTCTATAAAACTTGAACTCAGTCAAAAGGCCACACCCAAGGACCTAGAAGTTCACATGTGGCCTTGAGACTGCAGGTTCCTCACCCCTGAGGATGCTCCATGTACCCCTTAGTAGATTGGTTTTGCACTCCAGACCAGTGGCTAGTGAATAAGGTCCCCTCTCCTATTTATTTATTTTTTATCACTAAAGAATGAGTCTTTCAGTATAAGCAGGCAGGGATGGGCTGCAAAATGCAATGCAGATCTCATTACATGATCTTTCCCTGTAAACCTACCCCTTTTAAAAAATTCTCTATTTCTATCAAGGACTATCCTTCCAGTCTCCTAGGTTCTCAATCTCCTCATTATCTTTGACTCTTCACTCAAATGAAACCACTCTCTTCAAAGTTACCTCTCTTTCAGATCTCTTAATTGCCAAATCTGATGGCCTTTTCTCAATTCCTATCCTTCATCTCTCTGCAGCATTTGGCACTGGCACCAGCTACTCCTTCAAAATACTTAACTCTCTCCTCTCTGAGATTCTGAAAATGATATATGCATCCCTTAGGAAAACTCTTATATTTGCATTCTTAAAAAAAAATTGGAAGCAGAATAGCTTAGCCTGTTGAAAAATCTTACACAGAGTTTCAATGAATGTTGAACCCATTTGTTAACAATATAAAAATACAACAGGTATGAATAGTTTGAAAGCATAACTGACATATATCAGGAAAGATGGACTTTAGCACCTTAATGTCAACAAAAACTTTGCATAATTGGAACGTGGGAATGAAAAATGAATATCATGATTTTGCAGGCACAGCTAATGTTGTACTTTTTCTATTTAGATCCATGTATCTTTGTGATACCTAAATATTTTACTTAAAACTAAATATAACAACAGAGTGAACTTAGAACTATGCCTTCAAATCATTATACACAGAATGTTTTATAGATTTAAAACATTTAAGAAGAAAATGAAGTGTATTCAATCACATTACTCTCACTAGTATGTTATTACTAATCATAATTTTTAGTGAGAGCAAGAAGGTTTTTGTACTATTTTTTCAAAATATTATTTCACCTTTATCTCATCCTTTCAAATGTCTACTTTTGTGTAAGTTTTATGAGGTAATTTTTACCGTACTATTACATTTATGTGCTATATAAATAAGCAAATATACACATATTGAGGATATTTGTTCAAAAGTTATTTACTGATGGGAGAATAGGATCGAAAATATTGGAAATCAGTAAGAGGACCACACTATTGCCTCATATAGTGGTATGGTAGATAGAATATTGGACTAGACTGCTGGATTTGAGTCAAAAAGACAAGTTTAAACATTGTGTCAGATACTAGCTGTGTGATTCTGGGCAAGTCTTAATTTCCCGCTGACTGGGTGGTTTCACTCTGTCATCATCAGAGAGATTGCTTCAGCTTTGGTACTCACAGCTCATCAGTATCCTCAGTTGTGGCTTTCCCTTAGACCGGAAGGCTGGAAGACAGAGCAAAAATCTTCCTAAAGCTACTGTCTCGTGAGTTCTCAGCCAGCTCTTCTTTTCCTGTTGGCTACTTGCTTTTAACTCCACCATCTTCATGCCCTGGATCCAGGTGCCCTTTGGCCCCATTCTCCTCTTTTCGTTTCCTGTTAAGTAATGTCTTCCCCCATTGTAAGCCCCTTGAGAGCCTGGATTTTCCTTTTTTCTTATTTGCATTCTTAGTGCTTATCACAGTGCATGGCACATAGAAGGCACTTAATAAATGTTTATTGTATTGTAAGTCACTTTCCCTCTCCCAGTCTCATCTTCTTTTTAAGTAAGATGGTAATAATAGTAGCTTCTACGTCACAGGGTTGTTATAAGCATCAAACGAGATTCAAATGTAAAGTATTTTGCAAACACCAAAGCACTGTATAAACAAATGTATAAATGTATAAAAAAGGTATATATGAGGGTACCGATTCCTGTACTAGGTCCCCTATCCCAACAGCTACCAATTTATTTATTTTTATTTGCTTTTTTTTGGAGGGGCAGTTGGGGTTAAGTGACTTGTCCAAGGTCGCACAACTAGTAAGTGTTAAGTGTCTGAGGTCAGATTTGAACTCAGGTCCTCCTGACTCCAGGGCGGGTGCTGTAGTCACTGTGCCACCTAGCTGCCCCAACAGCTACCAATTTAAAAGAAAATTTATGAGATATCCTGAAATTGTTATAACAAATTAAAAAAGAGTTAGATATTTAAAAATTTTTCATAGCATCATTATATATAATTGCAAACACTTAAATTTACCCAAATGTTCCATAGGAGGATAGTGATTAGATAAACTGTGGTATATAAATGCCCCACAATAGTATATTTTAATTAAGAGAAATAGGAAGAAATCTAGAAAGAACTTTATAAAATAATGCAAAGCAAGGGAAAAACAGAACCAGAAGAGTAGCATGTACTTAAAAGAGGAACAATGAATAAGATTGAATCACTAACCTAAGAACACTGATGGAAATGTATAGGTCATGCCTTAAAAGTTGTTATAATATTTTATTTTAATTAATTAAAATATAACTAGTTATAAAACAGACTTCCTTTCCTGTATTGATATTCCACAATAAGTTATAATAAATCATTAAACATTTTTGGGTTGTTGGGATTTGTAAATTTTACTTGGAGAAATGCTGGTATAGGTTTCACCTGAGAAAATGTTTTATTAAGTCTGGACACTGTCTAGATCTCAATTGTCTTTACCTCCCTAATGAGGGCATGAATTTTGAAGTTCGCTTTGAGGGAATTGGCCCTACTCTGGGATAACCCCCATTGGAGATGGAATCAAGGTAAACAGTAAGACCATTGTAATTGAGACTCCAGAGAAAATAATCTTTTTTTTTGATATCTTTAGAGGTCTATATTTTCCTGCTATATTTTCCTGCTTCCAGAATTTCACTGAGTCTGGCTGCCTCTGCAATTCCTTTGTTTCCATTCTTCTTGGAATTTCATTGTTTCCATAGTCCCTGGAGTTCTATTATTCTCACTGCCTTTGGAGTTTCACTGTTTCCTGTCTCTCAGTTCTATCATTCCTACAGAATTATAGAGGGAGATACATTGAAGTGATGAGGATTTATTAGCCAGGTCAGGTAATGACACTGTTTCTGTCTACTTTTCAAGCAAATGATTAGAAAACAACTTGGGATAATTTTTTATTATGATGATTTTGTGGAAACAGTATGTGTGAAGGGCCCTAGAAAAGAAGTAATTAAGTACAGTTACTTTATACTTTGTTGTGACGTGCTCCCAGGCATGTTCTGCTCTTGAAAATGAAATTGGAATTTTGAAAATGCAATCAACATTTCTGCTACTCTTTTCCTGTTTTTATCTGATACAGAGTTTCTTCCTCTGCTCCCACTGGTCATTCAAGTGAACTCATTGTTTCCTTATGATCTCTGATTGAGGCTACCTTTTCTTCTGAGAATAGTGCTAATTGCTCTTGCAGAACTGACAAAGCGAGATACCAATTTTTTTCCCCTGTAGGTCCAAAGTGGGCAGCCAGATAACACAGTGGATACAGTGGCAGACCTGGATTCAGGGAGGTTCATTTTCCTGAGCTCCAGTCTGGCCTCAGACACTTACTAGCTGTGTGATCCTGGGAAAGTCATTTAACCCTGTTTGCTTTAGTTTCCTCCTCTGTAAAATAAGCTGGAGAAGGAAATGGCAAACCACTCCAGTATCTTTGCCAAGAAAACCCCAAATGGGGTCATAAAGAGTTGGACATAATCAAAAAAAGACTGAATAACACAAGGCCAAAATTAAAAGAAATGTAAAATTTCTCAAGAATCGACGATAGAAAACAGTTGAC
The DNA here is from genome assembly GCA_028646515.1 of Pseudochirops corinnae. NCBI lineage: Eukaryota > Metazoa > Chordata > Mammalia > Diprotodontia > Pseudocheiridae > Pseudochirops > Pseudochirops corinnae. The sequence goes on along the minus strand of CM053588.1, from coordinate 119,974,601 downwards.
CATTTGTGACTTTACAGGAGGTTGGTGAAGTATGTCTCTTGCCTTTTGGTATAGATTTGGTGGGCTATAAATTCAGAATGAGGCATGTATCTTCAAACATGTTCAATGTGTTGATTTATTTTGTTTGATTGAACTTTGTTATGAGGAATGGTTCTATTGGAAATGGGAGCTGAGGCAACCTCCTGTAGTTATAGTAAGGAAAACCCAACTTCCAATCAAGCCTCAGATATTTATTAGTTGTGTGATCCTTAGACAAGTCACTTAACCTCTGTTTACCTCATTTTACTAATCTATAAAGTAGAGATAATAATAGCATCTAGCTCACAAGGTTGTTGTAAGAATCAAATGTGATAATAATTGTAAAACACTGAATATCGTGCCTGGTACTTAGCAAGTGCTCAATAAATGCTTATTTCCTTCTTCCCTGTATTGAATTTTATTCCCTAGTGAAATCATGCCATGTAGTTTGATAAATACTGTTGCTTATGGCTAATGGCTCATGTTACTATAACAATTTAAAATTTACAAAGTATATTCTTCATGACAAACTGGTGAGATAGATAATTTCTTTTTTAAAAAATTTATTTATTTACTTTTAGTTTTCAACGTTCAGTTCCACAATCCCTTGAGTTCCAAATTTCCACCCCCTCCCTCTCCTCCCCTGCCCCCCATGGCGGCATGCAATCTGATATAGGCTCTACAAATACCTGTACATTAAATATTAGTCAAGTTGTAAAGAAGAATTATAACCAATGGAGTGAACATCAAGAAAGAAGGAACCAAACAAAACAAAACACAAAAGAGAGAGAGCAGGTAGTTTGCTCCAATCTGCATTCAGACTCTGTGGTTCTTTTCTCTGGAGTGGATATCCCTTTCCACCATGAGTCTTTTGGAGTTTTATTGCATTGTATTGCCGAGAGGAGCCCAGTCCATCAAAGTTAGTCATCACAGATACAATGTGTATGTAATTGTGTACAAAGTTCTGGTTTTGCTCTCCTCACTTAGTTTATATAAGTCTCTCCAGGTTATTATGATGTCTGTCTGCTCCTCATTTCTTATAGCACAATAGTATTCCATTACAGTCATATACTACAACTTGTTTAGCCATTCCCCAATTGATAGGCATTCCCTCAATTTCCAATTCTTTGCCACCACGAAAAGAGCTGCTATAAACATTTTTGTATCTATGGGTTCTCCTCCCACTTGTATGATCTCTTTGGTATATAGCCCTAGAAGTGTTATTGTTCGATCAAAGGGTGTGCACATTCACTTAACAACTCTACCAACAATGCGTTAGTGTTCTGATTTTTCCACAACCTCTCCAGCATTTTTCATTTTTCTGTTTTGTTATTTTAGCTAATCTGACCGGTGAGATGTGGTGCCTCAGAATGATTTTGGTTTGCATTTCTGTAATCAGTAATGATTTAGAGCATTTTTTTCACATGCTTATAGAAGTCTTTCATTTCTTCCTCTGAAAACTGCCTATTCATATTCTTTGACCATTTATCAGTTGGGGAATGACTTGTATCCCTATAAATTTGACTCAGTTGTCTGTATATTTTAGAAATGAGTCCTTTATCAGAGACACTGGTTGTAAAAATTCTTTCCCAATTTCCCACTTCCCTCCTAATCTTACTTACATTGGCTTTCTTTGTACAAAATCTTTTCAGTTTAATGTAATCAAAGTTATCTATTTTGTGTTTTGTAATATTCTCGAATAGAGAATTTCTAAGCACTTACTATTTGCCAGGAGAGAGTAGAGAGTAAGGAGTTGAGGCAAAGTTGTAATTTACCTGTAATCCCCTTAATAAATCTCCTTGATATGTTCTGTGAAATTTGGATTCAGTCAAAAGGTCACACTTGAGGACCTAGAAGGCCACATGTGGCCTCAAGTCCACAAATTCCCCACCTCTGGATTAAATCATATCTAAGGTTCCTTCCAGCACTTTACTCCTATCATTCTATGACTAGAAAAAAAAAACTGTAATTATAATTAGCTTATCAGTTGATCAAAAGTTCTTAAGTGATAATCTCTTAAAAATAGCCTAATGAAACTTGATAGTAAATAGTTTCAAAGATTCTTCTCTTCTTACCTATTTATTCTTACCTATTTCCTATTCTCCTTACCTATTCATTTGTTTAGCAAAAGGTCAGCTTTGGTCCTTGTGGGAATCATCATTAATTTTAAATTAATAATGGTGTCAGAATAAATGAGGTTTTGTCCTTCCCAAAGTGTTTTGTTTTCTCTCATGTGAAATGGACCACACTGTGTTCCTGCCCATTTCTCCATGTCTTCCTAGTTTGTCTATGGATCATTAACCCTACCTAGGTTACTTCAGGAAAATCTCTAAAATATAGCTGAGATATGGCTGGAGTCTTAAGTCCTATGCAAATATGGGTATTAGGGAATCCTTCCAGAAAGGTACTCAATATACTATATGGGTTTCAGGACAACTTTTTTTTTATTGCTTTGCATAAGATGTGAAGGGCTCACAGGAACAAATACAGGAAACATAAAACACTTAAGTAGCTTATTATACTCTTTATATACTCTTGGAAGAAGATAAAAACACTTTATGGGAGTGCTGAAGAGATTTCTCATTCATCTTGGACCAAGACTGTCCAAACAATTCTCAGCAATGATTGTGGAGGCTTGGCAAGATCTGGGTCTCCTGGTTAGGCATTATATTGCTTTAGACCTCCAGCTATAGGGTCTTCCATTTGGCGGTCTTCTCTGAGAATCATGCTGTTCTGGAAATCTTTCCCTTTTTGGAGGCTGGTGCTTGATTCTTGAACTCAGGAACTCTTGAACTCAGAGGTTACCCATGGAGTAACCCCAAGGCTGGTAACTTCCATCCTCACGATTCTAGTCTTTGACCTGTGCTCAAAAAAGGTATCAGAAAGGCAGAAAACACCAGGAATTAGAAATTTCAAGAAATTCTAGTCTCAAATTTTGTGTAAGCATATATTTCCCACTGTCATATGTTTTTGCTATAAGGGGGAAAAGGATGTTGCGCAGTGAAATTATACCCTTGCTAGAAATTCAAGTTTGGAAAAACTTGTGGAAAGAGAGAAGGGCCCCAAAGAAACCCCTTTGTAGCTCTGATTATATGGATTGTAGGGATTGGGTTGTTTACTCCAACAAAAGTTCAATTCAGTTACTCCAGACCAGTCAGAGGAGTTTCCCATGTTTTCTCAAAAGGCTATATTCTGCAATTTCATTATGTAGACTGGAGGATTCAATACCAATGCCTTCTCTGAACTGATTACCTCCAATTTATCCTGCATATATCTTGGTTGTTTTTCCAAGTATTTCACAGTGTTTTTCATATTGTTTCCCCCATTAGATCATGAGATCCTTGAGAGAAGGGATTATCTTTTGTCTTTCTTTGACTCTGAAATACAGTAAGTATTTAATAAATGCTTATTGACTCACTGACACAGATTAATCAGAGACTCTTCTGGTCAACCTTCCCATTATAGAAGAAAATTAGTTCCCTTCAAACTCTTCTAAAGAAACTCAGTACCCAATACTGAACCTTCCACCTGAGAAACCCAGAATTGAGTAGAAAACTTCATCAGTCTATAAATAAGCTCTAAATTATGTTGTAATGTTTCAGTGCTAGGATAATGACATAAAGGAGAAATCGTCCTTTGATGCACAGAAGAAGGTAATTACAGTGATTATAATAAATGCTGGCTAATATTGCAATAAATAGAGTAATTTAGTTCACATTTTGGAAACTATTAAGACTAAAGTGCTAAATTCCAAATGCTCAATGTTTATTAAAAACTATTGTATAGCACAAATTACTTGATTGGAGGAGAGCGTCTCTCAGCTCTATTGACTGGGGTTCTGGTTGTTTGTAATGCAAGAGAATATATCAATAAACTCTAAGAGCTAGCTCGGAAACTCACTTCTTTGGGGCCCAGATCTTGAAGAAATGACCTTTTATATCTAGTCATACTACATCCTGAGAAATTTGAGATCATAGGATTTAAATGCACTTCCTGCTTCTTAGTACACTTACTCTCCTTCAATGCTTAACCCAACACTCACCTAATGGGAGACCTTTCTTGGTTCTGCTCTCACTGTGCTTGAAATATTATTATTGCTTGCTTGGACCTGGTATTTCATTGGTATGGGAAACTCCTGGTAAGGAAATGCTATCTATTAAACCAGCTCAATAACCATTCTGCAACTGTCTTAGACAGTTACTGGGGGCACAGAGAAGTGACTGGGCTCACATAGCCCGTGAAGTCAGAGGTGGGACCTGATCCCAGGCCTTTGCGATTCCTAGGCTTGCTCTTTATTTGCTATCCGATCTTGTTGGCCTCTTTCCTCAAATTATATTGTCTTTATTCATATAGTTACATTTTATTTCCCAGTAGAATATTAGCTCCTTCAATGTAGGGACTATTTATTTTTAATCTTTGTATTGCCAGCACCAATGACGGTGCCTTGCATGATAGGCACTTAATAAATAGTGTTCATTGAACTGAATTGATATGTCTTTCTTCTTGTGCCTGTGCTGCTATAGAAGGCCATCTCCAGTTGTCCTGATCCATATCTGGCCTCTGGGCCCATATGGCTCTGGAGGAGAAAGTGAGACTGGTGACTCTGCACAGGCCTCCCTCACTTAGATCCAATTGACTTATAAGTCATGACATCACTTTCCTGATATCATGGTCCTCTTTTTTTTTTTTTTGCTTTTTTTTGGAGGGGAGAAGGCTGGGCATGTGGGGCTAAGTGACTTGCCCAAGGTCACACAGCTAGTAAGTGTTAAATGTCCAAGGCTGGATTTGAACTCAGGTCCTCCTGATTCCAGGGCTGGTGCTCTCATGGCACCACCTAGCCACCCCCGATCATGGTCCTCTTTGAGAACAAAGGACAAACAACAATAATGCTACTCTAGCTCCTCAGATTTCCAGAGGTAGTAATCCTAACAAAAGCTATTGGACTCAACAGCCAGGGAATGGAAAGCAGAAAGTATCTAGGACTGTGAAGAAGTCCTGACATACATTGTATTTTCCAGTCTTTTCTATGTTCCCCTAAATCCTGTCAGCAAGATTTTTGATGATGATATCAATTGATTAAAGAAACAATGCTACTCCAAATGCTAGTCTCAAATTCTTCTGGGTAAGTATGCATTTCTAAGTGCCACGTGTTTCTGCTGTAAGTAGCTATATCTGATTGGGGGGGGGGGGATAGAAGATAAGAGTGTCACGCAGAGAAATTATACCTTTGCTGGAAGTTCAGGTGAGGAAAAATGTGTGGAAAGGGAGAAGGGCCCCAGAGGAGTCATTTTCATAAATCACTCTTATAGAGTCTCACTATATAGGTCTTATATAAGATGTATATAGGTCCTATTTTTGATCCTGATTGATGTTTTCCTTCCTTTCTTTGAGCCTTTTGTATGGGGCTAATGTGCCTTTTCCTCTCTCTATGGAGTTGCCCCTATACAACATAGCTCTCTTGGTTCCTTCTCACAATGGTGCTGTTTTTCAACAACCCCTTCAACCACTTTTTCTAAAATTGGCCTGGAAAAAGCCAGAATGATGATTATCCTTTTTGAGGCAGATGGGCTAGTGCCCCCCACTCCCTTCCCTCTCTCCTTTACCAAAATAAATTTTCCTCTTGAACAAACTCTCTTGATTTCAAGTTAGTGTTTTATAGCATTGGGTAAATTATACAGCACTTAAATCACACCCAATTACCATTGCTTCTAGCATTGCCGAGCATCCAAAATGGCAAAAACATGGGAGAAACCCAAGAAGATTGTTTATCAAAACAGGACAGAGGACTTGTGATTGTCCTCTCTCGAGAAGGAGCAAAATTTAGACTCTCAGCCCTGAACACTTCCATAACCCTGAAATAATCAGAAAGTCTTGTTTAAAAATGAAGAATCCTAGAGATTTTTAGAGTTGAATGGGACATTAGAGGCCATATATTCTAACCTCCTTTCATTTTTTAGATGAAGAAGTTGAGACAAAGAAAGGCAAACTGACTTGATTGATCAGATTGATAAAACTATACCTTGTGCTTTTCTCTGACAGAAGCATGGTGCTGCAATTTGGAGATTTTCTGAAATAGAAAAAGGTTAGATCTGAGAGTCAGATGACAGAATTACAGTGGCTTCTCAATTACTTGGGCCTTTATAATATGTTTGGTGTGTCTTCCATGACTACTGAGCTGGTTTGCTTCTTTTTTTTTCCTCAACATTCTTCGGGGATACCAGAACGATTAGTTGATGATGGGTCCTCAGAGAATATCAACTAATTTCTATATGAACAGAATTGAAATATAATTAGGGAAGTAACTCTTCTCGTCTATTCACATGATGCATTCCAAAGCTACATTTATTTATGTGCATCCATATATCTATCAAAATCATCTGCATATATAATTTTTTAGAATATCTGGTTTGCTATTCTAATATCAGCATGAAAATGCAAATTTCTAATAATGGTTTACATTTGCAATAGAAATTTATAATGTACATTGCCTGAGACAGGTCTATGATGGTGGTGCAGTGCACAGGTGGTTAATTTTCATTGTCAAGTTGGAGTGATTTGGGCTAGATCAGCGGTTCTCAACCTGTGGGTTGTGACCCCTTTGGGGGATGAACAACCCTTTCACAGGGGTCTCCTAAGACCATTGGAAAACACATATTTCCAATGGTCTTAGGAACCGAGACACCGCTCCTCTATCCATCTCCAGGCATTTCTGCCCACATGCAGATACGCCCACATACGAGTATTAAAGGGTCGAGGCATCAGGAAGGTTGAGAACTGCTGGGCTAGATGATAATATGATTAGGTAGAATTGGAGCTGGTTGAATGGTTGGACCTAAAGAATAGTGATAATAACTCAATACCAACTTAGAAAGAGGTGTTCAGTGTAATGCTCTAGTGATCTATACTTGACTCTGTGTCATTTAATGTTTTTGTCAATGACTCAGATCAAGGCAAAGATGGTATGTCGATCCATTTTGCACATCACAGAAAACTAGGAGGGATATCTAATTAATTGGAGAAGAAGGTCAAAGTTTAAAAAGATTTTGATGGAATAGATCATTGGGCCAAATTGAGGAATGAAATTTGATAGGGATAAAAAAAGGCTTATACTTTTGTCCAAAGAGTCTTAGAAGTACAAGATAGGAATGTGGTTAAAGATCATATTAACTGAAAAAGATCTGGGAGTTTTAGTGGACTGCAAGGGCTCTTTTTTCTTATTGTACCTGTAGTTTCATTAATGCAGGAAACTCCCAATAAGGAACTTTCTCTGACAAGGCAGGTTAACAACTTCTCTGCAACTTGGAGAAGTGCCTGGGGACACAGAGACAACTAAGTGACTTTCTCAGAGTCATACAGCTAGTATGCATTAAAACCTGGTCTTGAATCCAGGGCTTCCTGACTCCAAGGCCAACTACCTAACTACTAAACTATGCTGCCTCTCAAATAAGTTTAATATGATTTAAAACATGGTGGCAACCACAAAAAGCTAATGCAGTCTTAGGTTGTATTAAGAGAGGAAGGTTATTTAGGAATAAGATGGTGGAACAAATGAATAAGAAAGAATAAAATGTTTTTGGAATATTGTGTTCAGTTTGGAGTGTCACATTTTAGGAAGAATATTGATAAGTTGGCAGATGTACAAATGGAGGTTCCCAGGATGGTAAAGGACCTCATGTTAATGCCATATTATGAATGTATTGAAGGAACTGAAGATATTTAGCCTGGAGAAGAGAACACTTAGGGGATACTTAAGAGTTATCTTTCAATATTTGAAGGATGATCATATGGAAGAGGGATTAGATTTGTTCAGCTTGGTCCCAAAGGACAATTGATAGTTGTTTAGAGATGCGATTTAACCTTAGATACTTCATAACAATCGGAGTTATCACAAATTGGAATGAGTTGCCTTGGGAGATAGTGAATTTCTCATTACTGGAGTTTTCAGATAAAGCTTGAAGGATCAGTTGTGTAATTTGCAGAGAATATTCTTTTTCAGGCCTCAACATTAAAGTTCCTCCCAATGCAGAATTTCAATAATTTTATGAAACAATAACCCATACATAGATAGCAGCAAGCCCAAAGAATGAAACACACAGTAATTAGGTTCTGAGGAGTGGCCCAGTGCTGTTTCAATCCGTCTTAATCAAAATCAATCAACCAGCATTTATCAAGCCCTTATTATTTGTTAGGCATGGTGTTAAAAATGCTGGGGCTACAAAGTAAGTTAAGAACAGAGTCTGCCCTCAAAGAACTCATATTCCAATAAAGTAGATTTAGCACAGTGCCCAGCACGTAGTAGACACTTAACAAATGCTTGGTAACTTAAGGTGAAACAATACTGAAATACATAAGTACACACACATATATAAATACCTAGGTACATGAACATAAAAGATCTATCTATCTATTGATCATCTATCTATTTATCTATATATGGGGGGGAGAGAAAGAGAGAGAGAGAGAGAAAGAGAGGGAGGGAGAAGGAGAAGGAGGAGAAGAAGAAAAAGGAACAGAAGAAGAAAGATGAAAAGGAGGAGGAAGAGGAGGAGGAAGAGGGGGAGGAAAAGGAGGAAAAGGAAGAAGAGGAGGAAGAGGAGGAGGAGGAAGAGAAGGAAGAGGAGGAAGAGGAGGGAGAGGAGGAGGAGGAGGGAGATAATTTCAGGAGGGAAAGCACTGGCAGCTGGGGGAACTGCTCTTCATCACTTCCAGGTCTTTGGATTGGTGACAGCCTTCTCTAAATAAGGTGCAGAGAGAAAGCTGCTCAACTTCAGACATTTAGAGGGACCTTTTGGTTATTTTGGTTGAGGAAAGGAGTGGAGGAAAATCTTGATTCTCCCATCAAGTGGGAGCTGTTATTCCTTGCCAGTCCAAGTCAGGTCCCAAATTCAGGGAATTAGAATGGACTCTTCTGTAGATGCCTGATGTGAAGAATAAATAATAACAGAATTAATCTGGAAGAACAAAAGGTCAAGAATATAAAGGTAATCAATGGAAAAAAAATTAAAGGAAGGTGGCCTAGCAGTAGCAGATTTCAAATTATACTGCAAAGCTATGATAATCAAAATAATCTGGTACTGGCCAAGAAATAGAGCGGTAGATCAGTGGAATAGATTAGGCACACATTATGCAGTAGTAAATGAGCATAGTAATCTAGTGTTTGAGAAAGTCAGAGATCCAAGCTTTTGGTGTTAGAACTCACCATTTGACAAAAATTCCTGGGGAAACTGGAAAGCAGTTTGACAGAAACTAGGCATAGACCTATATTTCATACTATATACCAAGATAAGGCATATTATCTTGGTATAAATGATTTAGGCATAAAAAATGATATCATAAGCAAGTTAGGGGGCATGAGAAAATGTTCCCATCAGATCTATAGATGAAGGAAACATTTATGACCAAACTAAGATAGAGAGGATCATGGGAAACAAAATGGATAACTTTGATTATATGAAATTAAAAGGCTTTTTCACAAACAAAACAATGCAGCCAAAATTAGAAGGAAAAAGGGAAATTATGAAACATTTTTTATAGCAAGAGTCTCTGATAAAAGCCTCATTTCTCAAATATATAGGGAACTGTGCCAAATTTATAAAAAGAGCCATTCCCCAGTTAATATATTATTAAAAGATATGAATAGATGGTTTCCAGAAGAAGACATGAAAGCTATCATTAGTTATATGAATAACTGCTTTAAATCACTACTGTTTAGAGAAATGCAAATTAAAACAACTCTGAGGTACCAACCCATAGCTAACAAATAGGCTTAACATGACAGAAAAGGAAAATGATGAAAAGTGGTGAAGTCGTGGAAAAATTGGGACACTAATGCATTATTGGTGGAGTTGTGAACTAATATAACCATTTTGGAGAACAATTTGGAACTATGATCAAAGGGCTACAAAACTGTGCATACCCTTTGATTCAGCAATACCACTACTAAGTCTGGATCTAAAAGAGATCAAAGAAAAGGGAAAAGGACTTATTGGTACAAAAATATTTATAGCAGCTCTTTTTGTGGTGGTAAAGAATTAGAAATGGAGGAGATACCCATTAATTAATAAAATTGGGGAATGGCTAAACAAGTTGTGGTATATGATTGTGATGGAATACTATTGTGCTATAAGAAATGACAAGCAGGATGGTTTCAGTAAAAAACATGGAAGACATATATGAACGATGCAAAGTGAAGTGGTGCAAGCAGGAGAACATTTCACACAATAATAGTGATATTTTAACCATGATTAACTGTGAAAAACTTAGCTACTCTGATTAAGACAATGATACAAGATAATTCCAAAGAACTCATGACGAAAAATGATATCACTTCTAGAGAGACAACTGGTACAGACTGAAACATATTTTTTTAAACTGCCTTTATTTTTCTCCTTTTTTTTGGTCTGAGTTTTCTTTTGCAACATGGCTAATATGGAAATATGTATTGCATGACTTCACATGTATAATTAATACTAAATTGCTTGCCTTCTCAAGGAAGGGGGAAGAATAAAAGGGAGGGAGGAAAATTTGGAACTCAGAATTTTAAAAAATGAATGTTAAAAAAATTTTTTTCACGTAATTGGGAACTATTTAATGAAATAAAATATGTATTAAAAAAAGAACTTTGATTAAGTTTACCCCATTGAAAATGTTTAACTTTGTTTTAATATTGGAATCATTATCAGAAGAAAATGATATGGAAGTTAATTGCCATATCTTGTGTCAATAAATTAATATTAATGAATAGAAATTCTGAGTCAAAGTGAACTTGGACGTCATTTAGGAAATCCTGTACCTGGACTGGACCCTTTCTAAATATTTTCCTTGGGAGTGGTCATTTGGCCTCTGTTTGAAGACTTCCATGGAGAAGGAACTCACTATATTCTGAGGCAATTCATTCTAATTTTCGTTATATTTATTTGTTAGGAAGTTGTACTTTATAAGGCACTGAAATGTGCATCTCTGCCACTTTCCCCAGTTACTCCTATTTCTGCCTTTGGGGTTGAGCATGTTGTTGTTCAGTTGTGTCTGACTCTTTGTGACCCCATGGACCATACTATCCATGGGAGTTTCTTCCTAAAGAAGTGGCTTTCTATTTCCTTCTCTAGTGTGAGCTAAGCATAGTTTCTCTTTCACAGTCCATCTTTTCGATAACTTAAAGACAGTTGTTATGTCCCTCCAAAATCTTCTCTTTTCCTGTTTAGACATAAAAAGTCATATAAGTAAGTTGAAGGGGTGTGGGAAAATGTTCCCATCAGATCTGTGGATGAAGGAAACATTTATGATCAAATGAGATAGAGAAGATCATGGGAAACAAAATGGCAAATAATTTTATCCTGTTCCTTCTACTCTTCCTTGTATGATAATAGTTTTGAGTTCCCTACTATCTTTGTCACCCTCCTCAGGTGTATTCTCCCTTATCAATAATTTTCCTATAATGTATGGACTAGAAATGAGCACAGTATTCCAAGTTCAGCTCAGGCAAGAGCTGAGTGTAGCATGCCCCTGTTCTAGGGAGTAATTCTATTAGTTGCAACCTAAAATTGCATTCTTTTTTTTTTCTTGATTGTTCTGTTTTGCTGATGACCTGTATTGAGCTTGCAATCTACTAACATCTCCAGGTTTTCTTCACACATACTGTTTCTTTGCCTTGCCTTCTTTGCTTATGATACTTACACAATTGCTTTGTTGAACCTACATAGATTCCACATTTGTGTTGCAAATGCAAGAGACCTACGATTAGAGTTAGATCTTAGCTATCTGATCACGGAAACATTATTTATCCTCTCAGAGTTCAGTTTCTTCACAAACAAAAACGAGCTCTAATACTTGTATTACCTAACCCACAGGGTTACTCTAAATGTTGAAATAATTGAGCTATATCATTTTTGACATTCTCATGATAAATGAAATAAGAAGACATGAAGAAGCTGTACCCACATGGAAGGGTAGCTCACAGGTTCTCCTTGGAGATGCAAATAAAACAGTTGTCTGGATTGATTTCATCCTGAACCTAAAGAAAACAAGAAAAGTCATTTCATGGCGCATTTGGTCATCTCGCCTTGAAAAATAAAAGCAAAAACACCACCATGAAGATAAATGTCACTTAAAGATAGGAGTGTGCTGGTAAACGTGTTTATACACACACATCTGCGTGTGTGTATGTATATATGTATATACATACCTACATATATGTATATATAGAAAACTATATTATATTACTATATATTATTATATAATTATATATTTACTATATATTCTATACTACATAGATATATATTACTATGTGATATGTTACTAAGTTTTATCTGCATCATTAACATTTTCTTCCTCACTTTCTTGTCTAGATAATCAACAAAACAAATCAAGCTCTGATTTATAGCATTTGCTGATTTCTGATGGGTAAATAAAGATTTGATGTTCTGCTCTTTTGAGCTGGTAAAGCTGATTCTAGCACACTCCTGCTCCTATACCAGCATCTCTTGCAGATGATGAAGTAGAGGAATTCTTTGTTGAACAAGTTTAATCCCCCTTGCTCAGGTTTAATCCCTATAATAGCTTTCCAAATACTTTAAAAAAGTATCATTTCTCCCTGTCTTATTTTCTCTAGGTTAAACAACTTTAGTTTTTTCAATACATTCTCATATGAGACCCTAAATCTTTATGGTTACCCTCTTTTGGACATTCTACGACTTATCAATATCTTTCCTTCCCAAAATGTGAGACCCAGAAATGAATGCAATACTCCAGATGAGGTCTGCCAGGACAAAGGAAAACCTTATTATCAACTCCTTATTCCTGTAAGTCATGCCTCTCTTGATACAGCCTAAGATTGCACTCATTTTCTTGCCTTACATCATACTTTGACTCACACTGAGTTAGTTCCCTTATAAGGGGAGGAGTTCCCCTCTCACAAACTACTTACTGTCTTGTCAAACCACTCATGCTTTTTGCTTGTGAAATTGATTTTACTGAACCCAAGCAAAGAATTTCATATTTATATCTACTGAATTTCATCACATTTGACTTAGCCCAATGTTCAAGCTTGTCAAGATCCTATTAGATCACAGCTCTATCCCCCACTATGTTTCTGTCCCTGTAGCTTTGTGCCATCTGGAGATCTGATCAGCATGTCATCTATGTCCTGACCTATGTTCATTGATCAGAATATTTGAATAGTATCTGGCAGAGATCCCCAGGCTGCTGTGTCAGCATTATGATCTGTCTTCTTAGTTCCTAATTTATTTAATTTATTTTTTCTTTCTGCCCAGGTGAGCTACAGCATATTCTGAAGAAAATATCATGATTGTTCCCAGTTGGTATTTACTCATATATCAACACATCAAAACCTTCTTCTGGATTTCTTCACATGGTATACTTTCTTGAATGAGTATATGTGGGTATGTGCAATTTAAAAATCCACAATTATAGTCCCTTAACATACAAAAAGCAGATAGAATTGCTTGTCCCTCCCTATTCTACCTCCACTCCCATATGCTTGATGTCCTAGCATCTCAAGAAGGTGACCCACCCTGGCTGTCATCATGTAGTTGACCCTCTGAGCAGGTTTTCTCTGCAGGCTCATTGTTGTTGTGATTCCCCCTTTTGGGTCTTTCACTCTGGCTTTGGCTTCTTTGCCTCCAGTAAGCACAGCTGATCTAGATCATTTATATCTTCCTTTTGTTGTTGTTGAGTCATTTTCAGTCATGTTTGACTCTTCATGGCCCCATTTGGGGTTTTCTTGGCAAAGATACTAGAGTGGTTTGCTATTTTCTTCTCCAGTTCATTTTATAGATGAGGAACTCGGGCAAACAGGGCTAAATGACTTGGTTAGAGTCATGCGGCTAGTAAGTGTCTGAGGCCAGATTTAAACTCTGGTCTTCCTGACTCCAGGCTTGCTACTTTATCCACTGCAACATCTAGCTGCACTGTCTTCTTAGTTTCCCATTTTTTGCTAGTGATTCAAATGATTTTTCTAATTGTTTGACACCTTTCCTTCTTTTAAGATATTTTGAAAATCAGTCCCTCCATGTACTCTATTGTGTCACTTAGCTGCCTCTGTATCTTCATAATAGACAATCATACTTCCTCCTTCCTGCCCCTATCCTATTTCTTTGGAATGAAGTATATTGTCCTGAAACCATATTCCAGTCATGATTCTTATCCTATGAAGTGTTTTTGATACCTGTGAGATCAGATTGGCTTCCTTGTGCCAGGCTATTTATCTTGCTGATTATCCATATTTTTGTGCATTGGTTTTATTATCGACTTTTTTCTCCTTATATGATTGTAGCTTCTGTGAATTTCTGGATGTGTCTAACACTATTCTTCTCACATAGAACCTACTATATATGTAATCTAGCTTGGTGGCTATACGAAGAATGCTTCCTTTCCTGTTTAAATTCTCTTTGATTAAATTTGCAAACCTCTAGCAAACACTGGGAGAAAAATATGATAAAGTTCACTAACTCCACCTGGACCTTTTTAGTCTTGCTCTTGGGGTGATATTTGCATAAACATGATTGATTTATGTGAATGGAAAGGAATTTTCTCACTGTATGTTGAAAAGTAGCCTGAACTAAAGAGAGTAGAGTCTGGGACAGAAACAAGAGTTGAAAGATTTAAATGCCTAAGAAATTCTCCAGCTAGCTGACTGGTTGTAGTGTATATTACAAAAGAATAAAAGTCATCCTCCTAAAGGAAAAGAGGCTGTTGGAGACCAGCAGATGGCAACAGTAAGCAGGGGTGGTAGCAAAGAACAGAATGAAAAAAAAAAAGAGCATTATCAAAGAAGCCTAGCTTGACAAAGAACTCTTTGCAGGGCACATTCACTGAGGTGTTTTCTGCTGCCATCTGCTAGTCTTCAGCTGCTATGTATTCTCTTTCTCTAAGGGAAAGGGAATCTTTTCAGCTTTTTTATTTCATAGCCTTAAGATTAAAATCTTTTTATGCTGTGGATCCTAGCTACCATAGCCAACTATCTCTTACTAGCCCTTAAGTATTTATGAATGTCTTTTAATTCCCTTATTTCTCTCAGGCTACCAGTCCATGTGTTTGGCCTATTTTTTTTTTTTTTTACTTCACATAAGAAAATCCCTTTCAATTCCTTCCATTCTTATTAGACCATTCATGGTCCATGCAAATCTTACAGATATAGTGTTGGATTCTCTTCTTTAGAAAGCTTCTCCTGACTACAAAATCCCAACAGAATATGTCATGATTATGTAAAAGTCCTTGACAGGTTCAAGGACAGGCTCCCAAGGGATAACTTATTTTCCTTTTCTTGAAAGTAGGTCTGTATTCCTCTAGTCTTCTTCCCTTCTTTGCCAGGAAAGTAAACTAACATTTTGTGTGTATATGTATGTATATGTGCATGTGTATGTGTTATATGTATGAGTATGTGTATGAGTATGTGTATGTGTATGTGTATGTATATGTGTATGTGTATGTATATGAGTATGTGTGTGTGTATGGATATGTGTACGGATATGTGTATGTGTATATATGTATGTACATAAATATGCGTATATATATATGTGTGTGTGTGTATATATATTTGTTTCCTAGTTTTGAAAGAATATCGCTGTCTCTACAACTCACTGAAATGTTTCCTTTGGCTTCTGTACTTGCTGAAATCTAGATCCTCAGCTCTTTGATACTTGCTGCTAACAAGCTGTTTGCCATACCCACTCCTGCCTTCTCCTCTTTCCCCCTTTCCACTTCTTATAGTAGAATTTCCCTTTCCTAGGAATATCTGGATGTATTTGCCCAGCTATCTTGTATTTACAATTACCAGACTTCTGCCAATATATAAATAATGACTAAATTATCCATCAATAGGTTTTTTTTTTAAAGAAGTTCAGCTTTGATCTACTTTCTTTTTTTTCTTCTCTCACTTATTGATCAGAGTTCAAATGCTGTCCACTTGTATTTAGTCTCTTTGCCATGTCATTCTCTTTGATCCAACTTGAGATTGTATGTGTTTATCCCAAATAACACCAGAACTGGAAAATTGTGATCAAAAAGGTAAGAGGAGGAATTCCCCAGTTATTTAGGACAGATCAGACAGTAGGAATTGAAGACATAAACCGAAGATTCTTTTTATAATACTAGGATTAGAAGCCAGTATTAACAGGTGATTTTTGTTGATTATAGAAAGACATTGTGTTATAGTAGATAGTTGTAATAAAAAAAAAAAGATCTGGTTGCTCACTTTATGACCATGTCAGTCAGTCAATGAACATTTATTAAATACCTACTAGGTGGCAAGTACTGTGCCCAGTGCTAGAGGTATAAAAAGAGAAAAAGACAATGCCCATCCTCAAGGAGCTCGCAATCTAGTAAGAGAGACATCAAGGAAACAAATATGTACAAACAAATTACATAAAAGATAGGAAATAATTAAGAGGATTTGGGAAAGATTTCCTGTAGAAAATGAGTTTTTAGTTGCTATTTAAAGGAAGGTTGGGAAGGCAGTAGGTGGAGATGAAGAGGAAGAGCATTATGGGCATGGGAGACAGCCAGAGAAAATGCCCAGAGCCAAGAGGTGGAATGTCTTATTAAAAGAACAGCAATGAGGTCAATATCTCTGGATAGAAGAGTATGTAGTGTGGAGAAAGGTGTGAGTATATTGGTAACATAGAAAGGGACTAGGTCATGAAGGGCTTAGAATGACAAATAGAGGTTTTTGTGTCAGTTGAAGGCAATATCTGCCTCACAGGGTTGTGGAGCTCAAGTGAAATGATGTATATAAAATGAATAAATATTGATCATCATTATTAAAGTTTAGCAATTTTATTAGTATCTTTGCCACATATAATTTTATAATTGGTAGTGACATAATTTGACTGAATTTGCCTTACAAACAAAATTTGCCTTACAAAAACAAAATATAGCTTCAAAGACTCTTGGTAATAAAGTATCTCTTTTGAATATGCCACGATTATGTAAAACTCCTTGACAAGTTCAACTCTAGAAATAACTGTTCAATTATCCTCTAAGACAAGGAGAACTAAGCTTGTCAAAGATGTTTGCTGCTGTTATGGGGTATGTCCTGCACAAAGTTCAAATGGTATATGATGGTGATTTTCTCTTATTGTTTTTACTTGGAAAAGATTTGGTGATCACATTGATCTCCAGATCATTAGAGGGTCTTGGTGAAATTCATGATAATTTAAAAGAGATTCGCCTTACAAGGAAACTCAAATGGATAAAGATTTCCTCTCCCATATTATGCCATGCAATTGGAGGGGGAACTCATTGTTAGCCCAGCAGTGTATATCTTGGATAGAGAGCCTCTTCATAGGGAAAATGAGCTGGGCTCAGAAGTGAATAGGCAGAAGAGAGTAATCTAGTCACCACATTTGGGAAATTGTATAGCACTTGCAATGACCCCAAGCTGCTCCTGGCTACAAAATCCCATCATTTAAATGTCAATGTTCTTTTGTCCTTATTTGGCTGTGAATTATGGCACACACTGTTCTCAGAAGATTTAGAATTGCACATGATTCAAAGAACAGTATAAAGATATATGGCACAGATTGGCTTCTGACCTCATCATTCAATCGAACCTTTCATTCTCAAAGTTGTCAATAATCTCTTAATTGCCAAATCGAGTAATATTTTTTCATCCTTATTATTCTTGGATTTTCTGCAACTTTTGAGACTATTTATAACCATCTTCTCCTAGACATTTTCTTCTCTCTGGTTTTTCCTGATACCACTCTCTTGTGGTTTTCCTTCTTCCTTTCTGATGGCTCTTTTTTCAGTTTCCTTTGCTGGATCTTCAACCAGTAAATATCAGTGTCCCCTAAGACTGTATCCTGGGCCCTCTTTTCCCTCTAATGCTATATCATTTGGTGAACTTACCATCTTCCATAGTCTCAATTATCAATTCCCGGATTTGTTTATCCAGCCCTCATTTTTCTCCCACACTCCAGGCCCACATCACCTAATAACTTTCGGATATTTTAATATGGATGTCCCATAGGCATCTCAAACATACTATGTCCAAAACAGAACCCATTATCTTCTCCTCCACCCCAACCTCTTTTTTTCCTAACTGTCCTATTCCTGTGATCACCATTTTTCTAGGAACCCAGGCTCACAACCTGGTTATCATCCCAACTCTTCATTCATACTCACCCCACATATGCAATCTGTTGCTAAATTTTGTCATTTTTTACCTTGACAACATCTCTGTCTCTTTCTCTCTCTCTCTCTCTCTCTCTCTCTCTCTCTCTCTTTCTCTCTGTCATACAAATATCACTCCAGTACAAGCCCTCATCACTTTATCACTTCATTCCAGGACTATTGCAATAGCCTTCTGGTTGGTCTCCATGCTTCAAATATTCACCTGCTCCAATTCATCCTTTACTCAGATGCCAAAGTAATATTTCCAGAGGGTAGGTTTGACCATGTGACTCCCCTACGCAATAAATTCTAGTGACTTGCTATTACATCTAAGATCAAATATAAGGTCCTCTGTTTAGCATTTAATGGTCTTCCCAACCTGACCCCCTTTCTGCCCTTCCTGTCTTATTCTTTAAAATTTTTTTCTAATTTACTTATTTATTTTTTAGTTTTCAACATTCATTTCCATAAGATTTTGAGTTAAAAATTTTTCTCCCCATCTTTCCCCTATCCCTCATCTCAAAATAGCAAGCCTACTGAATACCCCTTCCCTAAATCTGTTCTCTCTTATATCCTCCCCTATTCCCCCCTGCCATGTAATCAGTCTATAATCAGTACTTTTCATGATTTTCTTGCATTATTCTCATTTCTTTTCCCAATTTTCCTCCACTTCTCTTACTTGATTTTCAAAATCTTTCTTGAGCTCTTTCATGGCCTGTAACCAGTTCATATTTTTCTTGGGAGCTTTTGATGTGGGAGTTCTGACTTCATTGTCTTCCTCCCATTCCATGCTTTGATCTTTTTTGTCCCCCCAAAAGAAATCTATGATCAGATTGTGTTTTCTCTGCTTGCTCATGTTGCCAGTCAATTACTTGACTTTTGAGCTCTTTGCCAAGGTAGGATTCTGCTTTCAGAATGGAGAGAGCTTTGTCCCAAATTGTTGAGGTTTTTGCAGCTGCCTATGAAGAGGGCACCCTGTCTGTAGCCCCCACAGGCTCTGGCACACTGGCCACATATCCCAGGATCACCACCCAAGATTGCGATCCAAATCCAAGCAGGTTAATGCGAGAGTGATTACCCTCTAAATAGTCGCTTGATCTCCCTATGATCTGCAGGCCAGGAGCTCCAGAGGCAGACACACAGCAGTAGATGCAGCTGCTGCAGCTCTACCACCTCTTGCCCTGGGTGCAGGGGCTGGATCATACTCTTCCATCTCCCTGTTACAACAGAGTTCCTGACTGACCTTTTACTTTCTCTTTGGCATTTATGAGTTGAGAAGTCTGGAAATCCCCACAGCTGCTGGTGATCACTCTCCTGAAGTCAGCTCCAGTCCATCCACTGGTTGGGCTGCCCTGGGGCCACAACCACGTGGCTCATGGGGGACTGTGCTTGGCTCCCAGCCTGGTGTGATTGGCCTTCCTGTCAGCCTGCCAGCCTGCCTTCAGCAGGGAACTTGTTTTTCTCTGTCACTTTGTAGGTTCTGTAGCTCTAAAATTTGTTTAGAGTCATTTTTTTTTCACATGATTGGAAGTGATTGGAGCCAGATCCACACGTAAGTCCTGTTTTTACTCTGCCATCTTGGCTCTGCCCCTTCCTATCTTATTCTTTTTCTCATCCGTGCATTCTGTGATTCAGCAAACTTGGTTTACTTGCTATTCCTTGTATGTTCCTTTTCCTGGCTATCTCCTATAACTGAAATGCTCTCCTTTTTCACCCCACCTCTTGAATTCTTGGGATTCTTTCAAGATTCAGTTAAAAATCTGACTATCTATAGACATTTCCTAGTGTCTCTACTGCCTTTTATTCTAGATGACTTCCCATCTACACTATATATCCTGCATGTATGTGGTTATTTACATGTATGTCTTATTGAGATGTGCATTCCTGGGTGTCAAGGCTTGGATTATTCCCACCACCCCACTGCCTTTGCTCTGATTCATATACTGCTGGACAAAACTGGAGTAAATCATAAAAACCATGTTGACTGGGTCCCTTACAAATGAATGTTATTTAATTTTATTGCAACAAGGCAATACTTTTACGTCTTCCTAATTGGATGTCTATCTGACTTAGCACATTGGTTTTTTCAAACCTTTTTATCCCTCCTCAAACCTTTCAAAATTCTCCTTCCACCAAAACTCTCAACTGAGAACTTTGCCTCATATTTCATTGACAAAATTAAGGCCATTCTCTGAGAATTTCCTTTTTCTCCCTTCTTACCTCATATCATTAAGATACTTTTTGTCACTATCTCTTCCTTTACCCCATCTCACAAAAAGAAGTGACCCTTTTTTGCCAAGGCAAACCTCTACATGCAAAATAATCCCATTCCATTTAGTCTTCTAAAGTTAATTCTCTCCTCTAGCATTACTGATCTTACTTATCTTCAGTTCCTCCCTGTCTACTGGCCATTCCCCAACTGCCTACCAACATATCATGTTTCTCATTTCTTCAAAAAAATCTCACTTGATCCATATATCACTGCTAGTTATCACCCCAGATCTCTTTTTCTCTTTTGTAGCTAAATTCCTTGAGTCCATCTATAATCAATGCCTCAACTTCCTTTCCTCTCATTCTCTACATTCTGGATTCCAACCTTATCATTCAATTGAAACTAAAGTTATCAATTATTTCTTAGTTGCCATATATAATGACTTTTTATTAGTTCTTATTCTTGACCTCTCTGTAGTCTATGCCACTGTCAATCACCCTTTTTCCTTGATACTTTCTTCTCTCTAGGTTTCCATGACAGTATCCTCTCTTAACTAATTTCCTTCTTGTCTTATCACTCTCAGTTTTCATCCAGGTCATGCCTTTTAATAGTGGGTATCCCCCAGTGCTCTGTCCTGAGCCCTTCTCTCTTCTGTTTGTCTGTCTCTCTTTTTAAATACTATTTTGCTTGGTGATCTCACCAGCTTTCAACAGTTCTCAGATTTAACTATCCAGCCATAACTTTTCTCCTGATCTCTAGCCTCTTAGTCTCTAGTCTCTCTGCCTATTGCATAGTTTGAACTGGATGGCCCACAGGCATCTCAAACTCAACATATCCAGAACAAAACTAATAATCCATTCCCCCAAATCTTCCCCTTTTTCAAACTTCCCTATTACTATTAATGGTAGCGCCGTTGACCCGGTTACCCAGGGTTACAACCTAACTGTCATCCTTAACTCCTCATTCTCTCATATTTACCCCATCCATAGCCAATCTGTAGCCAAATTCTGTTTGCTTTTCTTTCATAACATCTCTCTGTGTATACTTCCTCCTCTTCTCTGACGCTGCTAATATTCTGGTACAATCCTTTGTTACATTAGCCCTTATTACTGCATCAGCTTTTCATCTGGTTTTCTTGCCCCAAGTCTCTCTCTACTCTAGTCCAGCCTCCATTCAACTGTCAAAACAATCTTCCTGAAGTACAAGTCTGACCATATCAGCTTTCTGTTTAATCAATTCCAGTGATTTCCTATCACCTTCAGGATCAAATATGAAATTTGCTATCATATAGAGCCCTTCATAACTTGACTACTTCTTATACTTTACTCACCCTCACATACTCTGTAATCCAGTGACACTGGCCTCCTGGCTGTTTCTCACACAGTACATGCCATCTCCTGACCCTGAGCATTTTTCATTGGCTATCACCCATGCCTGGAACTCTCTCCCTCCTTCTCTCAAGCTCTTGGCTTCCTTCAAGTCCCAGATAAAATCCCATCTTCTGCTAGACTAGTGCCTTGTTCTAAAGATTAGTGCCTTACCCCCAGGTTATCTCCAATTTGTGCTACATATATCTTGTTTGTATATGATTGTTTTCATTAAAAAAAAAGCAAAACATTTATATGGTGTTTACCATGTGCCAGGAACTGTGCTAATAATTTTTATATTTTATATATATTTATAATTTTATAATTATTGTCTAATTTCTCTTCAAAACAACCCTGGGAGATAGGTGCTATTATCATCCCCATTTTGTAGAAGAAACTGAGGCAGAGAGGTTAAGTGACTTGCCCAGGGTCACAAAGCTAGTATTAGCATATCTCAGAGATATGATGGGTTTGGTTTCAGACCACCACAATAAACAAGTCACACATTTTTTGGTTTCCTACTGCATATAAAAGTTACATTAATACTATACTGTAGTCTTTTAAGTGTGCAATGGTTTTTCTTTTTTTTTTTTTTTTGAGGGGGAAAGCAAGGCAATTGGGGTTAAGTGACTTGCCCAAGGTCAGACAGCTATTAAGTGTGATCAGGTGTCTGAGGCCACATTTGAACTCAGGTTCTCCTGACTCTAGGGCCATTACTCTATTCACTGTAACACCTAGCTACCCCAAATCGTATTTATTTCTAAAAAAACAATGTATATGCCTTAATTAATAATACTTTATTGCTAAAAAAGTGCTAACCATTATCTGAGCCTTCAGCAAGTTGTATTTTTTTTTCTGGTGGGGGTCTTGCCTTGATGTTGATGGCTGCTGACTGATCAGAGTGGTGGCTGTTGAAGGCTGGGGTGGCTGTGGCAGTTTCTTAAAATAAGACAACAATGAAGCTTGCCACATCAATTGACTCTTCCTTTCATGAAAGATTTCTCTGTAGCATATGGTGCTATTTGATAGCATTTTACCCACAGTAGAACTTCTTTGAAAGTTGGAACCAATCTTCTCGAGCCCTGCTGCTGTTTTATCAATTAAGTTTATGTAATATTCTTCGATATTGTCGTGTCTCAGGAAGTAGGGACTCATGAGGAGAGGGAGAGAGATGAGGGAACAATCAGTCACTGCAGTTCAGAACACACGCAACGCATTTACTGTCTTCTAAAGGCATAGTTTGTGATGCCACCAAACAGTTACAATAGTAATATCAAAGACCACTGATCACAGATCACTGTAACAGACAAAATAATAATGAAAATTTTGAAATATTGCAAGAATTATAAAAATGTGATAGAGAGACATGATGTGAGCCCATGCTATTGGAAAAATGGCTCCACTAGACCTGCTCAGTGCATGGTTACCACAAATCTTGTCCATGTAAAAAAAAAAACCCACCATATCTGCAAAGTGCCATGAAATGAAGAGCAATAAAATGAGATGTGCCTGTGAATACCTGAGAATAGATCTGAACTCAGGTCTTTCTGATTCCAGGTCTGATGCTCTAGCCTTTTCATGTTGTCTCTTCCATTACATTGTGAGCTCCTCGAGACCAGGGACTGTTTTTGGCTTTCTTCCTGTGCCCAGCACATAGCACAGTGCCTGGTACATAATTGGCCTTTACTAAATGGTTGTCGACTTACAGATGAGGAAACTGAGGTCCAGAGGTGTTAAATGACCTGCTTAAAGGTCACATAGGTAACGACAGAGGTAGGATTTGAACCCGGATCCTCTGATTCCAAATTCAGTGTGTTTTTCACTGTATCTCTCTAACCATTAGTCACTATTTAAACTGTCTAATATGTATATGTGTGCATATATACATACATAGATATACACACATACATATACAACATGTGTGGGTATGTATTTCCAAAATTCTTAGTCCATTTTTAAATACAACACTGCATTAAGAGTTTTGGAACACTCTATATATACATATTTACATGTATGTGCGCATTTATATACACATATATATGTGTCTATAATATGTAGGTCATAAATTTTGTCTTCTATAGAGAGCTGTCAATCATCAACAGTCTTGACTAAATTTTATGCTTTTTTTTTTAGAGGGCAATTGGGGTTAAGTGACTTGCCCAAGGTCACATGGCTAGGTTTTTGTGTTAAGTGTCTCAGGCTGGATTTGAACTCAGGTCCTGCTGCCTCCAGGGCTGGTGCTCTACTCACTGCGCCACCCAGCCATCCCTTGACTAAATTTTAAAAAAAAATTCAAATAAGTCTGAAATATATCTTGAGAAAACTTGAGAAAAATTCCCTTCCCTATAGGGAAGAGAGCACTCAACTCCTGGCAAGGGAGGTGGGCCCTCTTATTAAACCTTTCCATGGCTTCCTTGGTAAGACATTTAGGTGTCTCATAGTCCTAATAGTTAAAAAGCTCTTTATGTCTGCTTTCCTCCTTTTTGTTGAAATGAACTCTGACCTCTGTGGCTGCCAAGACCATCTGCCTTTTGTCTTTCGTTACACATGCCTTCATGTACTTGAAACTTGTCATTAAAATTTTAAATATTCTTCCTTTTACTAGAGGAAAGTGGGAGTTAGCTTAATGAACAAAGCTTTGCAGCTTAATGAGCAAAGACCCTGAAAGAAATAACAGCATGTAACTGATAGGCTTCTGCATTTATTTGAGCCAGTTGAAGTGATTTCTGAGCTTTCAGGTGACTCCAGTGAGACCCCCCTCTTCTCTTGGTGGAAGCCAAGTCTCACCAGGAGCAGCATCAATAACTACTATTTATTGGTTACCTACTTTGTGAAAGGCACAGGGGATAGACAGATGAATGAGAAGCTTTGTCTTCCAAGAGCTTTGTTCCTAGGAATTATGTGTGTGCATTTATTGTGCTCCTCTTTTGTACTTATCATACTTGAACTTGTATTCTAATTATTTGTATGCATTCTTCATCTGTTCCATTAGGTTGTAGGGTCCATGAGTACTGGGGCCGTATTTTACAAATCTTTGGGGATACCCAGTTTCTAGCACCATTCTTTGCACCTAGATGACACTGAACAAATGGTTATTTAATTGAACATTTAATTCAGGGCATTTCTAGTGCTTTATTAACGCAGAACACTAAGGCCAATGTAAGTCAGACGCTGTCACATAAATCTCACATCATTCAAAGAGTGCAAGGAGCATATGCTAAGTGGCATGCATATAGTAGGTGCCTAGTTTGTCTTTTTTGAATTGAATTTAAATGAGGGACACAGACAGTAAGTGCTCCCAGAAGCCATCAGTAAATATTGTGTGTTGACTATGGGAACAATCTCAGCTTCAAGGCCCCGCTCAGGTGGAGATCCATGGGCAAAAGGAATTTACTTGGTGGGGCTTCACAGTCAATTACAAAAACATGTACATTGACAGTTCTCCTTTCCCTTCCACTTCCCAGTAGGAATGAACTGCCTTGGACTCTGTTCCACAAGGAAACACAGCCCTTAGGGCCTTCCTTTCTCCTGACATGCACCAGTCCTGAGAAATTTTTTCTCCTTCCTTAAATTATTTGGAAGTGGTCTCTGTGAAATAACCAATTTTATATCAAAGC
The DNA here is from genome assembly GCA_028646515.1 of Pseudochirops corinnae. NCBI lineage: Eukaryota > Metazoa > Chordata > Mammalia > Diprotodontia > Pseudocheiridae > Pseudochirops > Pseudochirops corinnae. The sequence continues at coordinate 119,949,258 of CM053588.1, read as the reverse complement.
TGAAGGATGAGAGTATGAACTGTCACCAAGAACTGATGCTCTGGGCTTACATGGGCCTGAGTTCATTTGGGGGGCCTCACAATAATTTAATACTCTCCATGACTCATTCCTCTACCTGAGTCTCTTGGAAACATGAGAATCTGGCTTATTTTAGCTTCTCCCTTGAGGACTTTTAATTCCCTTGTAAGCAGCTGAGGCTATCAAGGCAAGAAACATAGAACAGGTTTATTACTTCCAATAATGAATGCAAAAAAGATTTCTCTCTAAGCACACAGGTAGTCAAGAATAGTCTCCCATCTAATGGGACTATGTCTCATACATGTTTATTCCTCTAATATACTTTTATAGCTCAATTCTGGAGTTTAGGGAGAAAAAACTAGTAAAATGGTTACCGGAGAATTGAACCCTTTTCTCTGGAGTGTCCAGATTCCCCTTGGTGTCCTTTTGTTCAGGATCCACTGCCTCCTGGTCTACTAGTTCTGTGTACTGACATTCTCCATCTATCCCAAATGGAAGGCAATGTTGCCTAGTCTCTCCCCCATCAAGACTTAGAGGCTCCATCATTCTGCTTTGTTACGGCTGCCAACATTGCCATAGCTGCCAATCTCCCACTGTTGCTATTAAGATTTGAGGTGAACCTGCTGGGACCTCATTCTTAATAATGGGTGGAAGCCAAGTCTCCATAGAAGCAGCAGCAGCAACCATCAATTATTAAGTACTTATCATATTTAAGACAAAAAGATAAAAAGATAAATTAACAGGGTTTGTCTTTAAGGAGCTTCCTGGTGTGTGTGTGTGTGTGGGGGGGTGTATGTGTGTGTGTGTGTGTGTGTGTGTGTGTGTGTGTGTGTGTGTGCACGCACGTGTGTGGGTGTGCATGCATTATGCTTCCTTACTAAAGTGGGCTTTTTTGGAATGAGCCAACCAGGGCCAACATACCTCTGGACCTCTAGTCAACACATTTTCAGCTCTTTTGTTAGTCAGCTATATTCCCCTACCTCTGTGGCCTACAAAAAGCACCCCACCTTCCCGCCCCTACCCTGGGCAGCTCTGCTGACCTCCTGACTTGGCTGCCCCAACCTGGGATTCCCTGTCCTCATCCTAGTGGGTAACTGGGTGGCACAGTAGCTAGAGTGCTGAATCTGAAGTCAGGAAGACTCATCTTCCTAAGTTCAAATCTGACCCTCAAACCCTAGCTGTCTGACCCTGGCCAGCTCACTTGACCCTGTTTGCCTCAGTTTCTTCATCTGTAAAATGATCTAGAGAAGGAAATGGCAAATCACACATTTGTCAGGAAAAACCCAAATAGTGTCATGAAGAGTCAGAAATGATCGAAATGAATGAACAACAGAACCTCATCCTATTTATTTATTTAGATTTTGTTTTTTGCTTTTTGGAGGGGGGAAGGTAGGGCAATTGGGGTTAAGTGACTTGTCTAAGGTCACATGGCTAATTTTGTGTTAAGTGTCTGAGGCCATATTTGAACTCAAGTCCTCCCGACTCCAGGGCCCATGCGCTATTCACTGTGCCACCTAGCTGCCCCCAAACCCCATCCTATGAGAATTAGGACTCTCTCTGGGCTCAGTCAGTATACCCCACCTCCTGTAGTAAGTTACTTCAGTTGAAACCTTTTGGACAACAGAAAAACACTTGTACCCTCTTCCATTTGTTTTTCTGATTTTCAATTTGTAGGATTCCTTTTCCTCCCCTGCCAATATCTAGATTGTTCAAATTACCCTGAGACTAGAAAAAGCCCTCTCCCCTCTCCCCAATTCACTAGAAACACCGGAGGGGAAGAGGACAAGTTGAAGCCACTGAGGAAAGACCTTCTATAAATGCAAATGTTCTGGTTTTCATTATACAAAGGCTACAACTAGAATAAAGAGGAACTAGTCAGGATGAGCAGGTCATATATATTGTCTTCTGGCTATGTTTTTTTTTTTCTTTTTGGTGGGGGGAGGGCAGGGCAATTGGGGTTAAGTGACTTGCCCAAGGTCACATGGCTAATTAGTGTTAAGTGTCTGAGGCCAAATTTGAATTCAAGCCTTCCCCACTCTGGGGCCAGTGCTCTACTCACTGTGCCATCTAGCTGCCCCATGGCTATGTTCTTAATTAGGCCAATCTCAGTTTTCAGACAAAGAGATGCCAGGAAGTGCTTATTGGTGTCAACGAAGATAGCCTGCTTATGAACATAGGACCAGAGATTCAGAGCTATAAGTCATCTAGAACAACTTTATCATTTTGCAGATGCGGGAACTGAGGCCCACAGAAGCCTTGCCCAATATCATACAAGTGATGGATATAGAAATTGAAGTAAGATTCTTTTATTTCAGGGGGCAGCTAGGTGATGCAGCGGATAGAGCGATATCCTTACAGTCAAGAGGACCTCTGTTCAAATCTGTTCAAAGTTAGCTATGTGACCTTGGACAAGTCACTTAACCCTGTTCACCTTAGATTCGTCATCTGTAAAATGAGCTAGAGAAGGAGATGTCAAACCACTCCAGTATCTTTGCCAAGAAAACCCCAAATGGGTCACAGGGATCTGGAAATGACTGAACAGTAACAACCTCTGACATCAAACTTTGTATCCTTTTTTATGAACTGTTTTGTTTTCTTATGCATATGGATTACAGAATCATTGAATGTTAAAGTTGGAGGAGACTTGAGAGATCATCTAACCCCACCCTCTCATTTTATAGACTAGGAAGTCGAGAAGTAACTGGACTAGTCTATGGTCACACAGCTAGTAAGCAGGAGTGGCTGGAAGCAAGCCCTGGTCTTTCAATGTCAGATCTGTGGCTCTGTCCAATAAGCCACACTGACTTTTGCTCTACCTCATTTCCTGTTCTGTCCTACCTGTTGTAATACTAAGAATCCCATGCCATTAGCTGGCAAATGCTTATGCTTAGAAAAATGACCTTGATACCACAGAGAGGGTGGAGTTTTTCTCATTGTTCATTTTCCCTTCTGATCTTCTGGCGAAGCCAGGTTTCACTTTTATGGAGCAAGTGGACCGCCTGATGATAATATAGGCTAGCATGGAAAAAGAACAGCCATTTGCAGATTCTTCTCTCTCAAGATTGAGCTCGCCTTTGTGAGAAGTAGGAAAATATACACGGTGCTTGCCTGTGTCTTATGTAATGACGGTAGCAGTGCTTCAGGCCTGTGGTTTGAGGGACTATGTGGCTCTTTAAGGCCATGGGATGGTAATCTTCATAGTGACTTTTCAAAGGAGGAAGGTTAGCATCAGGAGATTCCCTCAATCTGCTCATATCAACTGAACATCAATCTATCCTGGAAGCTAAAAAAACATGGGTTTAAGCCCCACCTCTGACACATATTGTCTAAGTGACCAGAGGCAAGTTATTGCACTTGTGTTATCATTTGTTTAGGGAACTTCTAGGTGAGGAAACTTCCTCTACCATTGTAGGCTGGTACCTTCTCTTAAATTTTTAGTCTTAGAGAGTTGCCTAAAACATGGAGAAATTAAGTGACTTTCCCAGGGTCACATAACTAATATGTGTCAGAAGCAGATTTTAACCCCAGATCTTCCTGGGCTTGAGGCTGCCTCTCTATCCACTAAGCTAAGCTGTTGCCTCTCTTTCCTTACTCTTTCTTTCTTTCTTTCTTTCTTTCTTCCTTTCTTTCTTTCTTCCTTTCTTCCTTTCTTCCTTTCTTTCTTTCTTTCTTTCTTTCTTTCTTTCTTTCTTTCTTTCTTTCTTTTTTTGCTTTTTGGAGACAGGAAGGTAGGGAAATTGGGGTTAAGTGACTTGCCCAAGATCACAGGCTAGTTTTTGTGTTAAGTGTCTGAGGCTGGATTTGAACTCAGGTCCTCCTGACTCTAGGGCCGGTGCTCTATTCACTGTACCACCTAGCTGCCCTTTCCTTACTATTTCTTCTTAGTAAATGCCTTTGCTCTGAGTTAATTGTGTCTTCCAACTGACTATTAAAAGTAAGCACACTAGTGAGGGCTCATGAACTTTTTGGTTTTAGTTCAGATCCACAGAGCACCCTTTGAACATAAAATATGAGTCTTTCCTCCCCTTCCCCCCAATCTACCTGTAAACTTATAAATGTCAAATTGGAGAGGAAGTTCAGAAGGGACACCACAATAGTAGTACCTTACATTTATAAAGTACATTATGAATATTTGATACTCATAACAGTCCTATGATGTTGGCAAAGATTGTTGTTCTACTTTGGGGACCTTAGAGATCATCTAATCTAATGTCTTAATTTTAACAGATGAAGAAACTGAGGCTCAAAAAGATTTAGCTAATAATTGAGAGAACAGGAATTTTAATCCAGGAGTCCTGGATTAATTCCTAAATTCCTAAATCTAGTATGCAATGGGTAAGTCAGTAGGTCGATTAATATTTACTAAGGACCTACTATGTGCCAGGCATTGTGCTCAGTTCTGGAACATACAAATGAATGCATGTTAATACAATGCAAACATAGTATCTGAGTTCTGAGACCATGGAGTGAAACTGGAAACAAGATAATGCAGGGGTGGGTTAGGGTTAATGTGTCCGGTTCTACTACAGACACTAGATGTGCCTTCTGTATAGTCTCATCATTGTTAGCAGACAGCTAGCTTCTGCCTTAAAACCTCCTGTGCCTCACTTTCTTCTCCTATTTCTGGCTAAGCCAGGATGTCTTTGGATTGCTTCCCTCTGTAGTTAGTTGTGGGATTTGGCCGGCTAATCAATACTGTCCACGCCAGTGAAATGGCTCTTATTTGCTATGATTTGAAGAAAACTTCAGATATGGATGGTTTTCACCCTTGAATGCAGATTAACTTTATTCTGCATCAACATTTGTTTTCTGGGAAACTTGCTTTGACTTCACTGGTTTTGGTGGACAGTGTGCCATTCCCTCTTGTTGAGGTCCTTGTGGGATTATTGATTAGACTCACTAGCGCTCTCCCTTCCTTCCCTTCCTAGCTGAAGCCTTCACCAAACCTGCTGACCACTAGCTCTTGAGTTGATTTTCAGTAGTTCCTTAAATCATCATCAGATAATTTTTTGAGTTAGACTTCAATAAGCTCTGTGAGTGAGTTGGTACTTTCATTGGGCTTCACTATTATAATTCTGGGTTCCTCAGAGAACAAAGAGAGGTTTTTGGACAGCTGCTTCTGTGAAGGATTGAAGCCTGAATTCCTAAGGGGCTGTTTAATTTCTGTTCTTTGGTGTTCTGAGCTTGAGAGAGGTAGCTCTCTGTCTGCCCTCCCTCCCCTGCTGCCCAAGAGAGCACCCAGAGAAGAAGGAATCCTTCCTGATTGGTGAAGAGATACCATACCCTGTACACTGAACTGTGGATGTTTTGCAAGTCTATTACAATATATGGAAGATTAGGAAATCAAATTAAAGCCAAAACACAATTGGCATGGTGTCTATGAGCCTCTCTGCTCGGTGGGGAGTCAGGGAGGGAGGTCTGAGGAGATGGGATCTAAATTCTCTTCTGTTTGTGTTCTTAAACAAACCTAGTCACTTTATTTTATGGACCAAAATATCTTTTTAATAGGTTCCCTGTGTGGGAAGCTGTGTTCTGATAAAATAGAGGGAAGTTCTCATCTTTTATGGCTTAACTTTGGCCAATGAGACAAAAAACAAACACAGCAAACAAATCTGTGATGAGTGGAACTCTGTCTGCATAAAAAAATCTGAGCTGAGCAGGGATCCCAGACCTTGCCAACCCACGCTTTCCTCCCAGACTCTGATTCTAGAGTATGGGACTAGATTCTTCCTGTTCCTCATTTAATTTGTCCTTCTGAAGGTGTGACTTAGGCCATGACTTGGTGTGAAGGTCATGATAGAGAAATTGAGAGTCTCTGTCAGTTAAGCATCAAGTATTTATGGCTATCATCATAATAGGGGCACCAAGAAGGATAAGGTGTGGTCCTGGCCCTACCATCTATTTAAAGAGATTAGACAAGTGAAAATAAACTAGAAAATAATTAAATGTGATATTGACACATGAGTTCTGAGGAGTTGGCACAGGTGACATCAGAGTTCATAGTCTCAATGGCTCCAGAACTGAAATAGACCTTCGAGATGACCTTGTTCATTCCCCAAACTGCACAGACTGAAAGATACAGGGCTAGACGAGACCTCAAACACCATCTAATCTAATCTTCTCATTTTGCAGAAGGGACCAATGAAGCTTGGGTGAAGCTCCAGGCATTTTCTCTAGCTGTCCATCATGTCTAGAACACCGACCTTCCTCTTCTCTGACTACTGATCTACTTGGCTTCCTTTAATTCTCATTAAAATCTCACCTTCTACAGGAAGCCTTCCCTAACTTCTCTTAATCCCACTGCTTTCCCTCTTTTAGTTATTTCCTATTTATCCTGTATATGGCTTGCTATGTAAAGTTTGCATTTTGTCTTACCTATTATATTGTAAGCTCCTTGAGGACAAGGACTGTCTTTTGCCTCTTTTTGTATCTCCAGTGCTTAACACACTGCCTGGCACACAGAAGGTGCTTAATAAATGCTTATTGATTCATTGAAGGTCACAGAGGTAGTGCCAGAGGCAAGATTTGAACTTAGGGCATCTGATCCTAAATCCTCAAGCCTCTTCTCAACTCTAAATTCTTCTTTCTCAATGCCCTTTTCTTTGATTATTTCATCTATTGCCATGAGTTCAATTATTGTTTCCATGGGGATATTTCCTAAATCTATACAGAAAATCCTGATCTTGATTCTGAATCACAATGACATATCACCAAAGCCTACTAGACAACTTTATCTGGATGTCCCACAGACATATCCAATTTAACATTTTCAAAACAAATTTATCCTTTTCTCAGTCCTCTTCCTGAGTTCCTCATTTCTGTTGAAGATGCCATCATTCTTCTAGTCATCAATATCCATAACATGAAGCCATCTTTAGCTCTTATTTGATCAATTGCCAACTTTGTTTTTACATCTTCCCCATCTATCTTCTCTCATCTTTGTCCCTTTATGCTTTGCATCTACATATCTCCCATCTCTTTTCTTCTCTTTTACTCATGTAATCATGAACCCAATCCAGCTGCTCTTCCTGTCTTATTGGGACCAAGGCAATGGCCCCCTCATTGATCTTCTGGTTTCCAATTTCTTTCTTCTCCAATCCATCTTCCACATAAGTACTAAAATAAGCTTCCGAAAACACAGGATTAATGATGTCATTCCCTAACTCACAAAACCTGCTTATTGTCTCTAAGGGGACAAGAAGACAAAAACTCCTTAGCATGTCATTCAAGGTTCTACTCTGGTTTTCCAGACTTATTTTATATTATTCCTCTTTTATGTCCTCTACATTCAAGCCAAATTTGTTGTTTTCCAAACTTACCATTTCAGCTTCCATCTTTGGCCTAGCTCCCATT
>CM053588.1:119904952-119941387 GCA_028646515.1 Pseudochirops corinnae | reverse complement strand
ATATATACATATATATATATAAAATATATGTAATATATATTATATATATATATACATCGTTATTTGCATATTATATGTGCATAGTTATTTGCATGTTGTCTCCCCCATTAGACTGTGAGCTCCTTGAGGACAGAGATTTTTGTGTTTCTTTGACTCTCTAGTACTGAGTACAGGGGCTGGTGCCTAATAAGTCCTTAATAAACACTTCTTGACTGACTCAATGTGCATTTGCCCAGGTGTAGTGCCAATGAAATATTTACAGTGGCCATGGTCACTATAAATATACCTACATGGTACTTGATTGTAAAATATAACAGGCTCTCCATATAGAAGACTGAAGCAAAACATTTATTCAGACACCAGAAAACAAAGTCTCAAAGCTAGTAAGCTGATTCCATCATAGTAGCAAAGAAGCTAATAAACCACAACAGCACAGAAAACCACAGCATCCTTTAGCCTTCCCACAAACCAATATTTTTACTCACAAGTCTGACTGATTCCCTGGGACATGTGCTCTCCTCCTCCCAGTCTAGCTAGCTCTGACTCCCAGCTTCCTGTGGGCTCTGCTCCACCCTTCATCAAACTCCTTCCACCACAGGCTCCATGTGATTATATTCAGCCTATTAGGGGGCAGAGTTTATTTTCAAAGCAGGGAAGGTCTTCAAATTACCTTAGGCTTATTACGGGCAGGGAAGATCTTCAAATTCCCGTTACCATTACAACAGGTTGTGACCATGCTTAGAATTCTTTCCTTCTTCATCTTGGCCCTTCAGAATCTCCATCTTCCTTTAAGGTTCAGCTCAAGTTCCATCTCTTACCACCTTCCTGATTTCTTTAGTTGTTGAGATTCTCTTCTTGTTAAAATTATTTTGAATTTGCTTATCTATTCACATACAGTATTCTCCTGTGGAATGTAAGAAGCTCTTTATTAAGACAGGCATTAGTCTTTGACCTTGTCTTTGTATCTCCACTTCCTAGTAGATGCTTAATAAATATTTGTTGAATTGAGTTGTATTTTCTCCCTAGGTTGGTGGGGAACGTGTGCCGTGTGTGTTTTACCACTGGGTATTTAGGTGGTAGGGAGTAGACATGGGGATTGTACCTGTGTCATGTGCTAATTTAAAAATTAGTCTATTCATGATAATCTGTCTTTGAAATTCTTATTAGAGATTTATTATCCTTGTTGTGGTCACAGAATGCTACAAGATATTCTTAGTAAATTTCAAGGCCTCTTAAAAGAGACTGACCATATGAAAAAACAAAATGGATAAAAAATACTTATTGTTTAGTCCATTGAATTAATCCATCAAAAAAAGTCAGGGACAGACACTGTCAATGGACAAGGAGTTGGATCTAGAACTGAATAGAATGAAAAGCATGGGTTGAATTTGGGAAATTGTATTTAGAATAATATTTAGAATATTTGGAATTTAGAATAATATTGCATATGAAACCCCATATTTTTAACATCAATATTTCTTTGGTGATCTTCTGTGGCTGAGAATTATGGAACATCATAATTTTTGAAAAATCCAAACAGTGAGTGATACAAAAAGCAATTGAAAGGTATATGATGGGCATAAGTTGACTTCTTCATATTACCAATGATGGCTTGTATGTAAGAAATGGCATGAAACAAGCTATCCAAGAGACAGATAGTTGGAAAAGAATTAATCAACCAATATGCATTCTTTAAGTACCTGTCATGTGACAGGAATTGCTCTGTTTTGGAGGTATATAGCCAAAAATGTAACAGTCCTTTCCCTCAAAAAACTTATGTTCTATTGAAGGAGATAATACATATAGATATAGATCTATACAAATGTGTATGTAAGGTACTCTCCCTTTAAGGTATTGTCTTTTCATATGGAACAGTTTAGGCCTGAAAGAATCAGAAGAAATACTTTTGTGTAAAGAAAAAGAATTAATGGGAAAGAATATTTACAACCAGTGTCTCCGATAGAGGCCTCATTTCTAAAATATACAGGGAATTAAGTAAAATCTATAAGAATATAAGTCATTCCCCAATTGATAAATAGGCAAAGGATATGAACAGGCAATTTTCAGAGGTAGAAATTAAAGATGTCTATAAGCATATGAAAATGCTCTAAATCACTATTAATTTGAGAAATGCAAATCAAAACAACTTTGAGGTACCACATCTCACCAGTCAGATTGGCTAAGATGATATAACAGGAAAATGACAAATGCTGGAGAGGATGTAGAAAAATTGGAACACTAATGCATTGTTGGTGGAGCTGTGAACTGATACAACCATTCTGGAGAGTAATCTGGAACTATGACCAAAGGGTTATAAATAATTGCATATCCTTTGACCCAGTAATACTACTTCGGGGGTTGTATCCCAAAGAGATCATAGAAGTGGGAGGAAGACCCGTATGTACAAAAATATTTATTGCTGCTCTCTTTGTGGTGGCAAAAAACTGGAAATTAAGGGGATGCCCATCAATTGGGAATGGCTAAAAAAGTTGTGGTATATGAATGTAATGGAATACTATTATGCTATAAGAAATGGGAAGGATATGGACTTCATAATTTTCTGGAGAGGCTTATACAAACTGATGCTGAGTGAGAAGAACAGAACCAGGAAAAATTTATACATAATCACAGACACATCATATGTGTGATGACCAGCTTTGATAAACTGGACTCTTCTCAGCAACGCACAACTATAAAACAACTCTACAAGTCTCAGGATGGAAGGAGATATCTACATTCAGAGAAAGATCTAGAAAGACTAGAGTTTAAATGGAGACTGAAGCAATCTACACACTATTGTTCTTTTTCATGTTTGGTTTTTTTTTCTTTTTTCCCATTGTTCACTACATTGGTTACAACCCTTCTACACAACCACAGTATTGTACAGTGTGAAAGTATTTGCAGATCCTGTACTTGATTGCATGCTGCCATGGGGGGGAGGGGGTGGTGGAGAGAAGGGAGGGGAGAAAATTTGAAACTCAAGGGATTGTGGAACTGAATCTTGTAAACTAAAAGTAAATAAACAAGTCAATTAAAAAAAAAGAATTAAATCAACTGGTAATGGGTGTAAGGCATAGCCTCTAGTAGGTAAACTATTTGATGCCTCAAAGAATTAGGGGAAAAATTTCAGTTGAATAAAAACTGCTAAAATATTTATGTGAATAAAAGGAACTTTCAGATGGGATTTGAGCAGTTTGGGACAGAAAATGAACTGTGGCATAAATATAAAGAATTGAAAAAGACGTAGGGGGATGCCTCCTTTGCATGTGAATGGTTTGATGGTTTAAATGGGGGTAGGAAAAAAACTGGAAAAATGCAACATGAAGAAACTGTTTCAAGTTCACATAATGTGAGGGAGGAACACATTGAGAACTTATGGCTGGAGATTCAAGACATTATGTTTCCTTAACTCATTTGCATGTAAAAGTTTTAAGATTTATGGTAAAAATTATGTAACTTTTTAGAGGCTGAGGGATGATTAAATAAGGGCAGTTGATTTCTTAAGGGAAATTTGATGAGTTATTACCTCATATGTTAAAGGGGAGTCACTGGGTACTAGAAGGCTCCAATTTAAGCCACTGAAGTACAGGAGCTGAGTCTGAAGATATGCAATGAAGACATCAAAGAACTTTGCAGGAAGACTCAGCTGGGTGTCAAAAGCAGCTTTGTTGGAGCCCTTTGAAAAAACCAGCAGCAAGAGAAGTCTTGACAAGAAAGCTTTGGATACTAATTCTTGATTGGCTGAATAAACAATGAATCTCATTGAAAGACAGCTTCAGTTTCTGTTACTGTCCCTTAACAGCTTCTAGAATAGGAGATGTAAAGTCTCTCAGAAATAACTTATAATTCTTTGCTTCTCCTTCTAGTTTGAAAGGGGGAAAAAGAAAGGGGAAAGACCCTTTTGCAGTTGTTTCGTTGTATAGGAAGAAATGCTGAGATCAAATTGGATGATGTGGGATCCTAGTTAGAGAAGCACAGTCAAGTCTTGTTTGCCTTGCTTAGAGAATTAAATAAAGCTGTTTTCCTCTGAACTATGCTTGCTATAATTTGACTGGTTGATGCACAATTCTAGGGAGTGAATAGCTGACTGGGTTTGTGTGATCCAGAGAGAGCCAGTTTAATGAGCTTTGCGACGCTTTGGTTTAAAGGTAACTGCTAGGCAATTCAACAGCATAACCATTTTTCCAATCCCCCTTTAATAGTGGCTGTTAGTTAAGATCTTGCAAATACTATGTTCAAGAATAAAATAGAAGATTTGCTGGCTGGAGATAAGTGAGGACCAACAGACAAATAGTTAGCAGAGAAGAGGATTTTGTGTGGCACAGTTGTTCCCGAATGGTCAAAGGCATCAAAGCCTGAAGCCCAGAATTGTGAATTAATGATAGCTAATAATAATAAGTAACATTTGTATAGTACTTATTATGTGCCAGACTCGGTGCTAAGCACTTTGCAGTTATCATCTCATTTGATTCTTACTACGACCTTGGGAAGTAGGTCAATGTATCAGTGATGAGGAAATGGGGTCTTCCTCATTCTTCTCAGGATGATGATGGTGATGATGATGATAGTAGTATTTATATAGCACTTTAAGATATGCAAAGAACCTTACAAATATTGTCTCCTTTTATCCTTACGGCGATGTTGGGAGGTAAGTGCCATTATCATCTCTCCTTACAGATGAAGAAAAGTGAGACAGAGAGAAAGAAATGACTTGTCCAGGCTCACACAGAAGGTAAATATATTAGGCTAGATTTGAATTCAAGTCTTCCTGACTTTAGGTCTAGCATATTGTGCCATTCTGATCTCTTAAGGTTCTTGTGTTTTTCTGCTCCATCCCATGTATACTAAATGTATTGGTGATTAAATATGATTCAGGTTTATGTATGGATTGTGTTATGTTTTATTATTCCTGAATTTGCTTTAAAATATAAACATCCATAATGTTATTATTTCTTTTGTCTTACTGCATATAGAGTGTTATATTTAAGTTCTAAACATGCTATGTTGTGAATAATTGGTTTATGTAAATAGATGTGCATTGGTGGGGACTCAAGAGCTAAAATTGTGAGCAAGAAGAGTGTATTTCTCCTTCACTAGGACTACCCCCAGGTCTCTGAGGGAATCTGAAATTTAATCAATTGGTCTTTATCTAGAATTGTAGATGTGTCAATGTGAAGGCAGGTTGGAGAAGGCAAAGCTTTCACAAAGAGTAGGTATTCAAATACCTTTGTATGAGAGTTGTGAGAAGCAACATAGGAGGTGACTGCCCCATGTACCTATTACATATACAAGATAGTTAAAGGCAATTTTGGGGAGGGAAGACATTAAGAACTGGTGGGAATAGGAAAGGCTTCATGTAGAATATGTCAAGTGAACTAAGCCTTGAAGAAAACAAGGGATTCTTGGAGGTAAAGAAAAGAAAGGAGCACATTCCAGGCATGAAGGAGAGCCTGTGCCATGTCTGAGGACCAGTAAAAAGGCCAATTTGACAGAACTGTGGAGTGAGTGAAAGAGAATAATGTGTAACAAAATGAAAAAGGTTGGTTGGGTCTAGGCTGTACAGCATTTTAAATGGCAAATAGAAGATCCTATGTTTGTTTCCAGGAGTATTAGTGGAAAATTGGAGTTTATTGAGTAGGGGAGTGACATGATCAGACTGGTTTGTGGGAAAATTACTTTGGCATCTGTATAATGGAGAGTAGAGAGAAACCTGACCAATTAGGAGGTTATTTCAATAGACCAGGCAAGAAATATTGAAGGCCTGAACCAGGGTGATGCCCTGACTAGGTTGGGAGAGTGAGGGATGACCGGGAGATGATGAAAGTATATCATTGATATACTTAGGATATCAAATGACCTCACAGTGGGCCTCCAGCCTATTAGGTCAATTGTTTGTGGAGGATTTATGGAAGAACCTGGACAAGAGCTTCACAAAATCAGGAGCCATGTAAGGGTTGTGACCTTCCCTTTTGGAGGAAGCCCCCATATAGATGAGATCACAGCTTCACTGATACATTGAATCAATATCTCTATATTACATGATATAATATATATCATTGATATATTAAATGTATTACTTACATGTTTAAATATACAGAGGTAAGCATACACAGATCCCATAAGGAAAGGATATAATTTCGAAGCATTCTTGTGTGCCATTCCTGGTAGCTTTCCAGCCACCAGGCAGGAGAGTGCCTGATTTGGATGGTAGCTTTGATTTTTATCTAATTTCTGCAGGGTTTTCTTCTGAGCCCTTCTGCTGTGTTCTTTGCTGCATAATGAAGCCAGGTGCATCCTGTACTCAATTTTTGTTCTTTTAACCAATTTGTTATTTGTCTTATGAAATACTACTCTCTCCTTACACTGCTTTGTCCTAATCAGTCCCCAAAGAGCATGATCCTCCCTCACTGATGCTATCCTGCCCTCTCCGCTTCAGTCACTCACTCTCCTTTCCTCCCAATCTCATCTGTGCCAGTAAAAGATTTTCATCTTGTAGCCACACACTGCCTCTCTTAGAAAAATTATGTTCTTTGGCCTATATTTTGGCCTTTGGCCAATATTTTCTCTTGAATACTCACTCGACTCTATTCTGTGCCTCCCCCTTCACTCGGAGATGTATTTTCCAGTGATTTATTACTTTTAACTGATTTTTTTTTCCCCATAATTGAATCCTCTGGTGTGACAGGTCCTATAAAAGCTAAAATTCTGCTCTATAATCCTGAGCAGCAGGCACATGGAGAAAAGGAAGGAGTAAGATAGGATTGGATGGAGTAACAACAGCATCTTCTTTCCTAATACTTTTACAAAGTGTACAGACCACTGTTTATACAGACCAGTTAGGTTTAGAGTAAGGTGAATGGAGTATGTGAATTCTGGAAGTCTTAGTCTCTGGAAAGCTTTTAGTCTTATATTATGACTTTTATTTGGCATCACTGGGGAATGTTGTGTTTAGAAAATTAAATTTCCTAGATGACTGATGCTTACCTCTATAAGGAAAATAATTTTGGTTATTTTAAACATTTTTTAAAAGTATGGACTGCAAGCTTCCCAATTCCTTAAATAGCATACAGTGAACATAAGTTGTCTGTCTTGATGTGGCCTCAGGAAAAAGATGTGAGAAGATACCCTCACTCCACACCTTTGCAGAAGCAAGAAGTCCATGGATGTGGAACATTGCGTATCTTTTCAACCTTTTTTTGTTTTACTGATTTTCCCCTGTACCAGTTCTTCCTTTCCCCTTCCTTTATTTAAAGAAATATTATTTGTTATAGGAGATGGCTCTCTGGAAAAGGAAGGGTGAGGGATCCTGAAAGCAATTTTGGTGATGTAAAAACAAAAGATATCAATACAATTTATTAAAAAAAGAAATTATAAAACAATTTTAATGACTGAGGACCATCATTATGAGCCTTTCTTAGTGTACTAGGTTGTAATATAATTGTATCCTCAGGAATTACTGAAATCTATAGGATTTTTGGACCCTACATGACATGGCCGTAGACCAGGGGTGTCTGAGAATCTGTGACCTCGAGGCCACATCTGGCCTTCTAGGTCGTTGGGTGTAACCTTTTGACTGAGCCCAAGTTTTACAGAGCAGATCATTTTATTAAGGGGATTTATTCTGTGAAATTTGGATTCAATCAAAGGGCTACACTTGAGGACCTAGAGGCCTTGAGGACTCAGATTCCCCACCCCTGTCCTAGACTGTTCTATGATTTTGTATGTCTCCATAGTTCTAGAATTAATATAGTTTCTTTCTTTGCAGTTAGTTATTGTTTGTTTCTATCACTATCCCACTTCTAGACAATATCCCCTCCTACTTTTATCTGCCTGTACTGGAAAGCTATATTAATAGGTTTGTTAGAATTGTGTATGAAGTAAGAGTAAGTAGGCTCCAAGTAAAGATTGAGAGACTTTTGTAAGAACAAAGTTTATTCGTTTTAGTGTATAGACTTTGTGACATTAATTTTGCTTGTTGAGTCCTATTTTTCTTACTCATGAACTGGTTCTTGGCTGTATTCTGGAAAGGTCATGGTGCTATTAAGTGACCTCTGGATAAATGAGATGTTATTACAGTTATACCATAGTACCCTCTTGTTCTAAGATGGTGAACCCCATGTGATCAGCTCATGAATCAACACGTAAACCTTATGTCCAACATTTTTGCTCTTTCCAAATGCTCCATTCATGAATCTTATGTCAATGCCCAAGCATACTTTGGAAAACTCTTACCACTCTGGCCTGTTGTCCTCACTCAAAAAATTTGAGAAGGTAACAATGTGACACCACCTTGTTTATTGTCACTAAGTCCTCTTATAAGCACGCACACAGTTCACAAAGCTCAAAGAAGAAATTATTTATTTATAAATTAAAGAAAACAAATAGAGCCATTGGAAAATAATGACACCCATCACAATGTTCATAGCCCCAGTAACTTACAAAGACTAGTCAGTACTCCCAGCAGGTGTTTTCTCTTTGTTTTTTTAGTTTCTAATTCCTTTCTTAGTTCTTGTTGCCTCTCCCTATCATCATCTCCTTTTGTGATTCTTATCTGTCAGCTAGTCTCACCAGTGCAGCTCATAAGGTGTCTTTAGACCTTTTCCAGAGAGAAATCTTTTTAATGTAATGGGCCCCTTTCTGATCCTAAAAGGGGAATACTGTAGGGTTTTCCTGCTTTGTCAGAAGTTATATTTCTCCTTAGATTACAACTCAAATGTGTTGCTAGACAAGAAAGGTCTATGTTCTGGGGTCTGTGATTTGTAGTACGGTTCCCATGAAACTCTGACCTAAGAGACATTCAACCAGGAGTCAAGAACCTATTTTGTGTCTCTCATGTCTAAGTGGGTCTTCATCTCCAACACCAAGTTGAGATATGGGAATTCTGAGGTCCACTGGTCTCTTTTTCTCCTTTACCTAGAAGTTGTTTGTCCTTTCTGAGGGAACCTTTGTCATGGATGTGGAAATTTTACAAAGAACTCAATTTCTTCTTAATCATTTCTCTAGTCTCTGTGAGTCTCTGTGGTTGGCAATTGGGTGTGATTATTCAGATTACCTGAGTCTGCGTCCTCCTTCCCATTAAGGCAATGGCCACCTGGATGGTAGTAGCTGCATAATCCCTTGGACAATTTCATATGCTATGTAATTGGAGGGAGGAGATAAAAATGGAACAGTCCCTCTACTATGATGTAGGGCATTGTTGATAATCAGATTGTAGCATCTTTACTTTAGGATGCATTTTGAATTTTCTGGAGCTGCCGGCACATCAAGGGTGAGTGGGGCATGTTGGTTTCTAGTATAGCCCGTTATAAAAGAATTTCACAGTTCCTGTCCCTGTAGTAAGAAAGACACTTTTTATTTAAAAAAAACTTTATTTCTTGTCTGAATTAACCAGTCACCAAAGAGAATGGGCATTGGCTATACGTAGTAGAACAGAGAAAGAGAATTGTTCATGAAACTGCAGATCTGTGTGAAGTATAGCTTGCTTTTCTTTGTAAGTATATAAGTTCAACTTGCACTTTTCAAAGCTGTCCTACCTGTAAGTGCTTCTTTCTAGCTTTCCTTTAGTTATTTTCTCTGCATTTCTTAAGAAGATGCATCCACAACTCTTTTCTTTCTTCTCTTTTTTTTGTGATCATATTTCTATCCCATCTTGTCTTCCCACCCCAGCACCCAATGGAATAAGTAAAAGATAAATGATGTCCTTGTAATAAGAATGCAGAGTCAAGGAAAACAAATTCCTACAATGGTTATATCTGAAAATGTATGTCTTATTCTACATCCTGAGTGCATCTCCTTTTTTTAAGAACAATGATCATTTATTAAGCTCCAAGTATTGTGCTAGGTTTTGGAGCTATAAGAAAGGACGATGAAACCTTCATTTAAGGAACTTACACCAAGAAGATACTGTCATTTCCTCTTTTGGAAATCAGAATCCATGACATCCAAAAGTGTATGGTCAGAAAGGAATGTGATGGCCATATCTCCAGGACCAGCCTCAGATCAGGCCTCTGAGAAAAGGAGGCTATGGCTCCCTCTCTCTGGAGACACTAGTCCCACGTTCAGTGGCTGCTCAGCCTGGGGTGTGTGTGTGCGTGAGAGAGAGAGAGAGAGAGAGAGAGAGAGAGAGAGAGAGATTTTCTTTGCATAGTCTCAATGGTACTTTCAATTCCATTTTCACTGTCACTCAACATTGAATCTGTGGATTTTCTTTCACAGGGAGCTGAGCAGCAACAGTTTTTGATCTTTGGCAGGGCAAACATAGAGTAAAGGGAATTGTTTTTAAACCTGTTCTAGACAAGGTCCTGACAGGGCAGTGTTCGGGAAGGGACTTCTCCCTTTGGACACAGGTCACAAAAACCTCTGGCTAAGGACTTATCAGGTTTGACTTCCAGGGCTTTATCTGCTTCTTCAGAGGTTGCATGATTGTCTAGACAAAAATAGCCAGCTAAGAGGCAGGAGAAACTGCATTCTTGGTGCCTTAATCTCCCTAGTAAAAGGACAGTTCTTTTCAGAGGATACAGAGCTTGATGGGGCCTTAGAGATCATCTAGTTCAACCTGCACTTTTTTATAGAATAGGAAACTGAGGTACAGATGAAGGGAATTGACTTGCCCAAGGGCAGAGCCAATTCTTGAACCCAAGTCCCCTGATTCTACGTCTTATGCTCCTTCTGTTTTACCAGACTATGAGAAAGATCCAGATTCCCCACTGTGATACCGCATCTAGATCTATACTCCCTTGGCACTATCCCACATTGTGAATTTTCATAGAAATCTGTGAGAGACAGTATGGTGCAGTGGAAAGAGTGCTGAATCCAGATTCAAAAGACTTGAGTTCATAGTCCAGCTCCATGACTTGTTAGCAGTGTGACCTTGAAAAGTCACTTTATCTTGCTGAAGCCCAGTTTTCTCATCCGTGAAATGGGGAAAATGATACTTCAACCTTCCTCTTTTTGAGCCATTTTGTAGATAAAGAAAATGAGACTTGGAGAAGGGAATTTCTCAGGATCATATATGACTGGCAAGTGGTAGAGCCATACTTTGAACTCAGATCTGATTTCAGTGAGAAAGCTATTGTAGGTGGTCATTAAAACTTGAATTTTCCTTAGATTAATCCTTAGATTCATCATACAGTGGATAACAGGTCAGGTTTCTAGCTGTTATGATAAATTTTCACTATTCCCCGACAATTCTTGTTTTAGAAGATATTAGAGTTGCTAATATTGGGCAGAGGACAAAAGAAAGGTGGTCATGTCTCAAATTCCCATCAGATGGGCTATTTTAGAAACCTGCAGCAAGTCGAGTAAGGACAGATCACTCCCTAGAATCAATAACTACACCCGGGGCTGAGAGCTATAGAATGGTTTATTTATGTGTACTGTGATTTATAGTGCGTGTTCAGGGCCTCTGTTTGTGGTCACATGGGCAGAGATAACACTGAGTGCTAAATTATTAAAACCACAAGGGACTTCCTTACTCTGCATCTCCCCTCCTTTGCTGATACAGTGAAAGTAAAAGGTAAAGGTGGCTTGGGCTATGGTCTGGAACCACTTTTGCCAAGGTCTTTAAATTAGATGTGGCTCCTAAACTGTCAAGGTGATCCTAAAACGTTGGGTATAAATATACATGTTTTATATATATTTTTGCAAGTTGAGCCATGTTTTATTCACCTGAGGGTAAAATAAAGGGTAAAGAAACCTTGAGGTATGTCTTATCAGGAGAAGATTCCCTCTTATCATGTAATTATTCCCTAATTTATTGTAATAGGGAAGGGAATAAGCATTTTTATAGTGCCTACAAAATGTTGGATAATGTGTTAAGTGCTTTACAAATAATTCTCACAACAACCCTGTGAGGTAGGTGCTGTTATCATTTCTATTTCACAGTTGAGGAAACTGAGACAGACAATTTAAGTGCTTTGCCTAGGGTCATACAGCCAGTAACTGTCTGAGGAAAGATTTGAATTTAGGTATTCTTGACCCTGGGTCCTATACTCTATCCATTTTACCACCTAGCTACCTATACAATCAGGTAAATTGCCTATATTGTATATAATATATAAAAGTCCCATCCTGTATTGGGTTACCTTAAAATGGGACATGGCTATATGGTCCAAAGTATGATTCAGGAGGACAATTATAGGATTGGACAGCTGGGGCTAGAATGAGTCAAACTGATGTGGACTTGATAGGAATAAGACCTTGGGACTTGGCTCATTAGTCAGGCGAAGGTCAAGATGCAAGTGGTGGTAAATTTTGACCTGGAAGCACAGCCAAGAAATAAGGAACCAGACTGCAGATACTGGAGCACATGGTTACTGAAAGACTGGGGCCCTGGCACCATAATCAGCTCCAGGTACCCTCTAGCAAATGTGGGAAAAGCCCGCACTAATGAGGAGGATTGCTCTCAGATATTATGTCTCATCTTCAGGTTTCAAGCTTTCTAATCAATCAATCAACAAGCAAGTATTTTTTAAAATTAAAAACTTATCTTTATCTGACATTTACTAGCTGTGTGACCCTGGGTAAATCACCTAATCCTGCTTGCCTAATCCACTGGAGAAGAAAACATCAAACCACTTGAGTATCTTTGCCAAGAAAACTCCAGGTCACAAAGAGTTGGACATGACTGAATGACTGAACAAGGACAAATTTTTGATTCACTCTAGTATTCTCTCTGTCATGAGAGGCAGGGAAATATGCAATATAACCAAGGGAAATCTCAAAGTAGTGGCGTTTTTGGCAGCCTTCATATACATGCAGCCACCTCCCTTCCCTAAGCTAGCTCACTCAGGAAGATACAGGTTCAAATCTTACTTCTGATACATACTGATTGGGTGATCCTGGGCACATTATTTAACTTCTGAGTGTCCCAGACTACTCTTTATTGCAGGATTTGCATTAGCAGATAGTTTGCCCTAGTTCCCTGAACCAATGAAATTGTGTATCTGAATCAAAGATTAGAATCTCTTGGTATCCAGGACATAGATACACAGAGTTGGGTCAGAATCCATTGGGGAGTGGGGAGGGAGAGGGAGAAAACAGATGAGAGAGAGAGCAAAATATAGAGACAGAGGGCACATAAACTCAAGTTGCAGCTGGTTTTATTTGGGTGACTCAGGCAAAGCAAAACAGTTTAGGGGTAGAAGATATTCTTTTGTCAGGGAGGCAAAGAAGAGAAATGAAGATGATATTCATTTAGATTTGGTTTTGATGTGACAATTGTTTATTAAACAAATGTAGGTGTGGCATAATGGAAAGCACATTTCATGAAAAGGACAAAGACCTGGGTTCTTGTCCTAGCAATGATGCTAATTCAGATTCTATCTGAATCCACAGATTTGGAGCTGAAAGGAATGTTGGAGGCCATTCAGTTGAAATTTCTCATTTTGCAACTCAGGAAACTGAAGCTTAGAGTTGAAGTGACTCACCCAAAGTCACTTTCAGAAGGGAGAATGATGTTTTACAAAGGAAGTTCAGAAATTTCAAATGAACTTGGACATAGCATCTGGAACTTGAGAGATGAGTTCTGTTCTCTAGAGGTTTCCCCACAATGCATTTTGGTCTGCACAGAGAGAGGTTCATTAACCAGGAAGATTATCTGCTGCTTTTAGATGACACATCTATCCCTTGTAATCATGGCTGCAAAGACTTGAGAGTCTGATCATAAACACATTTTCATAACACTTGCCGAGATTAATGAGTGATAATTACTTTATTCAGTGGTAAAACCTTGGTATAGAGTACATGTCATAGTAGCAATTTCTGCTATTCATATTCTCAAACGAAGCTACATAATGGATTACTTTGAACCTTGAATTTGTTCTGAACCTCTTGCAGACTCTCTTCAGTTTCCCAGCCAGTTGGGCCATTACTCAGAATTTTAGTATCTGCCAACATCACACTGCAGTTATCTTTGCCATCCTGACATTAAATGAGCTACCATTTAAGTGCTGAAATTTCAGGAGTATCCAGGAGAAGCTTTGAAATGTCATAGCTGATGGTTTTAATTGCAACCTAGGCCTCCAAACCCACAGCGGCACATGAATTTGATAATCCCTTCCAAAGCAGAGGGGTTACATTCACATGGACAGCAAATTTTGAGCTGTAACAAAGAAACTGAACCTTGAAAACTCTTGAAGAGTAAATATGGGAGTGGTCCAAGGCCTGAGCACCTGGAAGGAAGGATGAACAGTGGGAAGACAGTGAGAAAGAAGTTCCAAAAAGGGACATGTCTTGAGGGGTCACTTTTACTTTCTCTATAAGAAGTGGAGGTAAGTACTTACTCATTCCTCTTCTTGGGGGCTCAAATGCATCATTTTAGTTTAGTAATAGTCCTTCTATTTGCATAATTGGAATCATTTTATATTGTTTTCCTTGGTTCTGCTTACTTTGCATTAATTCATGTCTTATCTTTCTCTGTATTCATTACATTCATATTTTTTCCAGCCCAACAATATTTCATGACGTTTGTGTGCTTTAACTTGTTTAGCTAGTCCTTAATTGATCCTACCCAGCCAATTTTCTCTCACTATCAACTTTAGAATAGTTGTATTGAGAGAGAAAATTTCCTTGTTAGGAGTTCCCTATTCCAGTGAAATCATAGGTCTGGACAATAAATCCCTGAAGTGTTGTGTCAGAAGCTCTCACATAACATGAAGTGTCCAGAAGAGTGTGTGTGTGTGTGTGTGTGTGTGTGTGTGTGTGTGTAATGGGGCTTGCAGACTCCATCAGCTTATTGATGCATGATGCAACCTCTCCATGTGGAGGATGTTAGAGATCTTATTTCTAGGAAAATTATAATGACAGGTAAAGTAAGTGCTTTGTAGGAACCATGCATCATGTGTAGACATTCCATAGCTGGCTCCATTCAGCTGAATATATAATGAAGGAGAGGTTCTTTGGTTGCTTTTGGAGGCATTCAAAAAAGGTCTATCAACAGTAGTTATCTCCTTCTTTGCTTCAGTAACTCTTAGGAGATTCTTTTTCACTCATAGTATCCTGTGAGAGATGGTAAAGGGTGGTCTTATGGCCTCCTCTCTGGAGCCATGTGACCCCAAGAAACAGGTCTCTGTCCTTGTCCTTTTTATCTATTCTTCTACATTCTAAGTGAAGGGACTAGAGTCCACTGACCTAGTAAGTTTGAAAGGTCATGGGTGGAATTCTGGTGTTCTAGGGTTCCAGAGTCTGAATTCAAGCCAGTGGAACCTCATGCCCTGAGGAGCAAAGAGCAACCTTTGGGAGTGACGTTTGTGACACCAGCCCAGTAGAAGGACTCAATTATCAGTCATGCTATAACTGGACATGATCTTGGTGGGATCAATACTATGTAGAAATTGAAATGTTTCAAATCTACTTTGCAAGGGACTGGGGGGGTGTAGGGGAGAGTGTTCCCTTTGAGGTATTATGGGGGTGATGGTACAATGGTTGTACATTTGTTCTGCCAATATCTTTTATTGGCCAGTATCCCTTTTAAATATTTTTTTCTTATTTTATACTTAAATACTAAAACTTAAATACATGATTCAGAAAGAAAAAGAAACATTATAAACTTAAATATAAAATAAGAAAAAAAATGTCATATGCACAGTAGAATGTAAGAGAGAATTAAAATATAAAATATAGCATATAATAAAATATAAAAATAACTATAAAACTATAAATAAATAAAAATATAGCATATAATAAATTATAAAGAATATGAATAAGTAAATATATAAAAAATAAATAAAAATATAGCATATGATAAAATATAGCAATAAATTTCCATTTCAAGAAAGCCTACGTAATAAATACTACGTGTTGTGTTGAGAGCTGTCCATCTTTTCTTTGCTTTCTTGTAGGTTTTCTTTTGTTCTCTGCCATGTACTTTTTATTTTGTTCTTTTTATCTCCTTTCCTCTCCCCATGTACAGGCTACAGTTAAGCATGGATGTGTTCATATATAGATATATACATACACATACACACATATACACATACAGACTTGCACATAAACATAGACTTTCCCTATCAGAATCTGTTCCGAATCTTTATTTTTATATTTTATATTTTTTATATTTTATATTTATGCTTTTATCCCTTATTTCCTATCCCTTCTGACTCTTCTGCCTTACGTCTGTCCGCTACTTGGCCCTCTGGTTACTTAACCTATCTCACATCTATAGATCCCTTTTTTATCCTCCCCCATCCCCTTAGCATTATATTTTTATCCTAAATTTAGAAGACTTTTATACTTTTCCAATGTATATGTATTGCTCCCTCTTGAACCCATTCTCTATGAAAGTAGGTTTCCAGAACTAATAGCCCCCCTCCACCATCTCATTCCTCTGTATAGGTTCTTCCTCTCGAAAGTCATTTGTATGAGATAATTACTTTTTAGCTGTTCCTGAATTGTTGTTGTTGTTGTTGTTGTTTGCTTTTTAGAGGGGATAAGGTGGGGCAATTGGAGTTAAGTGACTTGCCCAAGGTCACACAGCTAGTTTTTTTGTGTTAAGTGTCTGAGGCCGGATTTGATTTAGGTCCTTCTGACTCCAGGGCCAGTGCTCTATTCACTGCACCACCTCACTGCCCTGTAACTGTTTTACTTTTTGAAGTCATGTTATGCTTGGGTCTATCCCAATCTTTTCTTATGAAATGACCAATTATTAATAACAATCTTAGACATATGTTTTACATTTTACATTAGATACAAGGTAAACAGTCTGTCCTTATTGAGTCCCTTATAATTGGTCTTTGGTATGTACCTTATATTCTTCTTGGTTCTTGTATGTCAAATTTTCTTTTAAGTTTGTGGGTTTTTTTGTGCTTTTTTGGAGGGCAATTGGGGTTAAGTGACTTGCCCAATGTCACATGGCTAGTTTTTGGGTTAAGTGTCTGAGGTCACATTTGAACTCAGGTCCTCCTGACTCCAGGGCTGGTGCTCTATTCACTATGGCACCTAGTCACCCCTAAGTTAAGTTTTTTTGAAAAACAAAGTCCTGAAAGTCTGACAATTCATTCAATATCCATTTTTTTAAATAAATTCAGAATTTTGCTTAGTTTTGTTGGGTATATTTTCAGGTGGAAGCCCAGTTCTTTTCCTCTTCAATATATAGTATTCTAAGACCTGTGGTCTTTTAATGTAGCCACTACTAGGTCTTGTGTGATCCTAATTGTGATGCCACCATATGTAAACTGGTTTTTATTTTTGTTCATAATATTTTATCCTTGAACTGGGTTTTTTTAAATTTGACTATAATATTCCTCTTCTACCCCCAAAATTGATTTTCTGCTCCCGTCTTTAGAAATCAAAATGCTCATATATGAAAAAGGCAGTGCTTAATGCTAATAAACACAACACTCCAAGTTTTCATTCTTTTCCCCTGTCTTACTTTCTCTTCCTTTCCATGTCTTGTTTTGATATTTCAGCTGCTTTAGGGAGCCTTTATTCCATATATAAACCATTCCTCCCTCCCATCTTTCCTTCTAACAAGTTCTGCTGACTCTTGCTTCTAATTTTTTCTCCCCTCCTCACATCCTTCTCTGGAATATGTTATAGAATTTATAGTTAGAAGACCAGGGCTTAATTCCTAGCTCTGACACTTACTAGCTATGTGACCAATCCTATCACTCATTCTATTTGGGTCTCAGTTTCCCCCTCTGTAAACAGGGGATAATAATAGTTGTTCTACCTCCCTCAGAGGTGTGAAAAATCTACATGTACTGACCTTGGCATAGGGGAATGGGGAAGAGCAGGGCACAAAGACAGACACGATCCTTGCCCTAGAGTAGCTAGGATTAGCAAATACATTTTTATGCTACTGGGGATTCTAAATACCCTAGTTATAAAAAAAAATAGGTTAAATAGCCTCATATAATTTGAATAATCCTAGCCCTGGTGAGCCTAGAATTTTTGTGGTTTTAGGAGACCATTGAATTTTGGTAAACAAAGACTACCAAAATAAATGAGAGGTGTTATTAATGACAACTATGTTGCTATATGACATATTATTAGAATCATAGATTATCAGGTCTAGAAGGGACCTTAAGCATCATGTAGAGGATGAAAAATTCTCTTTACACTCTACCTCCTCACCCACTATGATCATCTAGCTTCTTTCTACCTGAATACCATTAGTTATATTCATATATTATATTAATAAATCCTTCATTCTCAAAACATCCTTGGGAAGCAAAGCCACATGGCACTCCCCACTACATTTTTCTCTTCCCTGTATAGGGAAATGGTTTTGTGCATTGAGCTTTTAGAGAGGAATCAAATGAAACCTCTTTATTCCCATCTCCACATAGCTCTTTAACCTGCAAATCCTCTACTGTTTTCAAAAGGAGTTACCACAGGCAAGGGAAAGGTACAGTTTTGGGAAGGAAGAAAAGAATCTGATTCAGGGTCTTTGCTTCAAACTATGGGGTTTTTCAACTTCAAAGACCTTTCTCATTAGTCAAATTTATTACTATTGTAGGAAGCAAACATATGGATCAAAACAGCAATTGAAAGCACTATATTCAACCCCCATCTTATGATAACCCTTCACATTATATATTTTTATTACATTAGAGATCTCAGAGCCTTTATCTCATTCGAGTGTTACAACCAACCCTGTGAAGGAAGTGGGGCTGTTATTCACACCTTACTTAGCGTTGAGATGATTAACATTTAGAAAAATTAAATGACTTTTCAAGAGACAATACTAAGTGACAAACCCAGTTTTTTTGACTTCTAATCCAAGTTCCCTTCCCATGATTCCATGCTGCTTCTCTCATCGAAAGAGTATTTCTCAGTTCCAGTTCTGAGTTCTTCCCTCCCACTGATATGGCATCAGTCTGGTCCATTTTAATAGCTGAGGCAGATATTCTCTTCCCTGGTTCCTCTGTGAATGGCACAGCTGGGCTTTTCTGGTGACTATATTTCACTGAGGTAGGTCAGGAGGCCAGCATGACTGGGGATTCTTTGAAATCATGATTCTGAAATATATTAGCAACTGTTGTAAGGTCTATTTTTCCCCAATAACTTTAACAATTCGCTTCACGTCTATTAAATTAAGTCAATTGGAAAGAAATAATAGACCTCATTCTTCAAAGTTAACGTGAGCCTGGTACTCACAAAGAATACTGGCGCTCACCTCAGTCCTCGCCTACCTCTGCAGACTGGCATGATGTTGCTTCCCTAACAGAGAAACAATCATATCATTTGGGACCTAGAAGGTCATCTAGTCCAACACCTACCCAATGCAAATGTAACCTTTGCAATTTTTGACATAAATCCATGGGATTTAGAACTAGATGACGCTTAAACATTATCTAGCTCCCTAAACGATATATGTCTCCCCCCATCACATCTGGCATAAAATCATAGGACTTAAAACAGAAGGGATTAGTCATGGATTAAGGATCAACTAATCCAAACCTTTTATTTTGCAATTTAAGAAACTGAAGTAAAGAGATATGCAAAGACTTGCCAAAGGTCACACAGGCATAAAGTAGAATTGCTAATATGTTCTATCTCAACACATTTATGTACCAAGAAGTGGAAATATAGGCCTGTCTTTTGGAAGACTTCCAAAGATAAAGAAACCTATATCTCCACAAGTATCTCCTTTCCCTTTAGGGCAGCTCTAATTTGCAGTAATTTTTTTTCCTTTCCTGAAAGATGGCATGATGATCCTTCCTTAACAATGATAGAACCTATATGTCTTTGACCCACAGTTCCTAGATCTTATCTTGAGTCACAAAAATTCAATTAAATCCAACAAATGTTTTAAAAGTGTCTACTATTTATAAGGTACTCCTTCACTAAAGTTCTACATCACTGCTTCATCATGAATTCCTGAAGGCTATGTCAGCAGAGGCCAGGTCTTTTGGAAAGACTTTGAATGGGAATCTGGTGATGGACTCTATGTCTATTCTCTGTGAGTCAGCCTCTCCAAGTTTGGAGAAGCACAGTGTAGTGGACTGGTTGCTGAACTTGGAGTCAGGAAGATGTATGTTTAGATACCACTTCTGACAGTTACTAGCTGTGTAACCCTGAACAAGTCATGTAACCACTTTGAGACTCAGTTTACTCATTTGTGGCCTCTAAAGTCTCTTTCAGTTCTAAATCTGTGATCTTATGATCAGGTCACCAGATCACTCACAAAACAATGAATCTTTTAGTTATAATCACTTTCTTAGTCACAGAATAGTAATGATTTGTGTTGGTTGAAAGAATACTCATGTGAACAAAATTGCAGGTCTGGAAGATATATTGACATGTGCAAGGAACTGTGGAGGAGATACAAAGATGAAAAATGGCACAGCATCTGCCCTGAGGAAGCTTACCATCTAATAGGGAGATTATGATTTATGTATAAACATAATGACAAAGCAGAATGTGATAAAGACAGAGTCAGTCTGTCAACTAGCTCTTAAGTGCTTACCATGTGCCAGGCATTGTACTAAGTATTGGGCTATACAAAGAAAGCCAACAACAACAACAACAACCAAAAGCTAGTCTCAACTCTCCACAGTCTAGTAGGAGAGATGGTATACAAACAACCATGTACAAACAAAGTATACTGTATACAATCAGATGAATACTATATACTGGACAAAAAAAGATATAGTCTCAGAAGAAAGGCAATAAGATTAAGGACAGGAAAGACTTCTTGAAGAAGGTAGGATTTTAGCTCAGACTTGAAGGAAGCCAGGAAAGCCAGGAGGTAGAGTTGAGGAGAGAGAGCCTTCCAGGCATGAGGGACAGCCAGTGAAAATGCTGGGGGCCAGGGGATGGAGAGTCATGTATGAGGACAAACAAGGAGACCAATGTTGTCGAATCACAGAGAGCCAGATAAAGCATCCTAAGGAAAATTTGAGGAGGGGGAGACTGCTTTTAGCTGGGTAGCTCAGGATAAATCTACTTCCTCTTCTATTTACTAATCCTTCAAATACCTTCTCAGAATTACCGTGTTGTCTTTTCCCCAGGGCAAACCTTCCTACTTATTTTAGTTGTTCCTTATTTGGCTTCATTTTGAGTTCCTTCACCATCCTGCCTACCCTACTCTGGACATGCAGCATTTTGTTCTTAGTTATCAGTCAGTTATTAAGTTGAAGACACTTAAACATGATTAGTATCTGACTTTTCTTTGTAATTAGATTCCATAATTAGAAAACCTCTCTCTGTCTTATTGAAGTTTCACTTGAAATAAATGGCAATAAAATGCCATCATGACCATTCAGAAATGAACAAGCAGAGGGTCCAGAATGAATAAACAATGGAGTAGAAAGAGAGTTGGTCATGGGGTCAGCCAGAGGACCTAAGTTCTAGTGTTGGCCCTGGCACATCTTAGCTGAATGACCTTGGGGCGAGTCACTTTGCCTAGTTGAATTTGGTTTCCTCACTTTCAGATATGGGAGCTGGATTACATTATTTAAAAAAATCTCCTAGTTTGTAATTCTACATATGAGTGAGAGAGAAATGTCAAGAATACAGAAAATGTTTCATTTCTGGGGATGAAGATTCAAATTTTCTACCAGTGGAAAATATACATCTTGATATTTCTGAGGACTCTGGTAGAGAGCCCAGCAGTAACCGGCCCCATTTCCCTTGGATTAATCTAGCTAAGGAAGGCAAGGGAAGTTAATCAAAACCAAATTTCTTCTTAGGAAATATTAACTCATCAGCTGCAGGGAAATTCTGTGATCCAGATGGACACCTGACAGACTGACATCAAATTTTCACAGAGGCAATTAGTTGCCTTCATTTAGATCTATTCAATTATAGAGTAACAATTAAGCCTCAACCTGAAACATTAAAATATGAGTAGCCTTACGCTGAGAATATATAAGGAACATCAAGGTGATGATAAGGGACAAACAGGAAAAATCTAAAGTAAAATGATGATGATTTCTCTGCTTCTGTGCTCAGCCCTCATCTCCAACCCAATCTGAGGTGGCCAGTTTTCCTTGATATATTCCATCAGTCATATGCTTTGTCTTGGTAGCTAAGAAAGTTCCCTCCATATCCAGGAGCACATCAACTACTTGTTCCTCTCCTGGTTATTGTAAGGGGGGGGGGTGCTCCTCTAATGTCATTTTCATCCTCATCCTCTGATTTGGCCAAAATGTTCAACCACAGTGAGATGGAGAGGACTTCCCTAGCCCACTCCAGCCAGAAGTGATTTCTCTCCCCTATGGCTAGCCCTCCAAATGTTCAGAGAAAGGATTTCAATGACTCCTCATCTATTTCCTGATCATATTCTATTTGTAATGTAGTTATGTAGCACATAGCTAATCTCTCCAGCTAGACTGAAAGGTCTCTGAGGGTAGAGACAATGCCAAATTTGCATTTGTACTCCCTTTAGTGCCCAGCACATGGGAATAGGGACTTGGCTTAAGATTTTTTTGTTACCAGGAACTCCTAGGTGAGGAAATTCTATCAACCAATGCAGGTCAGCACCATTTTTGCCACTTAAGAGTCTTAGAGAATTTTGTAGAGCATTGAGGGGTTAAGTGACTGACCCAGAATCACACAATATGTATGTATCCTGCCTCTTACTCCTAAGAAAGGCAATGAGACATAGTGGATAGTGAGCTGGCTTAAGAGCCAGGAAGGTCCTGCACATAGAAGGCCTAGGATTCCCTCCTAAAATTTTCTCAGAACCTTTTGTCTGAATCTCTCCTTTACCCACATCATAAAATTCTCTCTCTCTTTTTTTTTTTTTTTAACATGTTGTATCCTCTTTATTATGTGGTAAGCAATTTTAGTAAAGGGACTGATATTTTTAAATCTTTATATCCTCAATGCCTATTATGGCAGTTTGTACATAGTAGGCATTTAAATGCTTGATGAATTGGAGTTTCTGCATTGAATTGAAATGAAAATGGAATGGGAATAATTCTGAAAAAAGGTTCAGAAGAGAACTATAGGATTAATGAAAAGATTGGAGGAAAAGGACTCATGAGAAAGATTGGAACAATAAGTCTGACTAGCCTGGAGAGAAAATATTTGCAAACTTCCTAAAAAATTAAGGGCGGTTACAGAGAGGATTATGAGGAGTTGTTTTCTATCAATACATCTTTAGGGCTTGGTTGAAGGAAAAATTTTCTAGCAATTAGACTTACTCCAAAAGGGTTGTGGCAACTTCGGAGGTAGTGGCTTCTCCTTCATAGGAAGTCTTCAAATAAAGGCTGGATAACCATTTACTGGGGATGTGTTTGGGTAGAATGTGGGAATATTTGAGAATAGGGAATATTTTATATTCTTTATTTATTTTTGGTATTCTGATCATCTAGTATAGTACATTGCACATAGTAGGTGATTAATAAATTCTCCTTGGCTGATTAATTGGGTATGGGTTGAAACAGATGGGCTCTGAGGTCCCTCTATAATCTGAGTCAATGTGATTATGAAGACAACCATGGGGGAATTGTATGAATTAGAGCATAATGGATTATGGTTCTATGTCAAAAAACAATTCTTGCCAAGAAGTACCAAACATCAGAAAAGAGTGGTAAGATAGATTCTGAGCTTTTAGGGAGAGGCCAGCCTGAAAGGAAGAAGGTAGATGAGAGGGTATCCTAAGGCACTTAAAGGAGGTAGTATAGCATAGTAGAAAGAAAACTTTTTTTTTTTTTAGCAGACCTAGGTTTAAATCTCACATCAAGTCTTTGTTATCTGTGTAATACTGGGAAAGTTACTGAACCTCCCTAGGCCTCAGTTTCTTCACATGAGGGGTGAGGGATGGCCTCTGAGGTCTCTTCCATATTTTTGTTCCATAGTCTGATAAATCTTACACATCACCCCAAATCTGTTTGGGAACTTTCTTTTAGGACTAAAAGTACTAACTCCTGGAAGTTGGGAGTCATTTATGTCAAGGCACTGGCCCATTAATGGAGTTTATACATTCATTTAAGGTGATACGAACAGAGGAGCACTAACAGAACTATGCAGCTGTTGGGATCAGGCTCCCAAACATACCTTCAAGAGAAACATTGATTAATAGAGAGATCTTTTGTTTTCAGGCATCCAGGAATCATAATATTGTTTTAGCCTAACCGAATGCCATGAGATTATCAGAAAAATTCACTCTTTTAACAGCTATGTCTATCTATTCATTTATTTATCTAATACCTTCATTAGCACTATGCTTTATTTTTTTAAATAAAAAACCCAGAAAATTCAATATCTGCTTTCTAGAACTTTTACCCTAGCACTCCTGAGAAAACTTATAAGATTTAGAGCTGGAAGGAAGATAAAGATAATTTATTTTCACTTGGAGAGTTTCTGAGTCACAGAGAAGTGAAGTAACTCACCAAAGGTCACACAGGTAGTAATCTCTTGAAAAAAAAATTTCCCTGCCTTAAAATCACGAAATGATTCTAAATGCATTTGGTTTCAGTATCCCCAAAGGCATCTTTCCATACCAGGAGTTAATGATCTGTACAAACTCAAGTCTAAAAACAAAATCATCTTTAATTTGTAAGAGTGCAGAAACCATCACAACCCATTCTCTATTGTTATTTCAGGGGATGGGAGGGAGGATTGGAGCTTTCTTTGCAAACCACCACAAAATCCAGGATTGTTTATTTCTTTCCTGTTTGTTTCTTAATAAGCTTTTATTCTTCCTGTGAATCAGTACTTCTTCCTGGGCTGAGAACCCAGTGTGCTGGCTTCAACCTCGATTGAATTTTTACAGCAAGTTATAAACCCTTGAAAATAGGATTTATAATGGAACGCTGATACAGCCCTAGCTATGTTGACTAGATGGGTGCTCTCATAATACTGGGTACTAATAAACTCCAAACTTAATACTCTATAGATTTTTCGTACTATGAATCATGCTGACCCAATTCTTTACCTCAACTCTTCAGTTCCATAGTCTGTGGTCCAGCAGGTTCACAACATACAAGTGTAAGTGTCACTTGGACACCCTTCTTATTCTAAAAGAAATAACAGGGGGTTTTGTGTGTGTGTGTGTGTGTGTGTGTTACAGTTAACAAACAGGGAACAGGAGCACAGGTTCCATTGATGGAGAGACCTTTGGAGGTCTTATTGTGTATCCATGATAGAATCTAGGAAGACAAAAGTCCAGGAAAGGAGATAAATGAAAGTACAGACATTTCCATTAAAAATGAATCCAATTAAATAAATCAGAGCTTTGGATAATTCAAAGGATTTCCCATCATTCTTAATTTCTTCCCCAAACATGAGAGCACAGTATTTTTCCCTGTCTGGTTTTGTCTATTTCCATTTGATAAATGACATTTCCTTCTTCCAATAAAGGTGGTTATGAGAACAGAAGGATATGGCCTTGTTATTTCCATTTTAATATAAGAGGCTGTGGTCCCATTCATGTTAGAATAGTTCATGAAGAAGATCATGTCAGTCAATGAAATTTGCCTTTCTGGTCCATGTAATGAGATATAGAAGTGATGGGCTCTTTGCTAGTGATGGAATATATATAATGAGGGCCGGGAAAGGAGGCATTTGCCTGGAGACTAAATGATCTGATTAAAAAGGTTTTTAACCAAAAAAAGATGGGAGGGAGATAAATGCCCAAATATAGCTATTCAAACATAATAACGATCATATCCAACATTTTTATGCTTTCGTTTAATTCTCCCAAC
The DNA here is from genome assembly GCA_028646515.1 of Pseudochirops corinnae. Classification (NCBI taxonomy): domain Eukaryota; kingdom Metazoa; phylum Chordata; class Mammalia; order Diprotodontia; family Pseudocheiridae; genus Pseudochirops; species Pseudochirops corinnae. The sequence goes on along the minus strand of CM053588.1, from coordinate 119,915,789 downwards.
AATCCTGTGAGAGAGGTCCTTTATTATTTCCACTTTACAGTTAACCAAATAAAGTCAATAAGCAATTACTAAGTGCTTAGTATGTGCCAGGCCCTGTGCTAAAGCCTGGGCATACAAAGAGGATACGAACATAGATGAAGTGACAAAGGGCCTGCTGCTCTAGACTTGAGCAATAAGAGTTCATTCATGAAGTCAGGATGTAGGAGACTTAGTAGACATGACTGTGCCCTCTAAGAGTTGAGAGAAGAAAGAAAATGCCGGATAGATTATGTGTAATAGTTAAACAATGGCATCTTTAGGACCCAATGACCCAATATTCTAAAAAGGAAGTATCTCTGGAAGAATGGGAAGCTCAATAAAGTTCTGATGACAGAATCATGATTGATTCCAATAATGACAAAAGATATCAAAATAGACAGATGTACTTGAAAAGGGAGCTTATGGGGGCGGCTAGGTGGAACAGTGAATAGAGCACTGGCCCCTAGAATCAGAGGACCCGAGTTCAAATCCGGTCTCAGACATTTAACACAAAAACTAGCCATGTGACTTTGGGCAAGTCACTTAACCTCAATTGCCCTATCTTCCCCCCTCCAAAAAGGAGGAAAAAAGGGGAGCTCATTAATGCCTTACATTCGAAAGGACAAATACAAGAGATGGTTGTGTGGGCAGACAACTAAGGCTACTAAAAAACTGTGGCAAGATCTTGTAAGAATAGTGCCAGACAAGCAAAAACATAATATATATTGAAACTCGCAATATGAGGGAAATAAAAAGGAAAAAGGACTTTTTTGGGCTATGTTAGGAATCAGAAGATTAAAGAAGGACTGTAGTTGGAGTGAATGAGAAAATAATAATGGATTATGGAAGAAGATTATGGAAGGAAGAACTAACTACTCAATACTTATTTTGCTTGGATTTTCTCTATAAAAGATTGTAGGGAACTGAAACCTAAAATAATGAAAGACAGGATAAGAGAACACCTAACTAGGTGCCTTCAATTCAATTCCACTTCATCTTTCATATAAATGATAGTTATAGTGTTGTTGTGTTGGTGGTGGTCTTTGTTATTCAACAACCATTTATTAGGTGCTTACTATGTAAGGCAAACTCAAAAACAAAATAATCTTTGCCCTCAAAGATCTTGCATTCTCCTAGGGGCTATATCATGTGCAAAAGTGAGTAACTGCAAATTGCATTTGAGTTAATATGAAGTAATTTCAAGATAGAGGAAGTGTTAATAACCAAAGGAATCCTAAATGGTCACCATAATGATAGCCAGCATTTATATAGCACTTTAAAATTTGCAAAGTTTTTTACATATGTTATCTCATTTGATTCTCACAAAAACATCATGAGGTAGGTGCCATTCTCATGCCCATCTGTGCATATGAAGAAACCGAGACAGAAAGAGGATAAGTGACTTGTTTAAGGCCTAGCTTGTAAGTATCTGAAGACAGATTCAAAATCAGATCTTTCTGCCTCCAAGTCCCAGGCTTTTTCCACTGCACCCCTTAGCTGCCTTCTATAGGAAGCTACTGCTGAACTGTGCTTTGGAAATAGTCAGAGCTTCTAAGACAGTGGTTCTCAACCTGTGGGTCGCGGCCCCTTTGGGGATCAAATGACCCTTTCACAGGGGTCGCCTAAGACCAACGGAAAACACATATTTCCAATGATCTTAGGAACCGAGGAGGTCTCCAGGCGGGTCTGCCCACATGCAGATACTCCCACATACGAGTATTAAAGGGTCATGGCATTAGGAAGGTTGAGAACCATTGTTCTAAGAGCTGTAGGTAATGAGGGGGTACATTCTAGCCATATGGGACAACTTGTACAAGGACATGACTGTGGAAGATTGAATGCCAGTTACAAGGGAGAAACCAGTAGGCCAGTTTGATTGGAAAAGAGAAATAAAAGAGAATAATATGAACTGATTAGAAAAGCAGTTGGGAGCCATAGTAGGCATTTAAAATCTTTTGTCCTGGAAGAATGTTATAATAAGTAATAAAATAACTAGTCAATGTTATTGATTAAGTACCAACAGTGATACTTAAGACATTTGGGGGGTATAGGAGAGGTGTTGCAGGACTAGATATTTTCTAATTTTCAAAAAGGCAGATATTTTAAATTATCAACTAGTTGAGCTTGATGATGATTTTCAGCAGAGCTAGTTCTTAAAGGGATAGTTTGTGACCTATTAGAAAGGGAAGAAGTGATCATTTAAAGTCAATTTGTGTTGATTAAGAACAAGTGATTCTAGACTAACCACGCTTATTTAAAACAAAAACAAAAACAAACAATATCACTAGCCTTGTAGACTGGGGGAAAGATGCAACTCTGATGGGCTAGCTACATTATTCTGATGCCAAATGTACACTTGCCAAAAAGACTATTTTATGGAGAACTCACACAGGACAAGCACTCACATGGTGGTCACTCTCAAGGTCTCTCTCAAGAAATTTGGAATTGATTGTGTGATGTGGGAGACACTGGCACAGGACTGCCCAGTGTGGTGTGCCTTCATTGGATAAGGTGCTGTGTTTTAAGAGCAAAGCAGAATTAAAGTAGTTGGAAAGAAATGTGAGATGCACAAATTTAGAGAATCCTCTCCAAATGTTCATGTGAACTATGTGTGTCTGACCTGTGGTAGAGCATTCTGAACTCGTATTGGTCTGATCAGCCATAATCAGACACACTGTGACTTGACTCTAACATAGTAAGGTCATTTTGATCCTCTTTGAGAACAAAGGACAACCAATCAACTAAACTAGGCTTTTATTCCAATTTCATTCTGGGTACAACTCATTTATTTATAGCACCTATCCAAGATATTTGTAATGATGTATTAACTCAGTGAATTACCTGCCTGCCTGATCTTTTCCAAGTGACTGTGGATATCACAGAGGAGACTCTCTTGTATCTACTGCTCAATGGAATCATCATGATGACGTCCACAAATAGAAGCAATGCTAGAACCTTTCCAATAATGGGAATCCTTTTTTAAATTTGAATTTTATTTGGGCAGGGCATATGACACGATAAATACCTTTGGTGAACTTATGTCTCATTGTTTGATGTTGATACTCAGATTTATTACCAAAGTAATGTGTGTGGTCATATCAGTCATGGAATCTGGCATTATCTACACATATGTGTGGGAAACACCTTCTTTGAGGAAAACCTTTAGCCCTTTATTTTTACCTATTGATACAAATAATTTTTGGGGAGGGAATGTGATCAACAAAGATAGGACAAAATAGGACCTTACGTTCTCTAAAGTTTGCAATCAATTGTGTTACCAGTGAAGTTATGTTCTGCTCTATGTGCTCATCTATGGGTAATATGGTAATTGCCTGCATTTTAATAGATAGGAAGTGACCAATTATCAATGTAGTTTTCATTTCATTTCAGAATCAGCTGTCTATTTACAGCTGGATCATCAACTGCTGAAAAAGGAACCAAAGGGAATCATAATAGGGATGAATGTAAAGTTATATATTTGGGTTCAAAAAGTCAATTACAAAAATATAGAATGTGGAAGATGAGTAGAAAGAATTTTAGTGGACTGTAATCTCAGTAAGGCTTAGTTGTATGATTTAACCAAAAGAGCTAATTCAGTTTATATTGCATTAATATATACAATTTTCTGAATAAAAGAGGAAATAGCCCCATTGTGTTTTGTTCTGATCATATCATGTCTGTAGTATTGTGACAAGTTATGGATACCATGTTTTGGAAGGGACATTGATGATGTGGAGGTTATCCAGAATAAACTGACCACAATGCTAAGTGGTCTTGAGACTGTGATACATGAAGATCAGTTGAAGTAACTTGGAGATGATTAGCCTGAAGAAGAGATATCTTAGCAAGTACACAGTAGTCATCTTTAAATATCTGAAGGATTTTCATGTGATACCCCAGCACCTAGCATAGTGCTGAATGCACAGGAAATACTTAATAAGTGTTTGTTGAATTTGTTGATGAATGGTTGACTTGACTGGTTTACATAACTCCTTTTTTTCTGCTGAAGCTTTTTGATTATCAATAAATCTACTCATCCAATATTAACAAAAAGTAGTAATGTGTCTTATACAGGATATTATGGGAAGGGGGATGAAGGAAGAGTCTAAGCATTAGAGTATAAATGACCACACAGCTGAGGAAGAATGATTAGACTAATTATTTCCCCTGCAGAGATTACAGTAGCCTAACCTAACCTCAGGATTCATTGTAAACCAGCATAAGAGCCCAGTAGAAAGCCTGTTCCTCTATTGAGGGATATTAGAATTGTTTTCTACTGGGATTGGGAGAGGTGTGAAATTGCCTTAGAGTAGGACAGAACTTCAGGTGTGACTTTGAAATACTTTGACTTGATGCCCTCCCTTCTAGATTCTCACTTCAGTGGAAATACCATTTTCTATTAGATATCAGTAATTCTTTCTGTGTTTTAAAGGAACTTTGCATGCAGAATGGAAACTCTTTGAGGATGGCTATACAGAGAAAAGTACTCTCTGTTCTCATTATACAGATGGAAGGTTAATGCAGGCCCTAGCTGATCTAACCTGTTAAGTTAAGGTAAATAAAGAAGAACATGTTGGCCCATTATTATACAATAATTGAGATTCAGTGTTTGCCTGAGAAGTTTTATTTCAGCAAGCTAATAGAGAACTGTTCCCTTTTCTTGTTTGTGATTTGAATAGAACTCAAAAGAGAGAAGGTACACATAAAATAATAATTGTATATATAATATACCTATATACAGACATTGTTTGTATGTGTATCTCTCTCTGTCTCTGTCTGTCTCTGTCTCTCTTTTTCTGTCTCTCTCCTCTATCCCCCATCCATAGGGTTGTTGTGAGGATCAAATGTGATCGTATTAATTAGACTGTGAGCTTTTTGAAGACAGGACTGATTTTTTCCCCCCTCCTTTTCTATTCCCAGCACCATGCACAGTAGATGCTTAATAAATGTTTATTGATTGAGATACATATAGATACATACATACATACATATATATATATATATATATATATATATTTTTATTTTTTGGTTGGCCAAATGATTTAACACTGCCTTTATAGATCACATTACTCTTGTCTATCTCTCACTGTGTGTGTATACATATATATGTAATTATACTTTAAATGGAGTCTTTGTCCAAGATGGCATTATCCATATTAGAGGAAAACAGTGCTTCCCTTGCTTTGACACCACCATGGTAATGTCTAGAACTGATCCTGGGCAGAAATGCAATGGAAGTGATGTTTGTCTATACTCAGCCCTTTGTCTGTGCCTATTCCCCACCCCAGCTGCCCTTTTGCTGCTTCCCAAAAGCTTTCGGCTGCAATTTGCTTCTCTTCTTGAAATTTTCCTGTTTGAATTTCTTTTGATTGACTGCATATTTTTACAAGGGTTTTGTTTTTCTTTCTTTTTATTCAATATGAATTTGTGAGTCAGAGTGGGGATAAGGTTAGAGATAGAGCAGCAAAAGGAAGAAAGAAAAACAAGAAAATAAAAAGATCATTGAAAGTACTTAAAATGCATGGAAGAAAAAAGAAGGAAGGTCAAAGAGAATCACATACAAATGGTTCAGCTTTGAAAATTATGTACTGAATTTATTATATATTTTAAAAGAAAAGTAAGCTGTACATAATAGAGAGCCACAGTTCCATGTACAATCCTTTTTTTCTGCTTCACTATTTATATGGGAATGCATTTTCTATTTGGTGTTTAAGTTTAAAATGAAAAAGATAAAAAATACCAACTTCCTTGTCCCATTCATGTATCAGTTTCAGCACCACAGGTGTTGACTGGGTGTAGGCAAAAGGAATTAGGCTCCGGTGGGCAAGGTTCTTACACCAACCCATGCCATGCAGAATGTAAGGTAGTCTGATAGAATATGAACTTCTTGGGCGGCAGAGACTGATTCATTTTTGTCTTTGTAACCCCAGCATCTAACAGTGCCTGGCACACAGTAGGCTCTTAAAGAAATATTTGTGATTGATTTATTGATATAAATAGCAGCAATTGTTACGTAACACTGGCAGCTAGGTGTCACCGAGCTTGGAATCAAGAAGACTCCTCTTCCTGAGTTCAAATCTAGACTCAGACATTTATTAGCTGTCTGACCCTGGGCAAGTCACTTAACCTTATTTGCCTCAGTTTCCTCATTTGTAAAAGGAAAAAGGAAAATCACTGTTTGCCAAGAAAACCCCAAATGGGGTCACAAAGAGTTGGACACAACTGAAAGGACTGAACAATAGGCATTTTGGTATTTGGGTGGCTTATTGGCTTGGCAAAACAAACCTATGCCTGCCCCCCCGTAAGATACTGGACCCTGGTAGAACCAGCATAGGGATTCTACCATTTGCTTCCTATGGCCTCTGCATTACTGAGTGCTTCAGTTTGCCAAAGCTATTCAATATGCAGTAGGTCCGGGAATGGGATATTGTTATAGAATACTCTTATGTCAGAACTATGGAACTCAACTGTCAGGTTTAGCTCACCCTTCTCTCTCTTTTTTTCTTTTTCCCCATCTTCTTCAGCCTTTTTTGGCAGGATAGGAATTCTGGATACCCCACTCAGTGTCATGTGCTCTGGTCACTGCCTCAGGACAAGGACGCCTTTGTCCGCTCTTCCATGGAGAGCGAAATCCTATGATGAGACCTGACTCACCTGTGTGTATTCTCTGGGGGATAATCCTTGACTGCCAGAGCCATACAGTACAGTCATCTCTTATGAAGTTTGGCTTATACACTCTTGTCTGATCATAGGATCATATGCCTATAGATGGAAAAGATTTTGGAACTTAATTCCTTTATTTCAAGGATGAAGACACCGAGACTCAGAGAAGTTAAGGGACTTGTTCAATGTCACATTAACAAATCACAGAACTGAACTCCGGTGTTATGACTGCTTCAGTGTCCTTTGTATCATGAGGTCTGTGGCAGAGCTATCTGAGATCCTAAGTTTAACCACCTACCCCTTCACAGTAGATAAGGTTCTTTTTTTTTTTTTTTTGGTCTTTTTGGAGGGGGAAAGCAAGGCAATTGAGGTTAAGTGACTTGCCCAAGGTCACACAACTAGTAAGTATCCCATGTCTGAGGCTGGATTTGAGCTCAGGTCCTCCTGACTCCAGGGCCCGTGCTCTATTCACTGTGCCATCTAGCTGCCCCTAGTAGATAAGATTCTAACAAGGGCACCTAACTAAGCTTGAAATTCATGGCTCCTGCTATCAAGTAGTTAATCTGATCAACCATGTTCTGATTTGTAGTATAATTATCCATGGATGTGTCATATCTCTTCTACTGCACTGCTTGAGGGCAGAGACCATGTCTCACTCATTTTTAATACCTCCACATTGCCCTGCATGTAGTAGATACTTAATAACATTCACTGAGTTAATGTGCTAATGGGGGAGGTCTCAGGGGTCCTGTGTCCTGGTAATACATTAATATAACAACCACAATATTGGTCTCCTGGAGACAATATCTCTGTGTTTTTGTCTAACATGTTATTGACTTAAATGGTGGGAATATTAGGCTGGATAAGAGGGTGCCTTTTGCTTGTACTGCTCCTCTGTTCCCCAGAATTGCAAAGAATAGCCGCCCTCGTCATCTATGCTAGGACTGGGCCTAGTTACAGACATAGGGAATGACGGCTGATGAGGCAAGCAGGCTGTCTCCTGGGTTTCCTATGCACTATCTTGTCTATAGTGATAGGCTCTCTGAGACGCTAAGGTTATAGGCAGACATTTAATTGATGGTGAAAACTAGAAATTATTTGTTATTGTCACTATTGTGTTATCTCCATCCAGATAAAGTAAGTCAAATTTATCCAGCAGAGTCCTGAAGGAGCCCTTGGGTAAGGTGTATTCTGATGAAGGCTGGGGATATCCACACTCCTTGTTCAGCTGTCATTTCTTCCTTCCTGGACTTGACTAAAATTGAAGAACGTCATTCATTGAAAAGCTTGACACAAAATTAATCAAATCTAGCTGCCCCTTTCCTTAGGGATCCCACAATCCTGGACTTCAGAAAGTTACTACAAAGATCACAAGGATAAAATTGGAAATATTAAAACCTCTAAAAGAACATTAATTTAAATTATGATAATATGACCTATTGTAAAGAAGCATTCTGGGCTCCCATCAGGCCAGATTAAAAGAAAGTCTCTCCTTCCCCCCCACTCCCCAACTCTCTTTTGGGAGGGAAAAGGGAAATTACATATATTGCTGGTAAGGAGTTAGAAATAAATGGGTCTACTTAGAATATTAAATTCTTTGTCAGTTTGATGGAGATATATGAAAGATACACCTTCCTTACCCAGGAATGGAGGAGACAGTTTCTCCTATTTCTTTTTTATTTTTGTTAATTTTTGCTTTTTGGAGAGAGAAAGGTAGGGCAATTAGGGTTAAGTGACTTGCCCAAGGTCACACAGCTAGTTTTGTGTTAAGTGTCTGAGGCTGAATTTGAACTCAGGTTTTCTTGATTCCAGGGCCAGTGCTCTATTCACTGCGTCACCTAGCTGCCCCCTCTCCTATTTCTTTAATCCGTTGCTGAGAGTGGGTATAAATAAGTAGTGGCAGAGGAGATCATGGTGAGGGATGAAAAAAAAGAACAAAATCCTGGCCACACCAACAATATCCATGGCCCCATCCTGTTACTAAAAGAACATTGACATAAGAGTGAAAAAACCTAGGTTCAAATCCTGATCCTGATTCTGATTCTGGTCAACTCTATGGCCTTGGGGGAAGTCACTTGCACTCTTTAAACTCTAGTTTCCTCATCTGGCAAATGGGGATAATAGTATTTGTTCTTAGAGGATTCCTGAGAAAATGAATATGAAAAGACTTTGAAAACTGTATATGAGTAGAGAAATGTAAAGTGTTAGTGTTATTGACATCAGCTGAGCCAGAGTTAGAAGTCTGGGCTAGGGAAGAGATGCTGAGGCAAGCTGGGTGCCGTGGTAGTCCATGAAGACGGTGGTCATGGAAGATCTGGAAATATTAGTTAGGGGATGACTCAAGGTGCTATAGTGAGAATAGTTGCTATAGTGGGAATAGTTTTGATTTTGAAGTCAGCAAACCTGAATTGATTGTATCATCTCATTGACTTTTGCATCTAATTCAATAGTTCCCTCTGCAACATCAGCAATAAGCATTCAACTATCTGTTTGTTGGGTATTGCCTTTAGTTTCAGGCATCACACTTTGTTGTGTAGAAGTGAACACTGGGAAACTGGAGTCCACCTAGAGAAGACAACTGGGGGGGTGGGGAATAAAACCAGCCTAGTAAGCAATGGCAGAAGAAAAAAAGGACATTTAGCATGAAAAGAAAGGCCTGAGGGAGAAATTATAGTCATCCTCAAGGGCAAGGGCTTATCAGAAAGACAAATTCTATTTATTCCATGTCATTTTAGAGGTCAGAACTAGGAGATGAGTCAGAACTAGGAATAGTAGGTGGAAGTTTCCAGTCAGCTTCAGCAATATTTTTCATATCTTTTCTTTCTTTTCTATTCTTCTTGCTATGAATCTATTCAGGGACTATTGTAACATTTTTTTTTAATGGATCTCCCTGTTTTGTATGATCCTTCTCCCTTTCTCCCCTATAATTTGCTACCAAGTGCTCTGCTTCATTTGAAATTCTTCATCATCTTCATCATTCCCTGCCTAGGGTAAACTCATTACCAAACATACATGACCAGGAAACTCATTATTATAAAGATTGCTTTATCTTTGCTACTCATATCTCATCAGTATCTTCAGTTACTTCTGCCTTTCTTATTGGAAGGCTGGAGGGCAGAGAAAGAAGTTTTTTTTCCCCATAGCCTACCTTTATATAGAAGACTCAAAATTCTCGACCAGATCTTCATTTTCCATCAGTTGCTCTGCTTGGTTTCAATTTCATCATCATTTTTATCATCCCTCTACAAAGTGCCCTCTGGCAATTCTTTCCCTCCCCCTTTCAGCTTCCTTTTGTGTATTATATTCCCTTATTAGAATGTAGGCTCCTTGAAGTCAGGGATTGCTTTTCCTTTTTAAATTTGTATCCCCACTGCCTAGCACAGCACCTGACACATACTAGAGACTTAATGAATGTTTATCACATACCACCACCACCACCATCACCATCCACCATCACCATCACATCCCTTTTTAATCCACCATACTAACTGAGGATGTCTTCCTTAATAAGGAACAGCTCTTATCAATCAAGTCATTCCCTCAACCTCTGAAGGTCCCCTATTGCTTTTGTTATAAAATGCCTTATGCCCTGCATTCCAAACAATACAATCCAAATTCCCAATAATCTACTCTCAACTTACTTTTCTAGACTCATCTTCCTATTATTCTCACTTATCATATGACCTAGTCAAATTAAATTATACTTCATTTCCCCAAATAATGCGTTCCTTTTGCCTGTGCTACTTTCCCACCTCCACCACCTGAAATTCTATCCATCTTGCACGATACTTCAAACTCTACTTCTTCATGAAGCCTTTCCTTTTTTTAAAAAAACTTTTATTTATTTTAGTTTACATCATTCATTTCCACAAGATTTTGAGTTACAAATTTTCTCTCCACCTTTTCCTTACCTACCACCCCAAAACAACCATCCCATTGTATATAACCCCTTCCCCAATCTATTCTCTCCTATGTCCTCCCCCATCGTCCCTCTGACTTTCTGGTAGGACAGGATGGATCTCCCTACCACAGTGCCTGTGTATCTTAAGTTCCAGTTAGATGTAGTTAATAATAATAATAATAATAATTATTGTATATATTGTAACAACAAGCACCCTAGCATACCTAGGGCAGCTACTAGCACAGGTTCTTAGAT
>CM053588.1:119883772-119904452 GCA_028646515.1 Pseudochirops corinnae | reverse complement strand
TGAATATGTATCTATCTTTCTATCTATATATGCAATTATTATTATTATTATTGACTACACCCAACTGGAACTTGAGATACACAGGCACTGTGGTTGGGAGATCCATCCTGCCCTACCGAGAAGTGACATAGGAGAGAATAGACTGGGGGAGGGGGGACACACTGGGATGGCTGTTTTGGGGTGGTGGGTGGGAGAAAGAAGGGGAGAAAATATGTAACTCAAAATCTTGTGGAAATGAAAGATGATGTCTAGCTTCTTTTTATGACCATGGCTTTCTGGCTGTCCAATAATTTTAAAATTATCTCTTCTGGATTTCTTTTCCAAGTCAGTGTTTTTTTTTTCCAGGGATATATCTCACATTTTCTTTTATTTTTCCATTCTTTTGGTTTTGCTTTATTGTTTCTTGATCTCTTATAAGTCATTAGCTTCTATTTGTCCATTTCTAATTTTTAAGGAATTATTTTCTTCAGTGAGCTTTTGTATCTCCTTTTCCATTTGGTCAATTCTACTTTTTAAGGGAATTCTTTTCTTCATGGAATTTTTGTGCCTCTTTTTCCATTTGACAAATTCTACTTTTTAAGGAGTTCTTCTCTTCAGTGAAATTTTGTATATCTTTTTCCATTTGTTTCATTTTGCTTTTCAAGGCATTGTTCTCTTCATTTGATTTTTGTACCTCTTTTACCATTTGCTCTAGTCTCTGTTTAAAGATGTTATTTTCTTCAATAATTTTTGTACTTCCTTTACCAAACGATTGATTCCTTTTTCATGATTTTCTTGCATCACTCTCGTTTCTCTTCCCAGTTTTCCCTCTACCTCTCTTGCTTGATTTTTAAAATCCTTTTTGAGCTCTTCCCTGACCTGAGACCAATTCATATTTTTCTTTGAGGCTTTGGATATAGTAGTTTTGATTTCATTGTCTTCTGAGTGTGTGTCTGTCCAGGCCAGCCAGACTCGGGAATTCCAGGGGTCCCAAAGTACCTGCCGTAGCCCCACAGTTGCGCACAGTCGCCCCAACGACCCTGCAGGTGCTCTTAGTTGCCCCAACGACTCTTCAGAGTAGAACCCCGGATATGTACAGAATAGTCCGACACCTCTCAGTGGAGTGGCCAGGCGTCTTTATTGTCTTACAAATCTCCTCTTGCTGCTGCCCCCCCAAGCCTTATTCGCCTGCCCCTTTTATTCCCTTTCCGTCTGCCCTTTTGTCAGGTGTCCCAACAACAGGATCCTGATAGGTGGGGAGTGCTTCTCCATTGATGGTGCATACTCAATGTCCCAGTGTTTGACGTGCAGTCATTGAGGCAGAATACACACCTGGATGCCTCTTACCCACCTCAGGTTTTCCTTGTTAGCAAGGGCACACTGACCGAGGTCAGACATTTAGGTAGCTCTAAGGGGCCCTTACATGTGTCTTCCCCTTCCTCTTTCTTGTCACCATAGTAACTTTTTATAGTCAGATTTTTTTTTCTGTTGTTTGCTCATTTTTACAATCCATTTCTTTACTAAGGTTGGAATCTGTTTCCAGGGTGGAATATCCCAATGTCCCAAGGTTCAGGGGTTTGTGCAGCTGTTTTCAGAACTAGGTTTTTTTGGAGGGAGATCTGTAACCTTTCCATTCTTCCAAGGTGATATGTTCTAAGGGGAGGTGTGATTAATACTCTCCTGGCCTGTGTTCTCATCTGTGTGTGACCACAAGTACTCTTTTTATTTTTTTGCCCTGGAACTGTGACCAGGGTCCCTGCTCCACTGCTACTATAGCTCTGGTGCCACTCAGGAATGAGACTTAGATCTGAATATGGTTAAAGCAACAGAGTTCTACTTCTAGTGCTTGCGAAGAGATCCCTGTAATCTCCTTCTGACCAGTTATTCAATTCTCTTATTGTCTGTGAGTGAGGAGCTCTGGAAGCAGTCACTGGCATCACTGATTCAGTTACTCCTAAGTCCTGTTCCTAGTTTACTGGGGCCCAAATTATACTGGTGTGACCTGTGTTGGACTGTGCTCCAACCTCTCCCTGGTTAAACAGACCTTTCCTGCTGACCTTCTAATTTCTCTTGGTCTAGAAAATTGTTTTACTCCATTCTTTTTTTGGGTTCCGCCACTCCAGAATTTGTTTTAGGGCATTATTAAAGGTATTTGGAGGGTTTTGGGGGAGAACTCAGGGAAATCCCTGCCTTTTCTCCTTCATCCTGAATTCACCCCCCAATCAGCAAGCATTTTGAAAACACCTATTATGTGCTAGATATTGTGCTAGGTACTGGGGATATGAAGATGGTTCATGAACCAATCTCTACTCAAAAAAATCTTGCTGTGTAACAAGGGAAACAATGTGTACCTATATAAATATATACAAATATATATACTCTCTATATTTTTTCATGATGAATTTCATGTCCTGCTTCTATTACTTCATACAGAGGAGTAAAATTTTAAGTATTTATTCACCTTCTTCCTTTCATTTAAGGTCACTGAGCAATGACTTTTAGATTTCATTACTCACTAACTCATTTGAGAGGGTCTTGTGGCTCACCATGCAGCCATATCACTTCTTTTCCCAAGTCAAATATTCTGAGTAACTGTTGGAAGGTTAGGGTAAGCAAAATTCTTGATCGCTTTGGGTAATAGTCACGGGACACTGAGGTAAACTGATTGACCCATATGGTGCCACACTGGCCAATATCATGGAAAATAGAGACCACACTGCACTTTGAAAGACCCCACCCATTCCAGGAGGGTAAGACCTATGTCCAAGGAACCCTTTTGCCATTCTTTTAAAACTGCTGTGAGCTGGTACAGTGGATGGAATGCTAGGTTTGCAGTCAAGAAGACTCAAGTTCAAATGCTACTTTAGACACTTAGTAGCAATGTGACCTTGAGCAAATCATTTAGTCTATCCAAGCCTCGGTTTCCTCATCTGTAAAAGAGGGGTTTGATTCAATGGCCTCTAAGTTTCCTTCCGGCTCTGAGTCTATGATCTGAGGATCCAACATAATTTTAGAAACACTGCATTGTACTGCTATGAGTGTCTTGCCTTCTATAAGAAATCAGACATCTTTTGGATGTCTAAATAACCTCTCATTATCAATAATAAACAAAATTCCTACATGTGAAAGTGCCATTATCACCCTTGATTTTGTACATGTTGCCTCCTTGTCTATCTTATATCCTGACTACTTATTACTCTTTTCCAGTTTTTTTTTTTTGCCTGATTCTATAACATGCCCCTTTCCTGGTCATGTATATTTTCAAGCTTCTCATCCACTAAAGAGCTAATATGTATTCTATGTTAATTTTCATGATCCCTGATTGGGAATTCTCCATCCTGAAGGTAGAAAAATGTAATCTATCTTGGTCTAGGGTGAAGGGATGGGGAGGCTCAGTTAAAGATCTAAATCACTGCTGCCTTGAACTCAGTATTTTAAAGATCACACAATGTCCTGAGGGGATGCTACAAGCTACTACTTGGACAGTAGATTACTGATGTATCACAGGACATCATTAAAGGACTCTGAAGGGTTTTCACATATTTGTCTTTTTTTAAATAGCTAAGTGCAAGAAACTGTAGTGACTGAGTCAGTTCTCAGGATGAAGTGATGGAGGGGATTGTCTTAGTCTGATAGCTGAGGTGGGGAGGGAAAGATAGCAAGAGAAATAGGAAAGGAGAATAAGGGAGATGGAAGAAGGGGAAAGGAGAGGGAAGGAAGGAGGAAAAGGAAAGAGAGAGAAAGAGAGAGAGAGCGAGAGAGAGAGATTAGAAGAAGATCCTTCCCTTTATTGAGTTATCTCATACTATTCCTGCTACTTGGTGGATGGGAATAGGACTAATATGGATACAACCTCATTGCACTAAAAATATATTTATTTGGTGGGAAGTGTCCAGGGAATGTTTCTCCACTTCGTTCCTTTGAATAGATTGCTTCTCTACCTTCCCTTGGGTCCCCTTTCGCCATTTTATGTGAAACATTGATTTTTGTCTTCCAGATCCTTTCATGGAGCTTAGAGTCTTTCAGCAAAAGCATCACAAATCATTATCAAATATCAGGTCTCTTTGGGGAAAAGTGAGGCCATTTCTGTTGTGGCCATTCTTCATAGAACTGTAACGTCTGTTGCTGCCCCTGCCATCTTTCTGGGTTTCTATCTATGGCACAGCTTTGTCTCTTTGAAGCTCTGGTTTCTGAATCCCACATGAGCTCAAGCTGGCCTTTTTTACCTGACATGGATTGACATGAAGAAGTGATGGCAGCTGATTGACATAGAAAATGTAGTTTAGGAATCTGGGCTGAGTCATGGACTCCAGGGCCATAGAGTTTTTCCTCTTCCCTCTGGTCTCTATTGAAATCAATCATAATGCCAGTCTCTCACATTGCAAGGTGCTTTAAACTTGTACCTTTCAAAAGGGTTTCATATCTATTATCTTGTTGAATATTGTATTTGACTACCTGGCTCTCCCATTTATTAGCCACCTCAACTCCCCAACCTTTAGTTTTCTCATCTGTAAAAGAGGGATGATAATAGTGTCTCCAAATACCTCCCCAGGTGGTGGTGAAGATCAAATGAGTGATTTATGTGAATGTAAAATGATTGTGATTCAACTCTGCAAGAGAGGCAGGATATAGATTATTGTTTTTATCTGCTCAATACTCAAATACATCTCACCGATGTGGCCATTTCCCTCTAATGATATAGACCATGACCAGTGTATGCCTTCCAGGCCTGTGAGACTCATGCTTGTTTCTTGCTCTGTATTTAGTACTGTGGACTTGTCTAATAAGCCAAATGATCTCAATTTCTTTTGAAATTACAGAGATATATAGGCTCATCAATATAGATCAGGAAGAGTTCTTGGAAACCAATAAATCCAACTCTCTCCTTTTACAGATGAAGAATCTAAGACACAGAAAAGGTTAAGTGATGTGTCCAGGGTCACACAACCAATGTCTGAGGTGGGATTTGAACTCCAATCTTCCTGTGACTGCAAGTCCAGTGAAAACTACAGACTGCCTACCTTGTTTCATATTATTTCTTGCTTTGACCATATTGCCAACCCATCTTCCTTTTCATACACATGACATCCTTTACTTTGCTTCACTTTCCTAATTCTCTGTTAGCGTGTTACAGCCTGTTCATGGCTACTAAATGCTTTCCAGTGTCCCTTAGGTGATAGTCATTTTCAGGTCTTTGGAGACTAGCACTCAATGTCTTGTGGCCACATGCCATTCATTTAATGAATGAGAAAATGGAGCTAGAGCTTGACTCGGAACCTAGGTTTCTTGACAAGTAGTGATAATACTTATTATACCACTAGAAGGAAATCATGAAATCACCCCCTTAAAATCTACAGGAAGCTCAAACTCATTCAATTATGTAGTGGCTAGAGGTGCTGTTGGTTCTGGGATTGGCAGCCTGAAAATCTCTTAGCTTGAATCAGCCTTCCTGCTGATATGTTTCCTTATGGGTGAGTTTCCATCTCTAAACTTGAGACAGAAAGAAAATTGGGAAGGGTGTTGTCTCAGCCCAGGAGGAATTCAAACAATTTTTTTTTTTTAGTTTTAAAAAGAAAAGGAATGAGAGATTAAAGTAGTAAGTGCCAGGGTTCGCTACTTGTGCTGCTTCCTCTCAGATTCCCTAAAATGTTGCAGCTGTTTTTTTTTTTAAATCTCTTTCTGGCCCTACTAAGCCAAGCAAAATTGCTTTAGTCAGGGTCAGTAACATGTCAAGAGAATCAGACCAGCCTCTCTCTTGCCTCACCTTTTCAAATTGACCTCACAAATCTCTTCTTTCTCTGTATTTTTAATGCATTTGGGATTGATCCTGCATGATCTTGTTAGTACTTGTACATTAACCTTGTCACTCCTGGGAAGACTTTAAACTCTGGAAGGACAGGGACCTTAGATTATATTTTCTTTGTTTCCTATTGTCCTGGTGCTTAGTAAACATTTGTTAACCTGATGTGCTAGTAAACTTAGGCCTGAGGCTACATGCTGTCCAATCAATCAATATTTATTAAGTGCCTAATATGTGTTAGGAGGACAACTAGGTGGCACAGTGGATAGAGTGCTGGGCCTGGAGTCAGGTAGACTCATCTTTCTGAGTTCAGTTTTGACCTCAGACCCTTAGCTGTGTGACTTCAGGCAAGTCACTTAACCCTGTTAGCCTCAGTTCCTCATCTGTAAAATGAACTGAAGAAGGAAATGGCAAGCCACTCCAGTAAATGACTAAGAAAACCCCAAATAGAGTCATGAAGAGTCAGACATCATGAAAACAACTGAACAACAGCAACGACAACAACAACAAAAGGTGCCAGGCACTATAATAAGTGTTGGAGATACAAAAAGAGGTGAAGACAGTCCCTACCTTCAAGGAGTTTATGATCTAATAGGGGTGGGAAGGGGAGAAAACATGCAACCAGCTATACACTAGGGTTCATACTACCTGTGTGGCCCTGCCTGTGGCTTGGCCCTTTCCTTCCCATTTCTTATGATGAGGTCTGAGTGATGGGTGACTATTTGGAGGATTTTGAAGTTGCTCAAGATGATCTGTAGGCTACCCTAGAAACCAACATGGCAGCACACTAGTGAGTGATCAGTTACCACTAAACCCTCAAATACCTGACACAAGTAAGAAACCACAACTATTTTCTAGATCATTTCCATCTAACCCTCCAAAAAGTTATCAGACTGCTACTAGATCTGTCTCATGTGGTCAAATTACCTTCTGCCTTCAGATCCCTCCTTGTGTTCTATTGGGTGTTGTGGTATACAGTCCATTTTGCTTCTAAGCAAAATTACCTAGTGCTTTTCAGTGCTTATGGATGTGCAGGATGAATTTCAAGCCAATGCTATCCTGTCCTCCTGGCAATTCGGGAGAGTATTCAGTATCTAGTCAGTTGGGGGAGTTGTGGGTTAGGGAATAGGACTTACAAATAACTTTCAATTCTCCATATCCTGACATCAATAATAATTCCAATTATATAGAACTTTGAAATACACAAAGCACTTTATTCACAATAATTCTATGAGATATATAGAGCGAATATGACACCTATTTTATAGATGACGAAACTAAGATTCGTTGTGGTTAAATGACTTACCCAGGGTCACAGAACTAGCCAGAGTCAGAGCTGAGATTCAAACCCAAGTGTTTGCTGATTCTAGGTCTAGTGTTCTTTTCATTATGCCCTGTTTCCTTAGTATTTGATTGGCAGCTCCAGCTCCATGGTGTTGAGTAGTTCCCAGGAGGGAGGGATGACTTAAAGCAGTTGCTCTGAATCCTTTGGTTCTTTTACCCCTGTATCCTTTGTAACTGTGTTTTATTGCCAAGGTGATTCTATTAGAGGGACTTTGTATCATCTGCCATCTGCCTTCTGCCAGATAGAACTTTACCTCCCATCTATCTCTGCTAGACGTTCACCTTGCCAGTTCAGATTATATTTCCTATGTGTCCCCATTAAAGGAATTTCTGTTTGGTGTTCATCTTCTCCTAGTGATTGGCATTTAAGAGGCTTCCTGGTTGGGTAAGTACTTGTTTTAGTTGTATATCTCCTTATTGCTGGTGTCTTGTTTTATTTCTGGCTTATTGCCTTGCATTGACTATCAGCACTGATGTATTTCCTGACTCTTGGATGTTTTCCTGGCTTTTGACCCCCAGAATCTTTTTGCTTGCTGACTTCTGAGCACTGGGGATGAAGGGTGTGCTGGAGCTAGCTTGAATCAACTTGTGAGAACTGATTGTTAAATTTTGAGTGGGAGCATTTATACCTCAGCAAATGCTACAAATCAGGACTGTTTTGTTGATTGTTTAGACTTCAGAAAGCAATGAAAAAAACATTAATAATGTAGATTAAATGCATGGGTCAAGTGCACATTTTTTAAAGAAAGGAAGGTGATTTTTAAGCATTTACCAGCACACTGATGGTTTTGACCTTCCTTTAGATGAAGATGACCTCCCTTTGGCTTCTTGGTTCCTTTATTCCCATTCGGTTTATGCAGTGCACTACAGCCATTAGTTCTTCAGAAGGTCATATATGTGCAAAATGGTTGGAATTCAACATGTGTCGTTTAGATTTATAAAAAAATTTTTAGTCGCTGTGGACCACAGGAAAATGTTAAAAATCTAACTGGGGCAGGTGAGACAATCTAAACCATTATGCCTATTTCCAACAACACTTATGTTTCTAGAGCAATAAGAGGAATTTCAGACAGAATTTTGAATAGAAATACCCATCTTTGTTCTCCCGAAGATCCACAGTCCATCAGTAAATGTATTCTGACTTGTTCCTGTGAGGTACCATAGAGTGATCCCCTTGGGAATATGAGATCAAACTAGATTGATCATGATAGATTGGGGATTAACTATTTGAATCATATCTAGGACTTAACTGGTAACAAAAAAAACTCCCAAACAAACAAACCCAAGACTGAGCACCTCAGAAGGATGAGCTCTATGGGATCACTAACCTCAACTGGGCTATGTTTCCTGCCAGCTGAAGCCCAGACATGAGTTAAATTAATCTAATATTATGTATTGGACTGAATGGATCAGGACCAAAGATCGAGGTTGGGACTCAATTTAATGACAAAGACCTAAAATTTTTCAAGCTGGGGGTTGGTCATACTTTAGCAATGCTCAGGGAATAGAATTATGAACAGGAGGTATTCTTAGTACTGAGAAGACTAGGTTCCTTAGTTCTTGTTCTCCTCTATCAGCTACGAGAGGTCACGTAATTTCAAAAAATATTAACTACAGCTCTCAAGACCTTTAGCCCTATAGTCTCAGCTCCATAAAACCCTCTATTATGGGTGTGCAAGTCTCCTCTGAAGTCTAGAGTGGGCCTGAGTGGTGGGGTCATGTAATTTTGAACCACCTTGTAGGTAGTAGATGAGATATGTACACTGCATGGTGGATATTGTATGATTACAGACCAGGCGACCCTGCTGTGCCCTGTGAGTCTCTTGTCTGCCTATGGAAACTGCTCTGTTTCTGGGAATGGACTAGGAAATGTGAAATCCTGAAATACTGGAATGGTAACAATGGTGGCTGGATAACTTTGGGCCACCAGAAGCATGGCAGTCAATGGAATGATCAAGGTCACTGTTTTGGCTGCTTCTAATTGTTAGGTCCCTCTTTATTCAGTCATGCTTCATTTCCCTTATAGCTTTTTCCCTTCCTTTCCTCCTGTCCCCTTTAGTTTCTTCTACTTTTAGCCTATTTTCCTCCCTATCACACACAGACTTTGCAATCTCTGGACATGTTCCACATTGCAGTGGTGTGACTCAGGCATGGGCTCTCTCATTTTTCAAGACTTGACACCCATGACTTTGGTGATCGGTGAGGCCAGAAGACAGGCAAGGAGAGTCATTCTACTTGATTATGGCAGCGACCTCACAAGTTGAATAGACAATTGATTTTCGTTATGTTCCGATGACATCTATTGATATTTGAGGGGAATGAATTAAAGTGAACTCTTGATTGTTGAGGCCTAACAAAGGTTCAGGTAAATACAAAATGATGGCTCGTTCATAAGTCATATTTACTTATATTCATATTTATATACATATAAATATTTACTTCTGAAATGCTGCCACTTGGAAGATACTGTGCACAAAGGTCAGCATCCCCTCCTTTTTTTTTTTTTTTGCTTTTTTGGAGGGCAACTGGGGTTAAGTGACTTGCCCAAAGTCACACAGCTGGTAAGTGTGTCAAGTGTCTGATGCTGGATTTGAACTCAGGTCCTCTAGACTCCAGGGGTGGTGCTCTATTCACTGCACCACCTAGCTGCCCCAACATCCCCTCCTTTTCAATCAGAAAGCACTCCCTGCAGGGGAAAAGAGTACATTTTGCAGTGTTATTTTTATTTTTATTTCATTTTGTTTTATTTTTATTTTTCAAGTATTTTTTAAAAAATTCTCCAATTTTCTTTATTTTTTGATACAATACTTGTTTGGGGACAGCTGGACTTTCATGCTATTTCTATAGGTACATATGGCAAAGAATGTGAACCTAAACCCACATTTTGGTGGCATTGGCCAAACTCCATCATAGGAAGTTACGCCTGACTTGATCCTTATTATACAACTTATTTGCTTGGGCTTCTCTGACATCTCATTGAAATGGGGTGGTAACCTTGGGTTCTCCAAGGTTTGCCATTGGAGCCAAAGTTCAACTAAGCTGGAAAGACTTCATTTACAAAATATAATGATATGCTATGTGTCTGTCATCTGAGGGAAAGCCTAACTAAATTTGGAGAGGTTCAATGGAAGACTGGCCATCAGGTGATGAATTGTATTGACCACGGTAGCTCATGAAGACCATAGACACATGTAGACATAGACACATAGTTCACATGTGTCAACTTTTCAGGAAAACCACTGTTGAGGGGAAAAAAACGTAGCTATTTGCATACATATATTATTTTTCTTCTAGATTATAAACTTGATTATGTTTTTTCTTATTTTTATATTCTCAATGCTGAGCTCAAATGCTTTTCAAATAATAGTGCTTAATAAATGTCGATTGAATCACAAGGAATTATTGAAAGTATTTTCTAAATCCAAATATTATGATGTGGGGGTCTATGAAATGTTTTTACTTTAAAAAGTAGTGTTTATAATAAAAGTATTTGAGAACTGCTGTTATAGTGTGAAAAGTACTGGATTTAGAATCTGAAGACCAGGGTTAGAGTCCTACCTCTTCCATTTACTAGCTGTGTGGCTTTGGGCAAAACACTTAAGCTATCTAAGATTCAGTTTCTTCATCTGAAACTAGGAATATTATATAGTAACTGGGCTACCTATAGCATAAGACAGCTAGGTGACACAAAGAATAGAACGTTGGGCTGGGAATCAAGAAGACTCATCTTCCTGAGTTCATATCTGGTCTCAGACACCTACTAGCTGTATACCTCTGGGCAAATCACTTAACTTTGCCTCAGTTTCCTCATCTGTAAAATGAACTAAAGAAGGACTGGCAAGCAACTTCAGGATCGTTGTCAAGAAAACCTGAAATGGGGTCATAGAAAGTTGGACATGACTGAAACAACCACAAAAACCATTGTATTTGATGAAGTTAGTGCTGGTAAATGAGTTATTATTATTGGAAATAATAAGCACCACAGCTTTGAGAGAGAACTTTATGTAAGGGAAAATTAATTTTTTCAGGTCCTTGGGAGCCATGGAGAAACCTTATTTCTGCAGAAACCTTACTCCAGAAAATAGTAATGTCCCTGTTACCCCTCAGGAAGCCAGGAGAAAGGAATGTGCTGCTCTAAGTTCTAGGAAATTATTTAGTACCTGGGAGAGCAGACATTTCAAAATGGATCCTAGAATTTTAGATCCATGGGTTTAAATCCATTGGTTCAGAGTTGGAAGAGACAAACCTTAGCAATGATCCAGTCCAATTCATTTATTTTGCAGATGTTGTGAACGGAGTTGTCCAGAATAACTCACACAGGTTGTTAGTAATGGCAACAGGATTGTAACCTAGGGTTCCTAATTGCTTCTAATTGTTAGGTCCCTCTTTATTCAATAAGGCTATGCAACAGGATTGCATATCCAGGGCTTATTCCATGATCTCACTCTGCCTGTATAGAAAACTATACAGTAAATTATTGATAAGACACCCAACACAGGGTTTTCCTCATTACCAGGTTGTTAACAAAGTACATTTACAATGGCTTGTAAAGAAATAGATTTTATTCCAAGGCAAGTGATGATTATGGATGTTGAAACAACAATCTATCACCCCCTTCTCTTACTCTATTGTGTCCTGACAGGGGTAAATGTTTGTTCAGGGGATTGGGGTGGGTGGATTTGAGCTTTTGAGAGTGAGTTAAGTGAAAGATACATTTCTTTGTTCCCATTTGGCATCTACTGTTTTCTATTTTCCAAGACACACATAAAAAGGTTATATAGATAATTACAAAGCAGTCTTGAGATAAATGAAAGAACAATAAAAGAATAACAGGAAAGATATCCTACTTGTTTCAGTTGTGTCTGATTCTTTGTGACCTCACTTGGAGTTTTCTTGGCAAAGATACTAGAGTCGTTTGCCATTTCCTTCTCCAGCTCATTTTACAGATGAGGAACTGAGGCAAACAGACGGTTAAGTGACTTGCCCAAGGTCACAGAGCAAACAAGTATCTAAAACTGGATTTGAACTCATAAGGATGAGTCTTTCTGAGTCCATGCCCAGTGCTCTAATCATTGTGCCACCTACTTGCCAAATATTTCTAATTGTTTAATATTTTCCAGACTAATTTATAGATTTAATACAGTACCAATTGAAAATCCTAGAGATTCTAGAGAACCTGATAATTACATCTCTATGGAAAAATAAATGGACAAGCATGTTAAAGGGTACTTTGTTTCTGTCATATTGCACATCATATAATATCAAATGAGATAATATATGCACAATGCTTTGCAAATCTTAAAATGCTGTATAAATATTAGCTAACAACAATAACAATAACAGTAATATCCATCCCTGTGAGAGCTAGAACTTTTACTTTAGCACCAAACACAGTGTCTTGCCCACAGTAGTGCTTAATAAATGTTTGTTGAATGGAATGACATTGAGTTAAGGAAGACTTCTTCTACCTGATTTTAAAATATAAGATGATATTTAACAAAACTATCTTTTGTGAAACAAAAAATAGAAAAAAGGATTAATGGGAATGGCTAGCGATCACAGAAGTACTATTAAATCTATATAAAAGGTCAATGTTTTACAAACCTATGGATATTAAACAGTGGAGAAAGAATCTCTTGTTCAACAAATATTAGTTTAGCATAGCTCTTGGCATGTAGTAGGCTTTTAATGCTTATTGATTAATAATTATTGGGAAAGTCGGTTAAAAATGAGTTTTCAGGTGTACGTTTGACTATCCCTCATACACAAACTTTAATAAAGATGAGCTGGATCTTTGGGATAATTTTAAAAACACAACAAGAAACACACCATGAAAAGTTAGAGTAAAAGAAAGTAGAGGGAAGAAGAGGAGGAGATGAAGCAGAAGGAGGAGGAGAAAAGAAGAAATAACAACACATTTCCCAACTTCTTCTCTTCAGAGTTGCTTGCAGGGCTCCCATGGCTCACCTCAGTCTGTTCTTTGTTGTGGCTCAATTCTTTTTTCACATGTTGCCCCCATACCGCTGATTCTTTCTGGTTTGGCTCCTTAAGTCTTAGGCAGGGCAGGGAATGAGCAGTGAAGTGACTGGTGGTCTTAATCTCTTTTGCATTCAAATAATATAATGGTATTTAAGCAAGTTTGTAATCTCCACAAACTACTATTGTGTATTTCTTTTGTTTCACAGCTAGACCTGTAAAGAAAGCTCCATTATTGCCTGTATTCCTTCACTTCTCATTCAGTTCTCAATCCATTACAGTCTGACTTTTGACTGTACCACTTGACTGAAACTGCTCTCACCAAGTTAATAAAGATCAGATCCAGTGTTCCCAGTCCTCATCCTCAACCTCTTAGCAAAGTTGCAGAAGAGTGTTGATCACCCCATTCATCCTGGATATTCTTCCCTCCTTTAGCTTCTGTGACACTGCTTTCTCTCAGTTCTTCTACCTATCTGACAACAGTTTAACATCCTTCACTGTGTCATCGTTACCCTCCCCTCTGCAATTAGGTGTGGATGCCCTCTAAGATTCTGCCTTGAACCCTCTTTTTTTTCTCTTTCTACACTCTCTCATACTACCAATTGCCTGCTGGACACATCCATCTGGATATCGAACTCAACATGTCCAATAGAACTCCCATCTCTCTCTAGAATAATCCTTTAGTCAAACTTGCTTATTTTCACTGAGGTCATCATACTTCTTCCAGGCACTCAGGTTTACACACTTGGAATCATCCTTGTTTCTTACGCTCATGCCACATGTCCAATCAGACACCAAGTTTTGTCAATTCTTTCTATACAAGAGTAGTTCTTAAAGTGTGGTCTGGGGACTCTGGGTGGTCTCTCAGATCCTTTCATGGCATCTATGAGGTCAGCATTATTTGAATAACATACTAAGATTTTAATTTCCAACATGGTAAATATTGATAGATATAACCCACAAAGAACTTTTTGGTGTCCTCAATAATTTTTGAGAATATAAAAAAGGGGTGTCCTGAGACCAAAAAGTTTGTGAAACACTAATTTACAACATCTCTTGCATCTATGCCCATCTCTCCACTCACCCTCAAAATTTCTTAGATATTTACTTATTTATGTGTTTGATATATTCCCTAAATGGAATGTAATCTCCTTGAGAATGGGTATTATCTTGTTTTTGTCTCTGTATCCTTGGCATCTAATAAAGTGCTTTGGAAATGTTGTTCAGTGGTTTCAGTCATGTCTGATTATTCATGATCCCATTTGGAGTTTTCTTGGAAAGATACAGGAGTGGTTTGCCATTTCCTTCTCCAGTTCACTTTACAGATGAAAGAAACTGAGGCAAACAGGGTTGCCCTGGGTCACATAGCCAGTAAGCATCTCTGGGCCAAGCACTCTATCCACTGTGCCATCTAACCTTGCAAATCATAGGTGCTTAATAACTGCTAATTGAATGAATAAAGTTGCATATGGTATAAAAGCAGGTTGATAGAGAACAAAAATGATAAGCAATGAAGAATCCTAATTCCCCTACTGCTGCGCCCACACCTCTTTACCTCCTCACTCCCTGAAGATGTTGCGTTCGCTATCTTCACATCATTTTTGCTCTTATTCTTAATCTAATGTCATTACTTTTGAGGTGGGGGAAGGATAAGTGAAATTAAGGCATGACAAAGACATTGTAACAGTGAAAAACATGCCATCCTTGGCATTTGAATTAAAATCTTGTCCTAGACCCTTCTTGTCTATGTTATTATGAGCCAATCACTTAAGCTCTTAGAGACTCAGTTTCTTCAAAGGGCAGTTTTGAGAATAATATTTAAACTACCTACCTCACTGCTCAATTGTATGGAAAGTGTTTTAAAAACTTTAAAATAGCAAGTGAATGTTAGTTGTTATTATGAAGTATTTTTTACAGGGTAATATACTAGGTCAAGTAGAAGATTGAAAAAAAAAAAAACAACCTTTCAAGTTGACTAGTCTGTGTCTCAGGGAGCCTATGGTCTACAAAGGGTGCCTGAAAAAATCCTGTGATGATTTTCTGGTTGCTCAGATACCCCTCTACACAGTCCAATATTTCCAGGAGGATTAAGAGCATTTCTCACTCAAAGCAGTTCACATTTGATTTTGGAAGCATGAGTACTTGAATGAGCCCTGAATGACTGCTCTGCAATATGAAAATAAGTGGCTAATCATTTCTGGATCATGTCTTACAACACTGGGCTATTACCACTGAACACTACGATTGGGATTGAGGAGCTGAGGAATAATAGACTTAGTTCTACAGCATTATAACCCACACTCCTATTGGATTTCAGTGTTGAATAAATATTTGCTGAGCAAACATGGATGGGAGGCACACATTTATTCAGTGAAATGAATCCCAGAGTAGAAATGGGTTTGAGTCTCAGCTCTGAGATTTACTAGTTGTGTGATCTTGGCCAAAGTCAAGTTTTTGTACTCTGAACCTCTGCTTTCCTATTTCTAAAATGGAGATGACAGTAATAATTGTACTACCTACCTGACAGGTTTTGTCCCAAGGATGAGATGAGATGAGATCAGTCAATCAAGAAGGAATTATTAAAAGTCTACTATGTGCCAGGCACTGTGCTAGCTCCTAGAGATACAAAAACCATCAATGAAGCTATCCTTACTTGCAAGAAGCTTGTGTTCTAGTGTGGAATATGGATTTAAAGTATTTTGCAAACTACTAAGTCCTGTGCAAATGCAAATTGTCATTCTGGTTACACTCTGATTTTTCAGGAGGTATATGGGCTCATCAGAATGGTCAGTTCTTCAACCGATACAGATCATAGCTTATCCATACCTTCCTTTCCCATATGACAGGGAGTGTAGTAGAGGAGAAAAGGCTCTGGATTCGGAGTTAGAGGACCTGGTTTCCAAATATGCCTCTGCTACTTATTCCGGAGGTAATCTTGATCAAATCACTAATCCTTGTGAGTTTCAGTATTCTCATCTGAAATATTAGTGGATTGGACTAGATGACCTCAAAGTTTCTTTCCGGCTTGTCCATATCTTTCTATAGCCAATCTGTCAACAAGAATTTATTAAGTATTTATTTTGTGCCAGATACCATGTTAAGCATTGAGGATGCAAAGAAAGGCAAAAGACAGTCTCTGGCCTTAAGGAGCTCACAATCTAATGGAAGAGACAATGTGCAAACAATTATATACACAAAAGCTATGTACGGGATAAATAGGAAATAATCAAGAGAGAGAAGAATCTAGAATTAAGAGGATTTATGAAGGGCTTCCTTTAGAACCTGAGACTTTAAGGAAGGGATTCAAGGAAGCTGGAAAACAGCGCTTTTCTGTGCTATCTGTATTGCTGAAGATCTTTCTCTGATCTTTCCATATTTCATGGATATCAGTGCAACATTAGGACTTTTCACCTTCTCTATACATTATTGGGCCACCTTTCTGGTCATAAATGCAATTTATGATTCTTTAATGTGACTTCTTGCATTCAAGACATTATCATTAATACTCCTACAGCCTTTCTGTCCTATTGTCATTTTGAACATCTGCAATGTTGAATTGTCTGGGGTTTTGATGTTCCATGATTTAGTCATGTAGAATCACTGGTATGAACAATATTGTTCTACAAAAAGTGTATTTGTAAAAGAGAGCCACCTGGGACACTTGATAGTGCCAAACAATTTTCCAAATGAAAGCTTCCTTTCTTTTCCAAATGCACTCTTCTTCATATTCAATTTCAAGGCCAGATCATCACCCATCTGTAATGCCCACCATCTCATAATCTAGGAAATAGGTTTTATGCATATACTTTGAGTCTACTAGGTCAATCCCTTTGGAAAACATGTGGCTTGAAGAGGCTATAGAGTGTCCAGGGTCCCTATGCTATCAATACAATGTCATCTACACATAGGAACATTTAGAAAATCTCAGAGTTCATAGGGAATATCCATTTTATTTGAACTTGATCATGGCATTCTCCATGGCGTTAGAAAATATTTTTTAATGAAGATAGGTCTCTATTTTATGCCTTATTTAGGATCAAAGAGTCTTAAATGGAAAACTGGAAGGAACCTTAGACATCTAGTTCAAACATACAAATTTATAAATAAGGAAACTGAGTCCTGGAAAGGTGAAACTGTCACTTTTGTAGCAATCAACAGTGCCAGGATTTGAATGTAGACCCTCTGACTCAAAACCAGACTCCTTTTGCTCCCCACTGTATTTTTGATGTTGATACTTAGAGAATCTTTGAACAAAGTTGTCACTGTAGTTATATTTATCAGAAAATCTTATACCATATTAACATATGCATGGGAGACACCTTTTGGGAGGAGAATTTATGAGATGGCATTTTGCTCCATTGAGTCAAATACTTTTTAGTAATAGACAAACTGCAAACATAATGGGATCTTGAATGTCCTACACCTTTCAGTAGATTATGTGACAATGAATGTGTAGCCCGTTGTAGTATATTATACTGTATACATACATATATACATGTACATACACAAATAAAATACACACATACATTAAAACAGCATTTTTTTCAGTTGATACTCAGTTATACGTGTTCTGGAAAAAATTAATTATATTGGAAAAATTGTTGAAATCACTCTATTTTTCTACCTCAAGATTGTAGCTCAATCATTTAGTCTGGTCTGACTCTTTGTGACTCTATATTGGATTTTCTTATCAAGGATACTGAAATAGTTTGCCATTTACTTCTCTAGTAGATCAAGGCAAATAGAGGTTAAGTGACTTGTCCAGGGTCACACAGGTAGAGAGTGTCTGAGACTGAATTTGAATTTAGGTCTTCCAGATTCCAGGCCCAACACTCTATCCACTGAGACACTTAGCTGTCTCCACCTTGAAACGAGTGAGGAAGAATACATGTCTCAGAAAACTTTGGATATGTATTCTCCTTCCCTTGACTTTATTTAAAAAATTTCCATTTTAAGCTCTTCCTCCACCACCAATTCTTTTCATCAGTGAACAGGTATAAATCATTAGTCTGTTCAGCTTCAGTCATATGTTAATGTGATGCATCATACGTTTGAGATTTAATTCATTTTCATGATTTGCCCAGTGTTGCGTAGCTAACCATTAATCAAATGGATCTGTGATTTCATCATTTTGGACATTCCCTCAAGTAATGGAAATAAAAACCCATCTATGACTACCACTCTTGTTTAATTTTGGGCCATTTCTTCCCACACATTTGTCAAAGGAAGCCCATCTGATATGCTAGAGGTTTTCTTTGGTCTCTCCTCACATGGTGAATATACAAGTGGTGCACTTGGTTGTCCGTGTTATCCTTTTGCCTTGGCACGTCGTCAGCTTGGTGGTATCAGACATTGCTCTGATGACATGTTTAACTCTTTTGAAGTGCCTCATTGGTTACATGTTTCAGTTTACTCACATCCACCATGACCCTCTCCTATGTCCTCTGTATAATATTCATTTTTAATTTTTCAGAGACTGTGTTCCATGTCTCATAGTCATTATAACAAGACTAGGAGAATACTGGTAGTAGAAAGAAGGGAAGTTTGACTTCTGGAAGGTTTAGGATCATTGAAAGAGCTTTAGTTTACTGAAGGCTCTCTTCTTATATGGGGCCAGTCTTGTTTTTCATTAGTACAGACTATTACACACACACACACACACACACACACACACACACACACACACACACACACCCCCCCCAAGCACTATAGATTGTCCATCCAATTTCATGACATAATCTAGGTAATAGACATTTTTTATCCACTTAGTTTTTCCTATGTAAATGATGAGACTAAATTCTTTTGAGTGGTTATTTGAGTGATGGATGTGTGTACACATGTATAATATGTAACACATAGATAAAATGTTATAGTTGTATTATAAAATATGTATATGTATTACACACAAAACAGGCACACACATACACGTACACGAATCCATATGCTTCCCAGGGAACAAAGACATTCAAGTAAAAGTTTCTTTATTGGTCCATCATGCTCCTTGCCTAAATGAGGCGCAGAGATGGTAAAAGCTTAAGAGAAGAACAATCCTGCCTTGTCTAGCTCCTGGCTTCAAGAGAGGACACGCATTAAACACCAGGTGTTTAATAAATGTTTGTTGACTGTTGACTGATGATGAGCCCAAATATGTCTTTACCTTTATCTCTGTAAATGTAGAGACAGAACAGGCTCTCTGTCTAAGGTGAGAAAGACTCTGGCATGTACAGGAGCCTGTGCTTCCATCATGGCCCTGTTCTCAGACTACTACACTAGAGGCTTTGGAGAATTTTCCCTTTGTGTGAGATTGGGGACTCTCTTATCATTAAGCTGAGATAGTTTGTTGCCAACGTGAGAGCTTGTTGGTTCTGTGTGTTACTCTAATCCAGTGGTTCTCAACCTTCCTAATGCCTCGACCCTTTAATACAGTTCCTCATGTTGTGGTGACCCCCAACCATAAAATTATTTTCATTGCTACTTCGTAACTGTAATTTTGCTACTGTTATGAATTGTAATGTAAATATCTGATATGCAGGATATATTTTCATTGTTACAAATTGAACATAACCCACAGGTTGAGAACCACCGTCCTAATCTGTATAAATTCTCTAATCTGTGTTTGCTATCAGCTTGGATAAATGGGTTTCTTTGCTGTTCCCTATATGTGATAGTCTTTGTATAACTGGCATTTGGAGGAAAGGGAGTCATGTCTTCAGATAGAGCTTGGAGCAATCCTTCCTCATTAAAGAGATTGTGATCAAGAGTACAGCTTGGGGGGGGGGGCGGAGCCAAGATGGCGGCGTAGCAGCAGCAACATATCACAGCTCTCACATAGCCACCCCAAAATACCCATAAAATAGGACTCTAAACCAATCCTAGAACTCCAAAATGCACACAAAGATACTTCCCACTAAAGTCAGCTCAGCTACGAGGAACCATATCAGCACTGCGAACCGAAACCAGCCTGGCCTGAAGCCGCAGCTGTGCCCCGGGAGCGGCTGGACAGGAGGAGCAGAGGAGCCTGTCTGGTGAGCAGATTAG
The DNA here is from genome assembly GCA_028646515.1 of Pseudochirops corinnae. Lineage (NCBI taxonomy): Eukaryota > Metazoa > Chordata > Mammalia > Diprotodontia > Pseudocheiridae > Pseudochirops > Pseudochirops corinnae. The sequence continues at coordinate 119,884,315 of CM053588.1, read as the reverse complement.
CAGCAGCTGCGAGCAGCTCAGTGGGACTTGCGAATTTGGGAGGGGAGCAGTCTGGCCAAAAGGCCTCCAGAGCTGAAAAGCGAAAGGCAGAGGTTTTGCACCCGCCTCCGTGTTGCAGCTTCCCACCCGTGGCCTGCAGACAGCAGGGGGACTAAACGATTGTTCTGAGGCCAGTGCTCTCACGTTGAGCGGCCTGGATCCAGATCGCCATCTTGGGCCTCAGTTCTGGAGTCTTCACTATCCAGTCAGCCAGAAGTAAGTAGGAAGGGCTCCAGCACCTTCCTGAGAGCTATGGCAGCCAGGAGGACCCCAGCGATTTGGGACAGAGCTTTCCTTTCTGGAAGCAGAGCCCCACAGAGATTTAAAAAAAAAAATCACGGACTGAACAACCATGAGTAAGAATAAGCATAAAAAGCAAAGTAAGAACAGCTCCCAAACCCTAGGTTCCTTCTTTGGGGAAAAGAAAGATCATGGGAGAGAGAGGGAGGAGGAGAGCACAGCCAGAGTGCCCCCACCAGAGACCTCCAATAAACATGAAGAATG
>CM053588.1:119791440-119883272 GCA_028646515.1 Pseudochirops corinnae | reverse complement strand
TTTTACCTCTTGATTTTTTTGTGTGTCAGGGAGGGGGATGAGAGCCCTTAGATTTCATTTCTCCATCCCAACTTCTGAAAGCCTGGGCATGTAGCTTCAAGAATCCAGGCCGTGGGTTGCTAGCCCCAGGAAAAACCGCTGACCCTCCTATGCGCCCTGTATTCCCTCCTACCCAGTTCCGTGGGTCCTCACCTCGGCAGTGAGAGGGCTGCAGAAGCCTCCAGCTGGGTGAGTGTGCTGGGTGGGGCTTTCCAGTTTGCCAGGTCCGTGCTGGTGCCACTCCTGTGTGCTCCGTTCTCCTTGCCCCGACCTGATTAGGCACTTCTCTGGGCTGGGAATCTGTCACTCTCTGTCTCGCAATGGGTTCTGTCACTCTTAAATCCGCTCAAATTTACTTTTTTGTTCTCAAGGACGAAATTCTTGGGGAGCTTGTTCAAGTCACTGCTTACTCTCTGCCGTCTTAGCTCCGCCCCCTGTCCTTCATTTTTGAAGAGGACCACGACATTAGGAAAATGATGACGTGATTTGCAGTGGACTTTGATTTGAGTGTGGGAGAGCTGTGCAAGGTTGCCAGCCTCACTTTCTCCTCCAGAGCCATCTGGGTCTAGTGTCCTGATATCCATCAGAACAACTGGAGAGATGGCCCAGGATGCAATGGGAGACCCAGGCTCTTTTAGGCTAAGACCTTTCCAGGTTCTCACTTTGAGTGAGGTAATGCCTATTTAGCGAATAGGCGTCTTTAAGAAGTGAGTCAAGGGATGACCCATTTAATTAGAAAAAAGACAAAAGAAGATCTAACTGGGAGGGGAAGACTCTCAAGGTTTCTGGCCAAAAGAGAAACAGTTACACTGAGCCAGGAGGGCCCAAAAGATAACCATTAAGTGGAACTTGGACAATGACTTATTGTGGTCTAATCTATGAGCTTCTGAATAAAATGGGTGAGAAAAGAGAAAGGAAGAAAGAAAAAAAAAGAAGGAAGAAGGAAGGAAGGAAAGAAGGAAGGAAGAAAAGAAAGAAGGAAGGAAGGAATCTAGGCAGTAAATTCCAAGTTACCTGGGGAGCTTCTAGTCATCAGAATTTACCTTCCTTTGGAGAGGAGGAGAGGGAGAGATTGAACTGAGTTACCCAATGGGTTGGGTCACCATTCAGGCAGCTTGGACTAAGCAGATAAGGAAGATGATGCTCCATGTGTTCTTGTTCATATGGTTAGTGCCAGAGTCAGTATCTGAACCCATGTCTGTCCTCCAGACTCCAGGTCAGACACACTATACTACTTTACCACCTTATATTCACTCTCACCTCCCACATCCAGTTCTGTTGCCAAGGCCTATTGATTTTACCTTTGTAGCACCTCTTGAATATATCCCCTTCTCTCCTCTGACACTGCCGCAACTATAGTTGCAGATCCTCATCGTTTCGCACTTGGCCTAGTGCAATAGTCTGCTGGTGGGCCTGCTTCAAGTCTCTCCCTCCTCCAATCCATCCTCCAAACAAGTCCCTAGAGTGATTTTCCTTAAGTGTACATCTGATCATGTCACTCCCTGTCCCACTTAATAAGCACCAGTGGCTTCCTATTGCCTCCAGGATCTAATGGAAACAGCCCAGTGATACTGGCCTCCTAGTCATTGCATGAACAAGACGCTCCATCTCTTAACTTTGGGCATTTTCTCTGGCTGTGCCTCATACCTGGGACACTCTGAGCTCCTCCTATTCACTTCCTTTGCTTTTAATCCCCAACTAAAATCTCATCTTTTATAGGAAGCCTTCCCCAACCTCTCAGTTCTATTGTTTGAGCAAAACCCTTTTCCCCAAAACCTTTTTTTCTGAATATTTTTCTATAAAAGGAGAGTGGCAAGATCTTGATCTTTTGTTTTGCCCCTCTCTGCTCCCATTTGATAGAGGTTGCTGTAAGGGCCAAGAAGCATAGTCTTTTTTTTCTGGAGAAAAGACACTATTCAGAAATTTAAAGGACTATACTAAATCAGTATATCTTCCCCTTGCTCAGGAGGCTGGAATTAATCATTCTCAGGCAGTGTGGGCAAGAACACATCCGCATATGGTATGTGCTTTGGCAGAAATTCTATCAGTACCTTCCTGCTGCATCCTTTGTTCTGGGAAAGACCACTATAAGGTCTTTAGACTGAGACTTGTGGTCTGAACACTCTGAATGAGCATGTATATATATAGCTCCCTCAAGCATTGCCCCAAGGGGCCCAATACCAGTTCTGGAGCAGAGGCCATGCAATCCAAGGCTTCCCTCTTCCTACATCCAGCCTAGCTCTGCTTCTCTAGTCTGTCCTCTCAACCGAGAACAGGTACAAAAGGCCCCAAATGGACCTTTCAGGAGGAGCAGGCTGTCCTCCTTTACAAGTCAGTTCAAAGCAGGCAGCTCCAGAGTCACAGCCACTAAGCATCTTGGGGGCAGGCTAAGTCATTGGAAATTAATCAGGTGTGACCTTAATCACTGAGAACCAATTAGGAGTTGTCAATTTTCTTCTTAACAAGGTGCCAGTGTGAAATCCACCTTAAACATCCAAGGGGGTAGAGTGTTGGCCTAGAATCAGGAAGACCTGAATTCAAATCCTACCTTTGACACTTCTTAACCATGTGACCTGGGGCAGGCCACTTACTCTCAGCCTCATTTTTTTCATCTGCAAAATGGGAATAGTAATAGCACCTACCTCACAGGGATGTTGTGAGGATAAAATGAGACAACATATGAAAGTCCTTTGCAGACCTCAAAGCACTATTTAAATGGTAGTTATAATTATTATAGTAGGCTCAGATTGATGAGCTGAATCCCTGGTCACTTCTAATAGTTCTGTAACTGTGAGTTGTTGATTATTATCCTTGTTAATGGATAATTATTTTATCTGCTCCCACAAATTATTATTTTATAATATTTCTAAAAATTAATATTATTATATTATTATCCTTGTTAGTGGGTAATTTTTTTATCTTCTCCCATCTCTTATCACTCTGAGGTGACCTGTAAGTTGCTTCTTTCTCCTATCCTTGGAAGTTTTAATGGTTCTAGGTCTTAGATTTCCTTTCTTTTTCTTTTTGCTTTTTTGGAGGGGGTAAGGTAGGGCAATTGGGGTTAAGTGACTTGCCCAAGGTCACACAGCTAGTTTTGTGTTAAGTGTCTGAGGTCAGATTTGAACTTATGTCCTCCTGACTCCAGGGCCGGTGCTCTATTCACTGTGCCACCTAGCTGCCCCTAGATTTCCTATTCTATCTTTAATTTGATTTTTTTGCACTGGTCCATTTACTTGAGCAAGTTGATATTAAAACAACCAGTTCTAGGCTTGAATGTGAACCTAGTGGTCTCCACATAGCTTATGTGACCTAGATAGTTGTCATCCCTCTAAAATGTGGCTGCTTTTCAGTGGCAGCAGCTCATAGCTTGAAAGAAGCTATTTTCATTTATTATTCCCGGTGGCCCCTGTAAGCCCTCTATATTCCTAAGCATCTAAGGGATGTTCTAGATTATTTGCAGAATTAGAATAGCTGACAAGTCATGCACCTATTGCCTTGCTGACCATGTCTTTCCTTGGTCAAGTCACCAGATTTAACCTCTTCCCCATGTTCTCTTTGATGACTCAAGTATCTTCACCCAGAAAGCAGTTTTCCAGAATCTCATAATTACAATTTTATTTCCCCAAATGCTATTTAGATAATAATGACTTAGATGAGTCATGTTTATACAGTGTGTTACAGTTTTTAAAACTCTTTGCTCACGACCTTGTTGGGTAGGCAGACGGTACTGTGAAGTATTTTGTACTAGTATTATTATTCCTGTTTTTACAGAGGAGGAAATGAATGCTGGGGGGAGGTTGTTACCTGCCTGTGGACATCCAGCTAAGAGGTGTTGGAGTTAGAACTCAAACTTGATTTCCTGTCTCGAATAGATTTCCTTCTATAGCATAATAGATTTGGAGCTGGAAAGGATTGGGTTCTAGAGATAATCTAGCTGAATTCCCTTATTTTTCAATTGGGGAATCTGAGGTCCAGAAAGTAGCCAAGGTCATATAAGTGGAAAACAGCAAAGCCAAGATTTTAATCAAGGTTTTCTTTCTCTAAATCTAGTGTCCTTTCCATGATACCAAGTTGTAATTCTAAGATAACCTATATAACAACAGTGAAGATTTTCTTTTCTCATTTCATTTTCCAATTAACAAGCATTTGTTTTCTCTCTCTCTTTCATTCTGTCCCTCCCAATTTAAAAGAAAAAAGATCCCCCCCCCCTTCGAAACAAACGTGTAGTCAAGAAAAACAGATAACTGTATTCATATCCAAAAACTTTCTATATCTTCAAACCCTCACTACTTCTCACTCAAGAGGTAGGTAGTATAGTTATAGGCAGCTAGGTGGCACAGTGAATAAAATGCTGAGCCTGGAGTCAGGAAGACCCGAGTTCAAATTTGACCTCAGACACTTACTAGCTGTGTGACCCTTGATAAGTCCCTTAACTTCTATTTGCTTTAATCCACTAGAGAAGGAAATGGTAAACCACTCCAGCATCTTTGCCAAGAAAACCCAATGGACAGCATGGTCTATAACAGCGGTTCTCAACCTGTGGGTTATGTTCATTTTGTAACAATGAAAATACATCCTACATATCAGATAGATTCATAACAGTAGCAAAATTACAGTTACAAAGTAGCAACAAAAATAATTTTATGATTGGGGGTCACCATAACATGAGGAATGGTATTAAAGGGTTGTGGCATTAGGAAGGTTGAGAACCACTGGTTTATAAGGTCACGAAGAGTTGGACATGACTGAATGATTGAATAACAGCAACACATACCTTAATGGAGATACCAGACATCAAATTACCCATAGCAGAATGTCATTATAGGAACCAAGAGCATGGTAGAATGTTGTGATTTCTCTTGACATGGGAACCAGGTGTTGTGGAGGGCCTCATTTCTTTCTCTTGAATAGGAGCAGAGGACATTATGAAGTAGTTTGGTTTCATCCTGACAGGGAAACTGAATGATCACTGTAGCTCAGAACACAGCTATCATTTTTCTTCTTGTTTTTTTTTCCCTCTTGGCTAACGCTCCTGTCCCACCTTCTCCAACACAATTACAGCCTTTCTGAGATTTTCCCCAGTGCCCTTCAAAATACACAGGCTCTTGGGGTATGTAGTAACCTGGAAATACCTTGGGGGCTATCACAACTGAACAGAGACTGAAATCAAGATCTCAGTTCTTCTCTTATGAACCAACAACATGAGAGAGACATGTTTGATTCTTAATCAGGGCAGATCTCATCATCCCTTTGGAGCAACTATTTAACATGTTACTCAGAAGGCTGGCAGTTTGAGCCTGTATAGGAAGAGTATAGGTATTTTGTTTTCTTATTTTATTTTTTCTCAACTATGTGTAAAAAAAGTTAGCATTAATTTTTAAAAATTTTGGAGTTCAAATTCTCTCCCTCACTCCCTCCTCCCTGGACCTTTCAGAAGGGAAGCAGTTTGATATAGATTATATACACACTCTCAGAATATAAGTTTTTTGAATATAGGTCTAGAACAGACCAGAGATGTGAGACAAATTTAGGTGCTGCCCCCGTGGGTTACAAAGTAGATGCACATGGGCTTCCTCATGAGGTCCCTCTTCCTTAATGTATTTTCTTAGAGTTAGATCAAAATGATGCAATGAGAGACCTTGGCATTTTAAGCTAGGGTCTTTCCAAGTCTTAACTTGGAGAAAGTGAGGCTGGTGACTTTGCACAGCCCTCCCTCCAATCCAATTCATTTGCAAGTCATATCCCTGTCTTCCTGATGTTATGGTCCTCTTCTAGAACAAAGGACAAACCACAACATCAAAAGGATCAGGGGAAGGAAAACATCCTGGTGTAGTGGGGACTCTGACCTGAGTCTTGGCTCTGCTACTTACTGCTTGAGTGATTCTAATCAAGTCCTTTCTCTTCTCCAGCATTCAGTTCTCTCTTCTGTAAAATAAGGCTGGGTTAGATGATCTCTAAAGTCCTGTTCAAGCTCTAACAATCCGAAATGTTATCTGTTATGATTAGATTGGCCTTTGCATACAAGGGCAATGATCTGTCTAACCTTTGCTCAGAAATGAGAGACTGCAGGGCCCTTTGAACAAGCCTGCCAGGCATCAGGAGGTGGCTTGGGGGTGGTGGCATCCAGTGTGTCTGGGCAGGAGCTGGGTGGGGTGGACACTCCTGGTCTGGTGACCCAGTTTGGTCTGGAGCAGGCTCCTTATGGAAGGAGTGGGCTTTCTTGGCCAGCCCACTCCTGCCTCATCGATCAACTCAGAAAGAGCATTTCTTCCTCTTGGGTTTCCCTGCTGCCTGTGTTTGTGTGTCTGCACTGCTTCTTGTTTGCCCTGGCAGAGCATAGTGGGAATACGTGGACAGTCAACTATTGAGTGAATGTGACACTTCCCCAAACAGGGGCTTATCAAATTCACACCAGCACCTGGGCACCTCCTGAATTACAAAATAGAGATTTTCAGGCACAGCAGCTGATCAAAGGCAGGATTTATGCCCTCACTAGCTGGTCTGCAGGCTAGATTTTGACCTGTTGAAAAATTGCTGATTTCTACCTCTACCATATTTTTCCTCTTTCTGCCTTCCCCTTCTCCCTTCTCCACCAGTCTCAGCTAGTCCCAAATGATAATGTGGAGCTTTGGAGCATGTGGGTGCATTATGTGAGGAGGTGGGTGGGGCAGAGGATAAAGCTCTGCACTCTCAAAAAGACTGGGTAAGCCCACAAGACTAGTTCAAGCAGCTGGCTGACTTATATGTCATGGTACTGAGGTCTATGAGACCTGCTATTATAATCCTATTGGCTCCCAGTGACCCAAAGTATTCACCATTAAAGAAAGAACAGCCATACAGCTGGGTTCCTTTGCCCTCTGTAGAAATCTATTATAACTAGGCTTAGGGCCCAGACTTTGTTTCCATGCTCTTATGAGACCCATTGTGCAGAAACTGCTGTTATTACTTCTGAGGTCTTAGCTTTAAGAATATCTCTGGAAGTTGTGAGGGAAGTACAGCCATTGAAATCCATTTCTGCTAGAATTTCCCCCCTGTCTGGCTTTCTATAATGGGTTCATGCCTTTCTTAAAGTCTCCCAAGATAAAGACAGCTCCTAAATAAGTTAGGAACGGAAAGGATGGAGTATTGGTTACTTTATAGTCAAAGAGTCCTCCTCCAAATATTCAGGTACAGCATTGACTGATTCATTGATTCCACTGGTTGCCATGGTGAAATGGGGAAACCGTTTAACTATCTCCCCCTCCCCTTATCCTCTTCTTCCCTTCTTTGTGGTTACCTGATTAGTTATCAACTGAAAAAAATCACACTAATTGGCTACTGAGTGGAAAAAATGACATGCATGACAAAGGATAGTATAAAGAAGACTAAGCTAGGAGGCATGTGACTTGGGTTCTAATTCTGTTCCTGCCACTTACTCACCTTGGGCAAAGAACTTGAGCTTCTTGGGTCCTAGTTTCCTCATAAGTAAAATGAGAAGATGGCCTCTGAGGTCTATTCCAATGATAGATCTATGTTCTTATGATGTTAAGTTATTTCTTCTTTCTGGGTCTCAGTTTCACCATGTGTTAAATGAAAGAGTTAAACAAGATGTCCTTTTCTAGCTTTTGTTCTACAAGCATCAAAGTTTATATTGGAGATACTTCTTTGTAAAGAGAATAGATGCCTCCAGGAAAAAACATGAATAGCTGAATTCATCCTTTTTAATTTTTTTAAAATTTTTTTGGAGGGGTGAAGGCAAGGCAATTGGGGTTAAGTGATTTGCCCAAGGTCACCCAGCTAGTAAGTATGTCAAGTGTCTGAGGCTGGATTTGAACTTAGGTCCTCCTGACTCCGGAGCTGATGCTTTATTCGCTGCACCACCTAGCTGCCCACAACTGAATTCATCCTTAAGCAGCCCCCTACTTGAATATAACCATCCTTGGTTGCTACCATAATCACTAGGTAGTGAACATGCAGATAAAACTGTTCACATATTTTGCCTTTGAAAATATACTAATCTTGCAGATGGGAAGCAAAGCATTTTAGGACCAAAATATTTGAGTCAAAGAACTTGTGTAAATTCAAATCAGAGGCAGAAATAAGGAACCTAGAAATATTGGCTGACAGGACTTTGGCTCTCCAGACAATGCCAGACAGATCTTTCTTTAGCTGAATTTTTGGTAGTGGCTAGAGATTTGATTGAAACATGAAGGGATTATAATGGTGGGAAAATCCAGTTCTTAGAACTCTTGGCCTCTCCAAAATGTGAATCACTTGATGCAACAACCACCCAAAGGGACCTCCAACTCCTACCCTGGGTCCTTGTTGATTAGTAAGTCAGTCAATTAGCATTTATTAAGTACCTACTATGTGCCAGAAACCTTGCTGAGCATTGAGGGTACAAATAAAGGCAAAGAATGGTCCCTGCTCTCAAGGAGCTCATGGTCTACTCTAAGTGTAAGCTCCTAGAGGGTAGGGACGGTTTTTCTTTTATATTTGGATCCTTGGCACTTACTAAAATGCCTTGCATCTAAGTGCTTTCATTCATCATTATTGTTCTATCAGAGTGATGTAGCCTTGGTTTTCAGATCAATTCATTTCCATTACTGTAATTAGAAGTGAAATCTTGCTCACGCTTGAGAGACAATAGGATACAATGTGCAACCCTTGTGTCAGAGACTCATCAATCAGACAATAGGCTACATGACTCATGAAACAAAGGTGTTCATCCTTCGGATACCAGATTCTTCCAGAGAAAATCTGAAATTAGTGGCTTCAGGGAAAATTAAGCTAAGAAACATTGAGATGTTTAATTTCCTCAGAAATCAACAGAGTTAAATAGCCCTGTATTAACCCAGTATTTATTTAGTTTTTATGTTAAAAACCTACTATTGTTCTCTTTCTTCCTAATCAGGTGTAACCATATCACAACTTATTTATTCATTCTCAATCCTATTTGTGGCCCACACTTTGCCCTTCTCTTGATAGTGAGTATATATGACTTGACTGGATCAGATTCACATTACTTCTTTACTGTTGATGCCTTATTGACCTTACTTGTATGTCTGGATTTTAGACCCTTTGCTTCTCTGATCCTGCTTGAAGCCTGGCAAGATAGGGGTATTGGGTAGCCTGTTAGAGCTGTGTATGGGGTAATGTCCCAGTGTACAAATCTTGGAAATTGCATTGACAATATAAGCAATTTCATCCTGAAGTGTTGGCAGACTGTAAGCAAGCTCTAACCTTAGAGATCTAGTAATAGGATTCTATGGATGATTGAGAAACCAGCCTCATACTGTTGTGAAGCAACAAATTACAGATGCAAGTGATTTGATGGTGAGAGAGATAGGGAGGAGGACTTTCTTGCAATAGGCATACCTCATTGTGACATTTTAGGTAGTTGAAGTTATCTACTTTTGTGTAAGATGCCTTACTGAGGTATTTGGTCAGCTCTGCTGGAAACCAGAGACGTAAGTCTGTGCCTGATTTGCTTTTGGGAAAGTGGCACCTAAGGATTGCCACTAATTGTGTCTCCCCAGAACTGTGGAAATCGTTAATGCTGGGACACCAGAAAATTGCCAAGGAGAATTTCCCTATGTTAACTGAGAAACCATGCACTTGATTATTTGTGTCTTATCTGACCAATCCTTAATGCACTGTTTTCTTCCTTTTAGGGTGGGGGCAGAAGAATATATTGCTGGGTCTCTGATGTCTGTTATCCCTTGCTCCTTTTTGGTCTCTGTTCCTTGGGCAAACCCTTTGGCTTTTATCTGGGCTATGTGGATTCTGCTGGCCTGTCTCTTCCCAAGCTCTTGTAACTGCCTTGACCTTTGCTTCCACTAGTTGTATTTCTTACCTAACTCTTACCTGTCCTTCATCTCTTATAACTGAGTTCTTTGTCTCTTACTTGTTAGCTTGAATTGTAATGTTGCAGGATCCCAGAGGTAGAAAGGACTTCATAAACCATTTAGTCAAACTTGTGCAGATATCACCGCTACAGTAGCCTGACATGTGGCCATCCAGCATTTCTTAGAGAGTTCCAGTGATGATGAACCCATCCCAAAGCTGTCCCTTTCATTTTGGGATAACTCCAATTATCAGGCATTCTTTTGCTTTTGTTGTAGTTGAGTCGTTATCAGTCATGTCCGACTCTTTGTGACCCCATTTTGGGATTTTCTTGGCAAAGATAGTGGAGAGATTTACTATTCATTCTTCAGCTCATTTTACATATGAGGAAACTGAGGTAACACAGCTAGTAAGTGTCAGAGGCTGGCTTTGAACTTGTGAAGATGTTTTCCAGATTCCAAGCCCAGATTCTATCCACTGCTCTTTTTTATCCCTGCCCTCTTTTGCTTATTCCATGTTGAAATCTGCCTCTCTGTACTTTTTATGTTCTGTTTCTAGTTTCTTCCTCTGTGGCCAAGCAGAATATGCTTTGTTTATCTTCATAACTGCCTTTCAATTACTTGAACACAGATATTATGTCTCCCCAAAGTTTTCTCTTTTCCAGGCTGAACATCTTCAGCTCCTTCAACAGATATTTGTATGTCGAGAACTCAAGGGCCTCCTCTTTCTGGGTTCTTGATCTCTTGCTCTGATAACTACACAATTCTATACCTGACTCTAGTTGTCCTAGTTGCTGTATACACCTGCTACAGTCATAGGTCTGGCATGAATCCATATCCTGTGGTCTAATGAGGCCAAGGTTGTGGCTCTGATCTCAAAATGGTTCACTGAGGTTTGCTGTGATCTCTTGGCACAGACTACACCTTAACTTTGGACAGCTGCTTCCCAAATGCCTCACATTGGGGAGTGGGTGAGTGCATCTGTGCTGATGGCAACTCTCCACTGACTCACTGTACCTGACTTTACTCTTGAGTTTCATGTTTTAAATCTACTTTGGAATCTATCTAGCCCGTTCAGAACTTAGCTAAGTTTCATGGTTTATCTCCTGGTCTTTTTTAAAAATCATAACCTTGGATCCTTTGACCCTTTCTTGTATCTCAGTTGACATTTCCTGAGAGTTTCATTTCTCTCCTACTTGTAGCAGTTATAGAACTAGCCTCAAAGCCAGGAAGAGTCCTGTTGAAGGCATCTACTGACTGTTGCCCTGAGCAAATCATTTAGCCTATCAATATTCTAAGTAATTCTATAAGACTGAGTTGAAGAAAATCTGCCAACCTTCATTGGTAAAGGGAATTCCCTCAACTGAGAATTCTTTGTCTAATGGGATCTTGAGGCAAGTCACTATTCCTAGCCCCTATCATTATCTTGACCCTTGTAGTTAACTAGTTTAAATGAGGGCTCATTTTCCATCCTGGGATCCATTACCCCTTGTCCCTCTGTTGTTCTCAGCCTGCTAATCCTTGATGCTGGATCGCCCTTATCATACACCTTCAATGTTTGGGTCCTTGCACAGTTTAATTCCAATCTGCTCTTTCAACTCTTACAGCATTTTACCTCTGCTTCATGCGCATTCCCTTCCGACCAGTCAGCCTGGACTACTAGTTCTTCTCCAATCTCATCTTGCATCTTCCCACTTCCACATTATTGTATGGTACTCCAACAATGACAAAAATGCACTTCTTCCTCATCTTTATTCTTTGAAAGTCATTTTTTTGCTTTAATACTCAGCTCATATATTCCCTTTTCTATGAAGCTTTTCTCCATCTCTGTAGCATATTCTCTCCCTCCTGAGGCATCTGGTGGCCCAGTGGCTAGAGCACTGAACCTAGAGTCAGGGAGACCTGTGTTTCAATCTGAAACCTACCAGTTATGTGACCTTGGACAGGTCACTTAACCTCAGTTTCCTCAACTATAAAATAGCGATAATAATAGCACTTATCTCCCAGAGTTGTGATGATCAGTTGAGATAATATTGGTGTTTGAGCTGGGCCTTAAAGAGAGCTAGAGATCTTAAGAGGTGGAGCAAGAATATTTCATAAGGATAGTGGATAGCCTGTTTGAAGGCATGGAGACAGGAAATGGGAACACAAAGAAATCAGTTAGTCAATAAAGATTTATTAAGTGCCTATGATGTTCCAGCCATTGTACTAAATACTGGAGATACAAAGAAAAGTAAATGAATTCCCTGTGCTGAAGGAGCTCACAGTCTAATGGGGGAGAACACATGCAAATAGCTATGTATGCACAGAATAAATTGGAAATAATAAAGAGAAGGCACTAGAATTAAGTTAGATCAGAAAAGGCTGCCTGTAGAAGATGGAATTTTAGCTTGGACTCAAAAGAAGCCCAGGAAACCAGGACGGGGGGAGATGAGGAGGCAGAACAGGCCGATCTGACTTGTATCTTGACACTCTGTAGTGGTGCAGCAAATTCACTAAAAATCAGCCAACACCTGTAGAAATTTTTGTAATATAAACAAATGTGAGAGACAGAATCATTCAACTGAAAGAGTGATGTTGCTTTAATCATCAAGTTCTTAGTAAATGTGAATTGACTGAAATGAATCATTTGGATATACAGAAAAAAAGATAGGCAGGCCCTGGCTGGCTTCTGTGTGGTCAAAAATTTGTTAAAGATAAACTCATGATATACCCTGTGGAAGAAGAGGCATTGCCAATTATTAACACTGATGAGAATGAAATCTGAGGATTGTTTGTTGATTTTAATTATCCTTGTTTCTTCACCTATACCCTCTCCCTGATACCAAGGAATTGTATGGAAACAATAATTTTCAAGTAATTGTAAAAAAAATACCAAACAATAAAACAAAAAACCAAAAAAACCAACTAAAAACCTATTGCTTATCTTGGTCAAAAATATGAGAGCAGAGAAAGCAGGGGATGTCCCTTTGGGAGCTTGTGACAGGCTGGGAAACCAGTACTGTAAGTGAGTAAGTCCTCAAGTCTAGGAGAGATAGGCAGGCAGGCATAGAATTCAATCTGTACTGTCTAGAGCTCACTCGTGCAATCATTGCTACCCTGTCACCCCTTTACCAAGTTAGAAAATTGAATTCCCTTTTTGATTCCCTGAACTCTGTCTAATCCAGACATGAAACTCTTCTTCTTTCCCTTCCTTTGCCCTATAAATGCATTTCCTGGCAAAGCCCACACTGATTTGACTTGATGAATTTGCTCGCTGTGCTTCATTGACCTGGGTGTCCTCTAATGATCCATCTTCACCAGTGTTGTCTGTGGGGCAGGGTCTAGGTGAAAAGAGTACCTTATGAAAGGATTATGTGGTGCTGGCCTGACATGCCTGGAAGTACCCCTGAGTGTAGGCATTGACAACCTAGCATTAGGACTATCTACTTGTATATTGGACATCCTCTGATGTACAGATGACACCACAGTGGGACAGAAAGTGAATAGACTTTACAATAGCATACAAAAAGATCTTGATGGGCTCTAAGACTAAGGAGTACATGTATTAAGATGAAGTTTGATAAAGATACAGGTAAAGTTCTCATATATACCAAGATACTGAAGAATCACCTGTATAGTACAGGAATGATGGAGATGTGGCCAGACAGCATTTTGTAAAAAAGACCTAGGGGTTTTAATTGTTTACAAACTCGATATGATATAGCAGTCAAAAAAAGTAATATAACCTCAGTTTCATTTATCCATCCATTCCACCAATTTTATTAAATACCTCTTAAATCCAAGGCTCCAATCCTAACTTTCCAATCTGCTCATATGTCTTTCTACATACACTGACTTGGCTGCAGCTAGGTAGGGGTGAGGGGTAGAGGGCAAGAAGGAGAGGATCACCTAGAATTTTTTTTTTTGCTTTTTGGAGGGCAGTTGGGGTTAAGTGATGTGCCCAAGGTCACATGGCTGATTAAGTGTTAAGTGTCTGAGGTCGGATTTGAACTCAGGTCCTCTTGATGCCAGGGCCAGTGCTCTATTCACTGCACCACCTAGCCGCCCCATAGAATTTTTTTTCTCTTTTATTCTTCTGGCCATTTTGTTGTCATTGGCTCACCACTGGAACTTATCTGTGGACTCTAGTTGCTATAGGAAAAGAAGGTGAGAAAAGTTAAAATTTTAATTTAAGAATAATTTTTTTTCTTGTCACCAGTCCTTAAACTCCACTTTTGTGTACCTTTTTGTGACCTTTTGTAGCAAAGTATGAGGCTAGGGAGCAGGGCTGGAAAGATGCCTTTTGGAGCCAAATAAGATAAGTTTGAAAAGAGTGTTCTGTAATTTAAGGTAAGGACAAAGGTTTGATTAAAAGGAACTTTTTGTAAAGTTTGTATTTTTAAAGTTAAAATTGTTTGCTAACTAAAAAACTAAGTCTAGTTAAGTTTTTGTTTCTTTAATTTAATAAAAATATTGCCTTTTATAATTGAATAGTCAAAAACCAGTTTTCTTTTAAGAAAAAGCAAATCTCTTCAGTAATATCCAAATGAAATGTTATGTATATACCTCTTACTGTGTCAGTATCCATTTCCTCTTTTTTCCCTCCTTTCTCCCTTGTTTCATACCATGGACAACCAAAGGGCACCAGATTCATGATTTCTTATCAGTTTGGTTCTAGGGTTTACAATTTATGTATTGGTGTATGATAGCCCTCTGGGCAGTCTTCTTCCTCCAAGTCTGATTCTGAGGACCAGGAGATTGATTGTATGGCTATCAACTTCCCCAGGGCTGCAGTGGTGTTATAATTCTTGATAAAGATGTCCAGGAAAGATGTGATCTGATAAAGAGCTGTCCTGAGACATCTAATCTAGAGAAGATCAGAAAAAGTGGTTTGTTCCTATTAAGGACAGAGGAAAAAGAAAGTATAAGAGACCTGATTCATCTTGGACCATAAGAATAGATTAGCATCTCGGAGAGACTTTCAGAAACCATCCACCTATTTAGATCCCTCCAGACCTGGGGTACCCTAGTATCAGATGGGCCTCCCTGGGGTAACATCATTCAAGGCCAGTCTCATATTTCAAAATTCATCACTGATTCTCAGTTTGGCAGTCTTGGAAATAGCTAGGGTTCAATTATTCTGGAAAGTAATTTAGAACTATGTTATAAAAATGATCTTTTGATTTCATGATGCTATTACTGGGCATATATGCCAAAGTGGTCAAAGAAAGAAGGAATGATTAATATATAGATAAAAGCACTTTTGTGGTAGGAAAAAAAACCCAGAACAAGTGCTCATTGATAAAGGAATGACTGATAAATTGTAGCACATAAATGTAATGGAAAATTGTTGCACTATGAGAAATGATGAACACAAAGACCTCAGAAAAGGAATGGAATATTTGTTTTAACTGATGTAGAGTACAGCAAGCCAAATCAAGAGAATAGGCATAACAATGTAAAGAAAGCAACACTTAAAGACAGCAGAATTTAGGTCAGTGTAATGATCCATTTTTGACTCCGAAAGGCTAAATATGAAACACATTTCCTTTCTTGGAAGGTAATACACTAAGGGGAGAGAATGAGATATACTTTGTTAGACACTAGTTTGTTACAAGAGAAGCGTTGATTATTATTAGGAAGTGATAAAGATTTTAAAACATCAATGAACCGAGCAAATAAATAAACAAAAAGAAGTAGCTGGAATTTTAGGATTTTAGGTCATGGAGTTTGCAGAGTGGCCCAGCAACTATTATTCAGGTATTTGCTAAAATGACACACACATATCAATACATGTGTGTTTTTGTGACCACATGTATATGTCAGGTCTTTCTTAGGCTTGCTTCGATATTCAACTACATTCACTCCAGTGGTACAGATTGTGATCTAATCCCCACTTTCTCATCTGGGATAACTCTTGTTTCACTCTCCTCACATCCTCTACAGAAGAGGAAGGTGGGGATCGGAGGGCACACAGTACGCTTAGGGCCTCCCTCCTCCAGGTCTCCTAGTATTGAGTAGGTCTCAGTGACTCTCCAATGTGGGCTATCAGTTCTCCTTTACTCTTGCCATGTGACCAACTCATCTTCTTTTTCTGGTACCACACCTTTGTGATGGCATCATTTACATGGTTTCTCCTACGTAATCCTTAATTAAGGAGACACTGGGTCACATTTATCACCTTCAACAAACATTCTTGAATGAATGCTGTGTTCATAGCACAAAGAGGATTAGGATGATCCACTTTGATGGTCCATATCCTCCAGGGGCTTATAAGCAAGTCAGATAACCTAACAACACATCAAACGTGAACCACCACACAAGATAGCGTGTGCTAAGTATACTAGGTGACTTAGTGCTCAAATGCGGCCTCAGAAACTTACTAATTGTGTGACCTTGAGCAAGTCACTTAACTTGTCTGCCTCACTTTTCTCAACCATAAAATGGGGATAAGTATAGCACCTACCTCCTAGACTTGTTGTGACATAATATTTGTAAAGTGCTTAGCATACTGCTTGGCACATAGTAGGTGCGTAATAAATTCTATCTACTATGGGTATGGGTATTCAAGGAGGACTAGCTTGCTGAACCCTTTTCAGGGCCGCTTACCCACCTTTGATATCTACCTGGCACTCAATTCTCACTTGGGACTCTGAAAAGTCATAACACGAACAGAGGCTGATAAACCATCTCAGAAGATTGTCTAAACCAGATTGAGGACAGTTGATGGGTCTGTTAGGGGGTTGTGCACCCCAAGGATGTGAAGACTTTCTCCAGTGAAATGGGTAGATGAGAACAATTTGTTCCAATGGGCATGAAAGTGGCTAAAGCAGACGCTGTGGAGCACTTAGAGCTCGGTCTAACATCAGAGATGCCAAGGGCATCCACTGCATCCTGGGCCATCTCCAGTCATCCTGACTTTTGTTTTGCCTCTGGGCTTCTATAACTCTGGAAGGGAGAGCGTGGCTGATGACTTTGTGGAGTTCTTGGCTCACTTAAATCCAATTGATACAGGATGATGTGATTGGTGCTCTTAAAAAAAGGAAGGACAAACAACAACTACACTACTACCATTATTATTAACAACAACAACAAATATAATAGGAGTAAAAATAATAACCCCTATCTGCCTCAAGATCCTTAACTATAAAATGGGCATAATTACAGCACTTGCCTCCCAGGGTTGTTGTGAGAATCACATAAGATAACACTTGTAAAGCATTTATCACATTGCCTGGCACATAGTGGGTGCATAATAAATGCTTTTCCCCTCATTTTTAGGGTTTTTCCAAGTATATTTGTTTTATAAACTCTCACCTCTCACAGCTTACTGGCTCACTAACAGGTAACTTAGAGATCATCACTTTGCAGATGAAGAAACCGAGGCCAGAAAGCTT
This sequence comes from Pseudochirops corinnae, assembly GCA_028646515.1. Classification (NCBI taxonomy): domain Eukaryota; kingdom Metazoa; phylum Chordata; class Mammalia; order Diprotodontia; family Pseudocheiridae; genus Pseudochirops; species Pseudochirops corinnae. The sequence continues at coordinate 119,866,030 of CM053588.1, read as the reverse complement.
GCCTCAGATCACATTTCAGCAAAGTGAGTTAGTGGCAAAGTTGGGACCACTGAATCAACTCATTATTCAGTGTCCTTCCTACCATAGTTGCCTCTTACCTGGTTTTTTTTTTTTTTTGCTTTTTGGAGGGGGGAAAGCAGGGCAATTGGGGTTAAGTGACTTGCCCAAGGTCACACAACTAGTAAATGTTAAGTGTCTGAGGCCGGATTTGAACTCAGATCCTCCTGATTACAGGGCCGGTGCTCTATTCACTGCATCACCTAGCCACCCTCTCTTACCTGTTTTGAATTAAAAGTCTTTCTTTGTTCATTTTATTTCCTTCCCTCCCTCAGCTTATCATTCAACAAACACTTATTAAAGTCTTACTTGGTACAAGGTACTGCATTAAGTGCTATGGAAGATACAATGAACCCTAAGACAAGAATCATACCCTCAGGGGGCTTATAAATCAATGATTCTTAAGAACAGGCTAGGTCTTGTAGTTACTTAGTAGTATCTAGGTGAAGGAGAGAATACACTTGAATTTCATAAATATTGGTGAAGAAAGGAGTAGAGAAAAGCTCTAGACTCCTTGGGAATCTGTAGTGTCAACACAATATTCACAACGCCAATGGTGACTGTGAAAATGCTGACATAGAGCTCAATCGCAAGACATAACAGACTCTCTACATAGAGGACAGAAGCAAAACATTTATTCAGAAACCAGAAAACCAAATCCCAATACCAGGAAACCAAATCCATCATAGCAATGTAGAAGTTAATACACCACAATACAGCAGGGAGACACACCATCCTCTGGCCTTCTCACAAACTAACACTCACAAGCCTAGCTGTCTTCCTGGCCTCCTGAGTGTTTGCTCTCTCTCTCTCTCTCTCTCTCTCTTTCTCTCTCTCTCTCTCTCTCTCCCCCTCTCCCTCTCTCTCTCCTCTGACTCCCAGCTTCCTGTGGGTTCTGCTCCACCTTTCAGCAAACTCCTCCCACCACAGGCTCCATGTGATTACATTTGGAGTATTAGGGGGCAGGGAAGATCTTTGAATCAGGGAAGGTTTTCAAATTCCCTTAGGCTTATTAAGAGGCAGGGAAGATCTTCAAATTCCCATTACCATTACACAGTCTGGCATTCTGGATTCTCTTTTTAGTACTGTTCCCCACTAGTTGCGTAACCTTGCATGACCCTAGGGCTCAGTTTTCTCATCTGTAAAGTAAACTACTTGAGCCAGTTGACCTAGAAGACTTTCTCTGGTTCTAGTTTTCTGTAGGCTTTATGAATTTCCTGGGAGTTAAGTTGGCATAAGGGGAATGAGATAGCTCCCTGAATATTTTACATAAATAGATCTAAATCAAAGCAGCTGGTCATATTTAAAGCTAACAAATAATTGTCTTCCACAGGGGGCCTATAAGCATGCTATGGTACAATCAATGTGCTAATTATTCTCCCCTTTCTATGGAGGTTACCCCTATTTGGTCTTTAGCCATCACCTTGTTTATAGATATGTATGGGTTCAGACCTTGGAATAAATGTGTGAGGTATTCCAGCTGAACATGTGCAGCCTTTTTCTTTTCAGGACAGCACTTTATAAATAGCTCTGGAGGGATCCAAGGATGGAGTTTTAGTCCAGCTGCTGTGCTTTTCTCTGATTCCCTGGCTGATGATTCCTTGGTCATTCTCCTGTACTTCACACTGAAAAGATGGGGCTGTCTAAATAGGAACAGACCTTGATTAATGGGCCCATGGAGGCTGGATATTTTTATTACTTGTCTATCTCTATTGGACTCATAAACAAATCAGATGTGTGATAGTGAAGGTTTAATAATTCTCTTAAGGGAAGGGCTCTTCTGAAAGCTGTTGTGTGTTCTTTTCCTCTTAACAGGTCATAGAGTTCCTGTACCTGTCCAAGGTCCTGCCCCTAGAATTTCGAGGACGTTACTTTCAGCTATGTTACTTTTTGATGTTCAAATAAAGACATTCATTCATTTTCATCATAGTCTCTCCTGAGCAGGTTTTCCTCATGTGTTGACAGCAGCCTCTCAGTAAGGCTGTGCAATAATCAGGTTTGGATTAGTTAGACTCTTTAGTCTGGGAAGCCCATTTAAGGAGAAGTAGCATACCTCCTTCAGTTTTTTTTTGAAAGCTGGAGGACTATGGATGCTGGATATTATATATACTCTCCATTTGAGTTGCTATGTCAATTGATTTTGTTTAATTGGTTTTCTTTATTACAAGTAAAGTCCTAGTGGTGGTGGCAGAGAGGGCAGAAGAGATTTATACAGAAATGATTGCAATTTAAAAAAAACAAAAGACATTAGTAAACTTTAATTAACTAGTTAATACTTTGAAGAAAATGGGTAGGCTCTGTTTCAGCTCTATAGCCATGTCCAACCTGCCAATAACTTCATTCCGATCTCTGTAGTTATTGTCTAAATCCTTCTGTATTTTGCAGACATTACATGGCTACTCCCTTAATGGATGAGGGACAAGAAAGGGCAAGGGCTGCTGTGATGCTGGGGGACCCTGAATTAACCCAGTCTGCATGACAGTTAGTGTATCACACAGACAAACCCAGGGAGCTCAGTCACCAGATGGGGGAAATTCAGCAAAGTGGCCAAGTCAGCTGAATCTGCTGGCAGATACACTCATTTTAAAGGTCATTTTCTTTTCCCCACTTGCTGCCACATACTATGAGTAGTTGGCCTTTTAGAGAGCAGTCAATTCTGTCACCAGATACAGGATGCTAAGCGAAAGAACAGGCTGTCAAAACACCACCAACATATTGTTAATAGCTAACCTAGCATATGGTTTCAGATGATGCCCATTGAGATACTTAGGTGGAGCCAAAGGTGGCCCAGTGATTAGAAGTCAGACAGTCATTTTCTGGCTTTCTGAGTTATTATTGAGGTGCCTTTCTTGGGTTTATATGGTGAATGATCAGTGGACAATTAATTAATTTATTCAAAAAGCATTTTAAAAGTACCTATTATCTGTCAAGCACTATGCTAAGTGATAGGATTATAAAGACAAAATGAAACTGCTGGGGCAAAGCAACCCATCCACAGATAAATAAATACAAAATATAACAAAAGAAAATCAGATTAAAGCATCATGGGCCAGAGGAGGACACCAAGAACTTAGGAGAATCAGGAGAGACCTTGTTACATGTGGAATGGGAAGAAGCTAGGGCCTCTAAGGGGTTGAAGGGTGGAAGGATAGCATCCAAGCATGGGAGACAGTATGTTCAAGGCTGTGGAGGTAGGAGATGGAACACTGTATCTAGGGGATTGGGCAAGTAGGCCAGTGTGCCTGGAGTATGGACCAAGAGTATTATTGTGAGTATACTGTCTTGAATACCAAGCTGAGAAAATGATATTTTATTCTGGAAGAAATAGGGATCGATATCTTCTAAGGAACAGAAAGAATGCTACTTAAGTTGAGGCCTATTAAAACAGCATTTCTGGGTCACTTGATGGGTGAATAGGATTTGGAGCTGAAAGAGGATTTGGAGATTATGTCGTAGAAACCTGTCTTTTTACAGATAAGGGGAGACCTAAAGCTGCACAAGGAGTGAAGAGGATAACCACAAATCAGCAACAAAAACTAAGTCATTGTATGACTTGTATTCCTATTATCTTTAGGATCAAATATAAATTCTCCTGTTTGGCATTTAAGGCTTTTTACAACTTGTCTCTGATCTACCTTTCCAGGCTTATTCCACATTGTTCCCCACTGTGAATTCTTCCATACTGGCCTTCTCCTTGTTCCTCACACACCATGTGCCATCTCTCATCATCATATCTTTGTACTAGCTATACTCATGCCTGGAATGCTCTGCCTTATTAAATGCCTGGCTTTCTTAAAGAAGTGCTACTTCTTGGGGGCAGCTAGGTGACACAGTGAATAATGCACTGGCTCTGGGGTCAGGAGGACCTGAGTTCAAATCCGGCCTCAGATAATTAACATAAAAACTAGCCATGTGACCTTTGGCAAGTCACCTAACCCCAACTGCCCTACCTTCCCCCCTCCAAAAAAAAAAAGCAAAAAAAAAAAAGAAATGCTGCTTCTCAAAGCGGGTCTTCCCCAGCCCTCTCACTCCCTATCTTCAAGTGTTTTCCCCTCTATGGCTACTATCTATTTATTCTGAATTTATCTTGTTCATACCAATTTATTTACATGTTGTCTCTCTCATTGGAATGTGAGCTCCTTGAAGTCAGGGGATGTTTTTGCCTTTCTTTGAATATGTGCTTGGCACATATTAATTACTTGATAAATGCTTGTTGATTGAATAATTGATAACATATGACTGAGAACTTTCTCAAATTCATTGCTACTAGACCATGACTCCCACTGCCCTCATTCCCCATCTAGCTTAGCACAATGTTTCTTTCTTTTAAAAAAATACTATTTATTTTTAAAACTCTTTTCTTTTTAAATTTTGAGTTCCAAGTTCTCTCCCTTCCTCCTACTCCCTCCTACACCCACTGAGAAGGCAAGCAATATGATAAATGTGAAATCATGTAAAACATATTTCCACATTAGCCATATTTTTTAAAAATCAAGAGAAATAGAGAAAATTATACTTCAATTTGCACTCAGAGTTCATCAGTTCCCTTTCTGGAGGTGGATAGTATATATTTTTTTTTAATCAAAAGTCTGTTGGAATTGCCTTGGATTATTGTATTGATCAGAGTGGCCAAGTCTTTCACAGTTGATCATCATTACCATATTGCTGTTACTATGCACAATGGCCTCCCAGTGCTTATCACTTCACTTTGTATCAATTCATAGTTCTTGCCACGTTTTTCTGAAATACCCCCCTTGTCATTTCTTAGCACAATGTTTTGATTGTGCTGTAACTCAAATGCTAAAACATCCTGCATAACTATGGGGAAGCTTGTAGATTTGCTACCAATGATTAGTTTCTGTGATAGATTTTTAGCCAGTTGACAACTCTAGAGCTGAGCAATAAAGTCCAGGTATGAATCCAGGCCTTCATGCTGTGATTTGTTTCTAGATGCCCCTTCCACCAAGGCAGAGGATCCATTGGGTCAGGACCATGGAGAAAGAGAGAGCATGAGAATGGAGGTATGGCCCTGATCATCATATTCCTTTACTCCCCCACTGCACTTTTCCCAGCAACAAAAATTTTAGCCTATGCTCCAGCTCTGGTGGTTAAACTTCTGTGCACTTAATAGCTGGATTGGAACAAATAAAACTTTTTCCTTACCACAAGTAACTGTCAGATGGAAGGATGAGGAGTTCAGGTAACTCCAGGCAGGTAAAATATTCCTGTTTCTGAGCTATGAGGCATTATACACCCTGACTTCCATGGGGGCAGAACATCCCACAGCCCAATTACTCTTGATCTGAAAAATATAGACTTTGGGGCAAATGATCACTAAGGTCTCTTTTAATTCTGAAGTCACGTAAATCTCTGATTCTAAGTTGTTCTTGGGTGGTTTTTTAAAACACTTTTGTGTACATGTCCTAGGGGGTGATGTGATTCATCATATGGTGATTTTGCTTGCTATGAGTTCCTCGATGCTTTATACCCTTTTGAGTTCCAGTGATTGAAAACTACTGTGTGACCTTGAAGCTGGAATTCTTTGGAAACAGAACAATAAAGTTCAATCACTTTATTTAAGGACCTAATTCTTGGCCTTTTCTGAAATCAACCCAATACCAACCAAACCAAAAGGACAGAAATTTCCCATTATGGGATACCCCCAAAGCTCCTGGGATCTCATCAGTGATGGGATTCTCCTCAATCACAGTCCATCAGGACTGCCCACTCTGATGGCTTTTGCCAATGCTATCCCATAAATTCCCCAAAGTTCACCAACTTTCTGGGAGCCTTCCTCACTCTTTCTCTTGATATCACAAAAATGCCAAGTAGAGCCCATCCATCATCTTTGGCTCTTTCCAAGTAACCAGACTGTCTTCTTTATTTTTTTTCCCTCTTGCTTTTACGTTTCTTTAATTAACTCCTTTACATAAACTCTCCTTTAGAGTTTTTCATCTGTAATGTGTTGCCATCTTCTCATACCTGCCAGAGGCATTTCCTTTGCACTCTGGATGATACCCATTTTTAGTTCTTCAGAGACTATGATGTTCTAGGACTTGCAGGTATAAAATAACAACTAAAGAATATTAGTATTAAAATGTGATCCTTTGTTTTAGGGACAAACTCGGTCATTAAAAACCATTCTTTGGTTTCCAAATCAATCTATATGTATTTTATTCAGTGACTATTAGGTGCTAGATGTTGGAGACACATGTACAAAGAATGAAAAAAAATTCTCACTCGTGAATAGTTTATATCCAAATAGGGGAGACAACAAGGATATCCATATTTATAACCAAAATGATATGCAAATCCATGTTACCTATATTTATATTCATATCTATATAAATATATATGGAATAGATGTTTATAGAATAAACACAAAAATGCAAAGTTGTTGAATACAGGGTAGTTTGGGAGGGAGGATGCTAGCAGTTGAGGGGATTAGGAAAGTCTTCATGTCAAAAGTGACACTTGAAATGCATTTTGAAGGAAGAGAGGGATTCTGTGAGATGGATGTGAGGAGGAAGTGCATTCCAGGCAGGGAGACAGCTGGTGCAAAGGTGGGTGTGAGGAACAGAGAAAAGGTCTGGAATGCAGAAGAGAGAGAAATAACAATGAGTTCAGAAAGATAGGATGGGATCAAGTTGTGGAGGTCTTTAAAGGTTTAGCAGAGGGATCAATATCATATACTATTGGGAATAGCAAGCCACTAGAGCTTTCTTAGTGGGGAAGTGACATATTTAGATCTGTGCTTTAGGAAATAACTTTTTGCAGTGGTATGGGAGACGGACAGAAGTGGGGAGAAATTTGAGGCAGGGAGACCCAGTAAGAGGCCATTGCAAATAGTTTAATTGAGAGGTGATAAGGGCCTAAAATGAGATAGTAGTTATGTGAATAGAGAGAAGATTCTTAGAGTCTATCCAGAATATTATTCTCCCTGTCTTTAAGTCTGGGCTTGAGTTATTGGCACTTTATGTGTGTATATGTGAATATGCATGTTTTGTTGTTCTGTTGTTTCAGTCAGTCATGTCTGACTCCTTGTGACCCTATTTGGAGTTTTCCTGGCAAAGATACTGGAGTGGTTTGACGTTTCCTTCTCCAATTTATTTTATTTATAAGGAACTGAGGCAAACATGGTTAAATAACTTATCCAAGGTCATCCAGTTAGTAAGTGTCTGAGGCCAGATTTAAACTCTCAAAAGTAAGTCTTCCTGACTCCAAATCTGACACTCTACCCTCTGCACCACCCAGCTGCCCCTTGGGTATGTGTATACACACAGATGCATAATACACACAAACATGTATCCATATACATATGTACATATGTGAGTATATATGTGGTAAGTATATATATGTGATAATTCAATATACATAATATACACACATTTATTTTATATATACACACATGTGAATGAGCTCTATATGTTCATCCAAGTATATGTTGTAGTTTAGATAATGGGCATTCTTCATCCACTTGAGTTTTCCTTCCTAGATTTTTAGGCCAAACCCTCTGGAATGATTATGTCTCTAATTGAGAAGGCTCTGTGGTATTTTGGGTTTGACAGAATCCAATCAGCATAATATTACCTACTAGTAAGAATATCCAAACTAGAGGGATTAAACATGGTCTACACTCCCTAGTGCAGCTAGGACCAGATGAAAATATAACTGGGGAATATTTACCAAAATAAATCAAAATTCAACAAAACATAGGTAACATCACACTTGAAAACTAAGTCAATATGTTGCTTGCAGGCATCCTTTTGTGTGGACGAGTGGTCCAGTTTCTTTTGGTCTTTTTTTTTTTTTAAGGGGGAAGGCAGAGCAATTGGGGTTAAGTGACTTGCCCAAGGTCACACAGCTAATAAATTTTAAGTGTCTGAGGCTGGGTTTGAACTCAGGTCCTCGTGATTTCAGGGCTGGTGCTCTATTTACTGCACCAAAGAGCTGCCCTAAGTGGTCCAGTTTCTATTCAAATTTGACGCCACTCATCTAGAGGTTCTAACCATTTACAGCAGGGCTTCTTAATTTGGTGAATTAAGTGAATTAAGAAATATTTTTGAAAACTGTATTTCCATATAAAAATATCCTTTGCAATCCAATGCATCTTATGCATTTAAAAGCATGATTCTGAGAAGGTGTTCATAGATTTCACCCAGCTCCCAAAGGGCTCCATGGAACACAAAAGGTTAAGAACCTCTGCTGTATAGGGAATCCCTACTTGCCTTGGACTATGTAACGGAGCTTCTTCCACCTGGACAGTAGTGAATATTTCCCTTATGTCTCCTTGATCTATGTCTTGCTTGGTACTAATGAGCAGAGGATTTTCAAGCAGGGTTATTTCTTATGGCTTTCAGGGAATCTTACAAAATTTTGATATTTGTGAGAGAAGCACTTAATTGGAGAAGAACCTTTAACTATATATTTTGTTCTATTGAATTTTTTTTTTCAATAATCAGCAAATGGTAAGCAACAGTATGTTCTGGGTGTATGTAGTCCATACATCTTTTAGTCGATTGTGTGGTGGTGAGATGTGGTCTCTGAAAGAATATAGCTTGTGGGAGCCTTCCTGCTGCTTTCTAATATCCTCATCAAGAATATCACTAATAAATGCATAGATTACTTTCATGACAATTTTACAGAAATAGAAGGTAGGGTTAATGATGTTGATCACCTTTTAGAAGGAAGAGGAATTTGGTAATAAATTTTGAGAATTTTTCTACCATGTGATTTTCTGTGTGTGTACATAGCAGGTACCCTACATGACCTTCAAGCTACTGCAGTATCAGTTACAGCCCACACTGGCACATGCCTGCTTTCCTTAATCCTATAGGAAGACCATGTGTTACTAAAAATAATGGATGAGGGAGTGTAATATATAATTTGCTACTGTCTGGTGCTTTGTAGGAAATTAACCTAGTGGTCTAATTGTTATTGTTGTTTGTCCTTTGTTCTCAAAGAAGACAGATGATATCAGGAAGGTGAGATCTTGATGTGCAAATGAATTGTATTTACACATTGGAGGCAGCACTGTGCAAAGTCACCAACCACACTTCTCCAGAGGTATCTGAGTCCAGTGGCACACCGTAGATCAGGATGACTGGAGATGGCCCCAGATGCAGTGGGAGACCTTGGCCTTTTTAAGCTAAGGTCTTTTGCAGGTCTCAGTTTGTCTGAGGCAACACCCATTCAGTTATTAAGGCACTGGTTTTATAAAGGTCTCTCTGATGCATATGTAAGAGATTCCCTTCAGTACAAATGCCTGAGCATCCTTCAATGTCCTGGGAAGAAAGAAACCATTGCTGCCAAGGCTCTGAATTCTAGCCAAGGGGTTTATATGGAAATATTTCTCATGATCATAAAATGAGAGCCCTGAGAGAGGTGGATGAAGGATTAAGTTCTTGGGAATATAGTTTCTAGTCCTAGTGACAAGGTGGCTGGAGAGAAGATGGCTGGGGATTGAAAAGGAACGAATTAAAAAAAAGAATGTAAAATAAGGGAAGCTAGGTGATGCAGCAGATAGACTTGGAGTTAGGAAGACTTGAGTTCAAATTCAGACTCAGACTCTTATTAGTTGTGTGACCCTGGACAAGTAACTCTGACTACCTCAGTGTCTTCATCTGAGAATAACAACAGCAACTATCACCCAGGGCTATTGTGAGGATAAAATAACCTCATATTTCAAAAGCACTTTGTAAACCTTGGAGTACTACATAGATAATAACTTATTATTTTCATATCTATAGTTCCAGACACCTCTATCAGTATTTCTGGGATCTTTCCTAGCTCAGTCTTCATCAAGTTTCTTTCTGTTACAGTAATAATCAACTTTCTGTTGCTACAAAGTTAATTTAAGATAAAAGGCAATGGAAAAAGGCTCCTCCATGGGGCTTCTGCCTGACAATATTCCATAACTTCCTCCCTTAGCTACAGGTTAACAGGAAGGGATAAAGGGGTGAGTGCTGGTGTCCAGGGCCTACTCCAAGTGCTAGAGCAATGAAAACAAAGCATAAGTTATGGGGGCAGAAGTGCTGTGGGTTATGGCTATTTCTCAGCCTCCTCACCATCCACAGAGGTTTGAGAAGCTGCTTTTATTGCCACCTATTGGGAATTCACCTCTCCATACACTAATTTCCAGATGACTAATTCCATTCTGACTCATGGTCTGATTTCAGCTTTCCCTTCCTGCTTCTTTAGGCTGGAGAGCAGCAGCAGCAGCAGCAGCAGCAGCTACCAACAGCTTCACCCTTCACCCTCCAACCTGAACTCGGTTTCAAGGATAAAATGGCAAAAGCCAGCAGTGTCTCCATGTCTCTGTCTCTCTGTGTCTGTCTGTCTGCCTCTCTGTTAATTTCACCAGATGGAATGTATTACAGAAGTCTCTCCAAAGGGAAAGAAAAGAAGGGAAGAAAAAAAAATCAATTCTGGACTCCCACATATAATTTTTATTTCCTTCCCCTCCTTATAAAGTTTTTTTGTCTCTGGGGTGGGGAGGAAGGGGATAGAACAAGGGCATATCATCACCACTCTCTGCTAGCTCACTTTATCTTCCACCAAATCATCATTATACTGGACTGCAAGGCAAAAAAAAAAATTAGAATAGGTAAGGAGAGCATAGCATGGGCAGCAGTTAGACAAGACTTTGATAATTTTCATTGCTTTAGATACCTTGAAAACTTGTGTTGTCTGTAGCATGGGCCTACTCTATACTCATCTAGTTCAGCTGTTTTTCCCATCTGTTTTCTTTAGGGCCATATCCTGTTCTTCTAGGAGCACATCCAGCACTCCTTTGTGTCTCTAAGGAGAACCTGGGAGTCATCTTTCCATTTAGTCACACCTTCCCTCTGTCTTCTGGTCTTACTTATGGTGAGAATGTCAGCAGTGATTTGGTTCAGTTCCTTCAGCATTATGGTCCCTTTGAGTATTTTGACAAAGAGCTCACTTTTAGAGTATCAAGAGAAAAGTTAATGCTTAGAGTTTGTCTAAAAGCTGTGATTCTCAGTGTTTTCTTGCTCTCATTTGCCACTCTACCACCATCTTTGAAAAAAAAAAATATAAGGAAGTTTCATAGGACTGAGGTCATTCTATGTTTTTCTTTGTTCTGTGGTTTGCCATGGCCAACAAATTCATCCTCAAGTAGCCAGCTTATTGCAGGTTATGAATCTCTCTCTAAATAGCTAGACTGGTCCTTGCAAAGCAAACATAATCAGTTTCTGGAATGATACTTGAATCCTTTCCAACTTGGTAGAACTTGTGAGGACGTTTTTTTCTGACATAGCCTTCAAGACCCCAGTTCACCTCTGTTCTATGATAAAGCTTCTGAACAGGATTTTGTGAAGGATGGCCAGAGTGTTTCTGAGGAATCTGTATGTTAGTGATGATAATGTTACCGAAAAACAAAGATTACAATGAAGGCAGAAGTTGTGTTGGGAGCAAGGATCAGAGGTGCTGGGGGCAAGCAGGGCCCGAGGACTGTACTTTATAGATGACAGCTTGTGAGAGTTGAAACATGATTTTAGAAGCACTGAGTAACTGAATTTCAGTTTTGGAAGGTGGTGTGTGTTTGTGTGTGTAGTTACAGGACATGTAATTCAATCTATTTCTGTTCATCCAAGGTCATCCAGGTTTGGTTTGAAAATCTCCTGTGAAAGAAAATGGACAGTCCCATGGAGCACCTCATTTTAGTTTCAGATAGCTCTGTTTCTGAGTAAATATTTTGTTTTATTGGACAAAATCTGTCTTCCTGAAATTTTGACCCATTGCTTAGTTTTGCCATCCAGGGCCGAGCAAATAACTCTAAATCCCTTTTCCCCATCACAGTCCAGCCTTTCAGTACTTGTAAATCAGTTGTAATTTCCTCTTAATTCTTCTCTTCTTTAGGCTAAACATATGCAGTTCCTTCAATAGATAGGTGTATGGCATTCCCATCCCTATCCTGGGCTCTACAGCTGTTCATCTTGTCAACGTCCCTTTGTGGCATCTGGAACCGAATGGAATATTTGAAGTATAATCTGGTCATCAACGATAGATATAACTTCCCTCTGCTTTAGGCTTACTATGCATGACATTTGAGATTCTCAATCTATATGGACTGGGGATGCTACCATTCACTTGATGAATTTGTGTCTTTGGGGAGCTCTGCCCAAGGACCTTGGTTTCTCACAAGTTCTTGCTTCTGAATTTTACCCCCAGAGCTTTTTAGCTTTGTACCCAGGCATATATAAACCATCTCTGCCAGAAATTCAACTATATATGGTTCTTGCTAGGGTAGGATTTTTAATTCTTCATTTGGAATTTCTTTCATTTCCATCTTCTTTTTTCTCTGTCCACCACCACTTCTGCCATAATTCAAGGCCACATAAATTATACACTAGTCTCCTAACTTCTTTCTGCATCCAGTCTCTTCCTCCTTTTGATCCCTCTGACATACAGTTGCTGAAGTGATTTTCCTCAGATACAGCTTCCTTCATGCTATTTTGCAGCCTGAAAATCTTCAATGACTTCCCATTGCCTTTAGGAAAAAAAGTACAAATTTTACAACTTTGGGTTTAAGGTTGTGTGCAGTTCAATTCCACAAATATTGATTAAGAACATACTACATAAAAAGTGCTGTATTAGGTACTTGGTATACAAAGTTAAAAATTAGAGTCTCTGCCCTCAATGAGGTTTGCATCCTGTTGGAAAAAGACATAAGGTACACAGATAATATACGGTAATCTGAGATGAGAAGTGGGGGAGGGGCGAATCAGGGAAAGTTTTATTGGAAGAATTGTTAAATGAGCTGATCCTTGAAGTAATGATTCTAAGTAGTTGAGATAAGGAGGCAGTTAAGTTGGTCAGATCTGACCATTGGGATGGTTATTTTGTTGGGAATCATGATAACAAGGCAGCTTTTCTGATGTTTCAGATGAGGGATGATGAGGCCCTGCCCTGGGGTGCTGGAAACAAGGGAATAGATATCTGAGTTATTGTGGAGGTAGAACTTGGGGGTGGTGGCATACTTTAGTACAAAGAGTTGTGACAAACATGGTTTACAGTGTGTGAAGGGAGGTACTACTAATTAAGAATAGAAAGATGCATTAGTACTGCCTAAGGAATCTGAGTAAGGAAGGGAAATAAGCATTTATTAAGCACCTCCTATATGCCACGCACTGTGCTAAGCATTTTGCAAACATTACCTCATCTAATCCTCAAAACAACCTGTGTACTATAATTATTCTCATTTTACTTTTGAGGAAGATGATGCGGACGGAGGTTGTGACTTTCTCAAGGTCTGTGGAGAGCTAGTAAGTATTTGAGACTGAATTTGAACTCATGTATTCCTGACTCCAGGCCTAGAGCTCCAATAACTACACCATATAGCTGTCCCAACTTGTGTTTTAGTCTGAAGATGATGGGAACCTCTGAAGGTTTCTAATCAGGAGAGTAGGCTGGTCAGATCTGACCAACCTTTGGCATGGTTCTTTTTTTTTTTCAGAATTTATATATTTATTTTTAGTTTTCAACATTCATTTCCACAAGATTTTGGATTCCAAATTTTCTCCCCATCTCCTCCCTACTCCCCACCCCAGGATGGTAAACACACTGATTACCCTTTCCTCCAGTCTGCCCTCTTTTCTATCCTCCCCCCGGCCCATCTCTTACCTTACCCCTTTCTTCCTTACTTTCTTGTAGGGCAAGATGGATTTCTATACCCCATTGTCTGTGTATCTTATTTCCCGGTTGCATGTAACAACAATTTTTTAACATTTGTTTTTAAAACTTTGAGTTCTAGATTCTCTCCCTTTTTTCCCCTACTGGGAAGACAAGCAATTTAATATAGGTTATACATGTGTAGTTATGCAAAACATTTCCATAGTAGTCATGTTGTAAAAGACTAATTATATTTCCCTCTATACTATCCCATTCCCCATTTATTCTATTTTCTCCTTTGACCCTGTCCCTTTTCAAAAGTGTTTGCTTCTGACTAACCCCTCTCCCAACCTGCTCTCCCTTCTATCATCCCCCCTATTATCCCCTCCCCCCCATTTTCCTATAGGGTAAGATAGCCAATTGAATGTGTGTTATTCCCTCCTTAAGTCAAGTCCAATGAGAGTAAGGTTGACTCATTCCCTTTCACCTCCCTGATCTTCAGCTCCATTGTAATAGCTTTCTTTTGCCTCTTTTATGTGAGATAATTTACCCTATTGTATCTCTCCCTTTCTCCTTCTCCCAATATATTCTTCTCTTACCTCTCAATTTTATTTTTTAGATATCATCCCTTCATATTCAGCTCACCCTGTGCCGTCTATGTATACATGCATACACATATACTCACATACATATGTATACACACATACACCCACCTATACATACATATATATTGAGATGGTTCTTTTACCTGGAATCATGAATCCAGTTAGGAGACTATTCTGATGATCCATATGAGGGATGATCAGAACCTGTTCCTGAGATGGTGGTTATGGGAGTGGAAATGAGGGGATGGGGGTCAGAATTATTGAGGAGGTAGAAGAGATAACATTTGCAAGCTTCTCCTCAGGGAGAGGAATGAGGCCAGGCTGATTGTGACATTGCAAAGCCAAGGACATCTCTGAGTGACTGAGAATACAGTGGTGACCTTGACCAAAATAGGAATGTTTGAATAGGTATGGGTTTTCGAAAGAAGATAAGAAGTTCTGTTTTGGACAGGTTGGGTTTGAGAACATAATAGAATATCCAGGTGGAGATATTTATCAGATGGTTAGTGACTTGAAACTGGAGTTCAAAAGAGACTTTAGGGCTAGATGTAAGGATTTGGGAGCTATTTGCAGAGATGAGTGAGCTCAGCGAGGTAGTTGGGTGGTACAGTGGCCTCAGAGTCAGGAAATCTGACTTTAAATCCTGTTTTAGAAATTGACCAGATGTGTGAATTGGGGCAAGTTATATAACCTCTGTCTGCCTCAGTTTACTAATCTGTAAAATAGTTACTTACTTTCCAGGATTTTTGTGAAGCTCAAATGAGATAATATTTGTAAAAATGTTTTGCAAATCTTAAAGAACTATATAAATCCTACTACTATTCTAATTATTATTATTATTATTATTATTATTAATTGATGAGAAATGACCAAAGGACAGAAAGTGGAGAAATTAGTAACTCAGCATGCATTTGTTAAATGCCTACTATGTTCCAGCTGATGCTTTAGCTGTGGATTCAAAGACAAATCTTTGCTCCTGAGGAATTCCTTTGTACAATTCTTTTTTTTTTTTTTTGTCTTTTTGGAGAGGGGAAGGCAGGGCAATTGGGGTTAAGTGACTTGCCCAAGGTCATACAGCTAATAAGGCTGATTTTGAACTCAGGTTCTCCTGACTCCAGGGTCATTGCTCTATTCACTCTTTTGTATAATTCTAACAGGAGAGAAGGCATGTACATATAAGTATATGTAGCACCCTCTCTGGGCTACACTTCAACTTGGCATTCACATGTTTCCATGTCGAATTTCCAGGCAGGCATTTATTCCCACAAGATCTAGGGTACCCTGTGAGTTTGCACTTCTAAAACTATAGCCCAGAGGCCCCCAGTGGGCTTCCTTCTAAGAGAGGCAGCTGGAGCTCTGAGTTGGAGTCAGGAGGGCCTGGGTTTGAATCCTGCCTCAGATACTCTCAGTTTGTTTCTTCATCTGTAAAATGGAGATAACGGCACCTACTTCACAGAGTTGTAGAAAGGACCAGATGAGTTATCACATGTAAAATATTTTGCAAACCTGAAAGCACTATATAAGTCCTAGCTATTATTGTTAAATTTTAGCTACCTGGTCATCTAGCAGACACAATTAGGTCAAAGAAATGGTATAGTAGGGGCAGCAAAGTGGCGAAGACTATAAAGTGCTGGGCCTGGAGTTAGGAACACTCATCTTTGTGAGTTCAAGTCTGGCCTCAGACACTTATTAGCTGTGTGACCCAGGGCAAGTCACTTAACCCTGTTTGCCTCAGTTTCTTCATCTGTAAAATGAGCTGGAGAAAGCAGTGGCAAACCATTCCAATATCTTTGCCAAGAAAATCCCAAATGGGGTTACAAAGAGTAAGACAGAATTGAAATGACTGAAAAAGGGTATAGTTAAGAGCAGTACAGAGTTTATCCCAATATGCTTGGGGGCACATTCCTCCGCAAACATACACTGTACCCATGAGAAGAGGGGTCCAAACTTACAATACAATGGTAGTGAGGCAGACAGGTAGGGAACATGGTGGCTAAGGAAACTTCTCTTTGATATTTCTAGCATCTTCTTTTCTTACAGACACGACATAAAGCTCTTCCCTGGATGCAAGGTTCCTGCTGGGGCTGGGTGGGTGCGGTTGCTCATTTGGGCTCCCAGGGTATGTTTTTCATAGTTCAATTAGCTAGGGCTATTCTCCTTTGAGTTCATGTCTCTGTTGCTGTTTGAGTCAGGCTCCCCGAAGCTGCTTCCTTTCTTAATTATTGCCTTTCTATGTCTTATGTCTGACAAGAAGTTTTATGTTTTTACTCCCTCAACTATATACCTTTAACTCTATGGAGTTGCTGGGTAGGGGTTTTCCTGTTTGCTAAGTAGCTCTGCTGTGAACTACCATGGTCTATGAGAAGGGAGGGAAGAAAACTTCCCTCCCTCACCCCTACCCTCACACCCTACATAGGCACAAGTGTCACACTCTGGAAAGCTCTTCTTGTTCTGAAATCACTTGAACCAATGAACTCTTCAACTATGATGACTGAATTTTAGGGCTACCTAGGGGAATGAAAAAATTTCTATTTAGCTAATGGGCAGGCTTCCATCATTAAAAAAAAATAGTTATCCATATCTTTGGTTTTTATGTTGCCTAGATTTTTTTCCCATATCCCTTCCCCTTTCCCATTCCAGAAAGTCATTCATTAGAACACATTTTTTTTTAAAAAGGGAAAGAGCAAAAGAGATCAATTTATTGAAAAAAATCTTACATTGCACACAGTATTCCACACTTGTAGAGAACTCCGCCCCCCACCTCTGAAAAGGCCTTGGGGAGATACCTTTTCACGCCTCTTCTTTGCGGCAAAGCTTGTTATTTGTGATTTTGCAACATTTATTTTCAATTGTTCATGGTGGTTGTTCACTCTAATTACAATGTTGTAATTATTTAGTTTTCTTAGCTTTCTTACTTCACAGCAGTTCATATAAATCTTTTCAGTGCTTCTCTATCTCAATCACATTTATCATTTCTTATAGCATAGTAATATCCTATTACATTAATGGATCACAATGTATTTAGCCAGTCTCCAATCAATGGGTGTCTACCTTGTTTCCATTTCTTTGCTATCATAAACAAAGCTACTACAGTTATTTCAGTGTCTTTTGTCATTGAAGTCTTTGGGGGTATATACGTGGCAGTAGAGTCTCTAGGCAGGAGAGTTTGGATATTTTAGCTACTTTATTTGCATTATTCCAAATTGCTTTGCAGAATGATTGTATTAATTCACAGCTCTACCAAGAATGTATCAATGTGTCTTTCCACAACCCTTCCAACATTCAGGATTTCTGTTTCTTTTGTCATCTTTGCTAATTTGCTGGGTGTAAGGTGAAACCTCAGGGTTGTTTAGATTTTCGTTTCTTTTAGTGGTTCAAAGTACTTATTTTATATGTTTGCTGATAGTTCCCAATTCTTTTGAGTACTTTGTTCAGATCCTTTTTACCACGTATCTGCTGGGAAGTGGCTTATGGTCTTGTACGCTAATCCTTATCAAAGAAATTTGATAATTTTTCAACCTTTGACCCCTCTTCTTCTTCTTCTTCTTCTTCTTCTTCTTCAAGGGGAGAAAGTAGGACAGTTGGGGTTAAGTGACTTGCCCAAGGTCACATGGCTAGTACCTGTTAAGTATCTGCAGCCAGATTTGACCCTGACTCCAGGGCTGATGCTCTACTCACTGTGCCACCTAGCCTCCCCTCCCCTTCTTATTCTTGATGCATTAATTTTGTTGTTGCAAAAGCTTTTCAATTTCATGTGATCAAAATTATGTGTTTCATATCTGCTATTCCTTGTTTGGATAAGAATTCCTCTCCTACCCACAGCTGTGAAAGATATATCATCTGTTTCTCATCTAATTCTTTCATGATGTGATCTTTAATATTCAGGTCACATACAAAATTGGAATTTATTGTGGAATATAGTGTAAAGATATTGGTTTAAGCCAGATTTCTCCTCTAATCCAATCAAGGAACTTATTCACATTTTATAAAGGACATGACTATCTTTAGACTTAGGTTAACACCTCATTATATGCCCCTTATTTTCTGTGACTACATCAATTGGTGGAGGGAAAGAGTGTGTCAGAGTGTCCTCTCCCTGTTCTCTTATAAAATGAATACAAAGAAGTTTTGAGAAGGAGGGCACTCATAGTTGGGAGGAACAGATTTGAAAAAGAAGCATGTAAAAGGTGATGCTCAAGCTCAATCTTAAAGGAAAATAGAGATTGTAAAAGGCAGAGGTGAGGAGAGAGTGTATTCCGTGTATAGGGACAGCCATTGCAAAGGCAAGGAGGAGAGAGATGAAGCTCTGTGTGTGTGTGTGTGTGTGTGTGTGTGTGTGCGCGTGTGTGTGCACATGGCTGGCATGAATGGACTGTGGATTTTGTGGAGCAGAGCCCATGTTGATCTTCCTGCTTTACATTCCATAATTACCCAATAACTCATCAGTGTTATGTCCTAGCCAGGCAGTCGCTATTTCATTCGTGCCTTATATATTCTTTTCTTTGGTAATGTTATTCCCCTTGTTTGGAATTGACAATTCGCTAGAATCCACTGTTCCCTTTACCCTGCCCAAGGAAACCTATCCGTACTGTCTAGTATTGACAAGAAAGAAGTCAGAAAAGGTGGAAATCAGTGTTATCAGTGTCACTTGGAGTAAGTACTCAGAGAAAGCTTTTTGGAGGATTTTGGATGATCAGATTTAAATAGGCAAAAAAAGAAAAGAAAAGAAAAAAACTAAAAAAAGGAAAAGCAAAAAGGAAGGAGAATATTCTAAGTGGGAAGACTTGGAGGAATAGGATAAAGGTCTGGAGGTCAGAATTAGCTTGTTAATGACCATTGGCTAATAAGACTGAATAGGGAAGATAGATTTTAGAAGCCTTGGGAAATCTGAGCAGAAGAATTTGGACTCCATGATGTGGTAGACAATTTGGAGCCATCATAGATTCTTGGTAAGAGGAGTAATAAGATGAATTCGCTGTTTTAGGGAGGTGATTTTTTTTTTTTTTTGGCAAGGGAGGCAGCATAGAGTGCTGAACTTGGCAACTAGCTAGTGCAATGGATAGAACACAAGGTCGAGAGTCAGAAAGACTTGAGTTCAAATCCACCCTCAGATACTTACTAGCTGTGTGACTCTAGGCAGGCCACTTAATCTCTGCCTCAGTTTCCTCATCCATAAGAGAGCTATAATACTACCTATCTTCCAAGATTTTTATGAGGATCAAATGAGATTATAATTGTAAAGCACTTAGCACAGGGCCTAGCACATAGTAAGTGCCATATAAATGTTATTTATTGTTATTATTATCTCTTCCAAAGTCACTTAACCTTTCTCATTCCCAAGCAGCTCTTTAAGATAATGTCATTGGGCTGGCTAGGTGTTGCAGTGAATAGAGCACTGGCTCTGGAGTCAGGAGGACCTGAGTTCAAATCCTGCCTCAGACACTTAACACTCACTAGTTGTATGACCTTGGGCAAGTCACTTAACCCCAATTCCCCTCTCCAAAAAGCAAAAAAAAAAAAAAAGATAATGTCATAGACAATTGTAATCTGCATTCATGGAAAGGGTTCCTTTACTTACAAACTGATAGGTTCTTGATGCTTCCTGGCTATTGTACAGTTTGACTTGGAGTGGGGGATGAGATAGGAAACTTGCAAAATTCCAGTGGTAGAGTGATAGAGATCTGGACCAAGATAACAGGAGTGAGAATGAGAAGGGAAGGAAGATGGGGAGTTAATTTGAAGGAAGACATGACAGGATTTGGTGACAGGGATACCTTTTCTCTTCTTACCCAAAATGATTTCCTCTCCTGGTTGCTGTTTGATGGTCTTCACTTGCATCCTCCCTAAACCTGCATCATTTCCAAAATTTTTATTTTTTAATTTTAAAAATAGCTTGAGGCTGTTCACTTCTGGCAGATTTATCCAAGGACACACAGCTCTCATAATTAGTTTCCAGAAGGTATGAATTCTACCTGCAGGGTTTATCTGAATATTCAAAGTAACAGTTTAGCTTCTCCCACACTCTATACTGCAAAAAAAAAAAAAGAAAAGAAAAGCTTAGCAAACGTTACTGTGTATTGCATATGCACAAACTTTTGGTTCAACTATATGGAAAGAAGGTACTCATTGCTTAAGTCTTGACCTAGAGTTAGAAGAGATCCAAGAAGTTACCTAATCCAATCCATTCGTTTTACTCATAAAGAAACATATTCAGAGAAGTAAAGTGCCTTTCGGTATATGATGATGATGATGATGATAGCTAACACTTATATGGCACCTACTCTTTGCCAGACTCTGCGCTAAGTGATTTATAAATGTCTCATTTGATCTTCACAACACCCCTGGGAGGTAAGAGTTATTATTATCCCCATTTCACAGTTGAAGAAACTGAAGCAATCAGAGGTTAAGTGACATGTTCAAGGTCACACAGCTACTAAATATCAGAGGCTAGATTTGAACTCAGGTCTTCCTGCCTTGAATCCAGGGATTCTAAAGCAAAAGTTATCCCACTTTTCCACCTTGCCCCTTCTATTGACTCTTGAGGAATCTGAAAGTCAGAAAACACCTATCAAATAATTATCTCCCTTTCCCCTTTTCTCAACACATACCCTCCTACCCTACTCAACTCACAAAAGAAAAAACATGTCATACTGGATAGAATATGTGACCTGAAATCAAGAAGACCTAGATTCAAATCCCAGTTCAGATATTCAGACCCTGGGCAAGCCATTTAATAATAATGATGATGACAATAATAATAACAATAATAAGCATGTAGAGAGTGTATGAGGTTTGCAAAGCACTTTACATCCTTACAACAACCTTGAGAGATAAGTGCTATTACTACTCCCATTTCATAGATGAAGAAACTGAGGCTGAAACTAAGTTAAGTAGGACTTGCTCAAAGTCACACAGATACTAAATTGTCTGAGGCTGGATTTGAATTCAAGTCTTCCTGACTCCAAATACAGTGCTCTGTTGCTGGTGCCCCTTAGCTACTTCTTGTCTTAATTTTACCTGTCTCATTTTTGTCATCTGTAAAATAAGAAGGTTGGAGTAGATGGCTTTTCAATTCCCTTGCAACTCTAAATTAATGTATGTTCCCCTATCTGTGGTGTACCAAGTAATTTTCAAGATTTTTAATTTTAAAGAGGCTTTGTTTTTTCAGTGTGTCTAACTCTTTGTGACCCTATGAACGATAGCACATCAATTGTCTGTGAGGTTTTCTTGGCAAAGATATTGGGGTGGTCTGCCATTTCACTCTCCAGTTCATTTTACAAATGAGGCAATTAAGGCACACAGGATTAAGTAACTTGCTCAGGGCCACATAGATAGTAAGTCTCTTAGATCACATTTGAACTCAGGTCTTCCTGATTCCAGCCCCAGCACTCTATCCATTGAGTCATCTAGCTTCCTCTTTTTAAAGAAGCTATGTTCCTTTAATACAGGTAACCATGTGAGGTGTCCTAGTTCAGAAGATCAGGTAGTTTCCCAAACCCTGTTATATTCCATTTCCCCAAAGCTGTGAGATTATAAAATCATAGATTTAAAGGTAGAGGGGACTTTGTAGGTCTTCTAGTTCAACCCCCTTACTTTTATAGATGACAGAACTGAGGATCAGTGAGCTTCAGTGACTTGCCCAGTCTCTCTATGCTACACACAATCCACAAGTAAGAAAGCTAGGATTTGAATGTAGGTCTTCTGCTTCTAATTCCTCTAGTCTTTCCACTTCACCACATTGCATAGCATTTGGCTTCAGGGAAGCCTATGGGAGATTTAGAATTAAAATATAGATCTTGACAGGACTTTAAGTCACTGAGTAGGTCTAGAAAAGGGCCTGAAGCACCCTCCTTCCAGCGAGGGATTCAGGTAAACTTGAAAGGGGTTCTGCCTTTCTGTCTCCTTTCTTTCCTTCCTCCCTTCCTTCCTTCCTTCCTTCCTTCCTTCCTTCCTTCCTTGCTTCCTCTCTTCCTCCTCTCCTTCCTTCCTTCCCTCCTTCCCTCCTTTCTTTCTTTGTTTCTTTCACTTTTTTGGAGGGGGATCAGCAGGGCAATTGAGGTTAAGTGACTTGCCCAAGGTCACACAACACAACTAGTAAGTGTTAAGTGTCTGAGGCTGGATTTGAACTCAGGTCCTCCTGACTCCAGGGCTAGTGCTCTATGCACTGTGCCACCTAGTTGCCCCTAAAGAGGGTTTTTCTGTAAGGGAGTCATTGGGGGCAGCAACCAGCTCCAAGACCTACTAGAGAAAGCTACTGAGAGATCCCAGTTTACTAGTGGGAGAAATCTAATGTATATTGCTTATGCTCATTCCTTTATTTATTGCTTAAAACACTCTAGCACTCTGGTTAGTATAACATATATATGTTTGTGTGTGTGTATAATACATATACACACATACATACATATATAAGCTTTTGACTTCCCCAGTTTCAAATATCTTGTAATATATCACACACACACACACACACACACACGCACTAACTAGAGAGGTAGGGCATTTTAAGCAATGAATGAAAAAATGAAGGAATGAGAATAAGCAATTATATACCACCTTTTTCCAGCCAGCAGACAAGGATACATACATACACACATGTATGTATATATGAACACAGACAATACATACATACATATATATTACATATACACACATCCATCCATCCACACGTACATACATATGATGATTTAGGGTTTACAAATCACTTTCTCTGATAACCCTGTGAAATCAGTTGTACAAGAATTGTTGTCCCCTTTTTACACATCATAGAGGAAGGCTGAAATAAAGCTCAGTATTCAGCTAGTAAAACAAGGGGATTTTACAGGGAAGAAAACTGAGGTCCAGAGAGGTTGTGACAGTCCAGGTCACGTAGGTCATCAGTGACAATACATGCTGAATTCTACCCCAGGTCCTTTAACTCCACAGTCACTGTTAGCAAGTGGAGTTAGCAAGCCACACATGCTCTTTGGGAAAAATGAGTTTCAGAGAGGGGAAGTAATCTGCCCAGAGTCACATAGCTATTTCAGAGCCAGGGTTCAAACCCAGTGCTGTTTCTATACCACTCATACACCACTGTCAGGTGGTTGACTGCCTTTAAGAAGGGTCTTAGACTTTCTTCTCCTATCTCTGTCCTCAACCTTGGGGGGGAAAAAAAAATCTCTTGATTTTTTTAAAAAAAAAACTAACTGGAGGCTCTCAGCAGGTCTCCCATGGAAGTAAATAATAAGATCTTAAAGGAACAGTGCTGAGAGGAGGCTATCCAAGGTTCTGAAGATAAGAGTAAACAAATGATGGGAAGACAGAACAGTGGGTCTGCAGGTTTCTTTGTCCTTCCTGTCCTTCTGTTAGTCAGACAACAGAAGCAAGTGATTTATGCCTGCACTATCAATGTCCTATATATTAAGTGGATCATTGAGAGAAGGGCTATGACTCTCCTTGAGTCAACCAATTCAGGAAAATAGCAGTGGGCAGTCTCTGCTCCCTGAGCTAGTTTAAATTTTTTTTTTTTTAACGGTGTAAAAAGACAGGAAAAAAGTAGTACTTCTGATACCTTTTTTTTAAGGCAGAGTTTGTTTGTCTGGTTTTGCTATTTAATTTGAAAGTCAATTCAATAGTCCTGATTTCTTTTTCAATTTTAGAGAAGCCAATTTCTGTGTTTATAGTGAAGTGTTCTGTATGAAGCTCTCCCTGAATCTACACATTTAGCTAGCTTTTGGGTTGGTAGTATTTTATTTTCACTCAATGACTTTCCCAAATTAAGAGACAGAACACCATATTCAATCTCTCACTCTCTCTCTCTCTCTCTCTCTCTCTCTCTCTCTCTCTCTCTCTCTCTGTGTGTGTGTGTGTGTGAGAGAGAGAGAGAGAGAGAGAGAGAGAGAGAGAGAGAGAGAATGGTGCATAATCCCTTACATTTTGAGATTTTCAAAGCATTTTTTTCACAGAAGCCTAGTAAGGTAGTTTGTAGGTTCACAGGATAATATATTTAGAACTGGAAGACACTTAGAGGTCATTGAATTCAACCCTCTCAATTTATAGATTCAGTAGCTGAGACAGAGAGATTTGAGTCACTTGACTAGAGTCGCATAGTAAGAGAGGCAATATTTGAATCTAAGTCTTCTTGAATCCACATCTAGTGCTCTATTCATTATATCACTTAGTCTAGGCACTGTTAGCCATGTTTAACGTAAAGTAAATCTGAGACATGAAGGCACTAAAGTGATTTGCCTAAGATCACTGAGTTAGTGATAGAGTTGGGATTTGAATCCAGGTCTGTGGGACACCAAATCCAGGACTAAATTTGCTATAGCATAGCTGCCTCTTATTTGCAGTACTAAATCCATGCTAAGAATTTACTTGGTCAGCACCAATTCTGTTGATAGGAATTGTTCATGATAAGTAGTGTCTTATGTATCATTGAGTAGAGTTGAAGAGGCAGGATGGCAAACTTGGAGTCGTCAGGTACCTGGGTTTGAATTCCCCTTCTAATCCTTACAACCTATGTGACTTTAGGCTACCACTTGATTCCTCTGGTCCTTAGTTTATTCACTGGTAAAATTTGGGGCAACTAGGTGGCACAGTGGATAGAGTGCTGGGTCTGGAGTCAGGAAGACTCGTCTTCCTGGGTTCAAATCTGGCCTGATATTTACTAACTATGTGACCCTGGGCAAGTCATTTAATCCTGTTTGCCTCAGTTTCCTCATCTATAAAATGATCTGGAGAAGGAAATGGTAAACCATTCTAGTATTTTTGCCAAGAAAACTCAAATGAGGTTATGGAGAGTAAGATATGACTGAGCAACAAGAACTAAAATTAGGGAGTGGGACTAACTAGTCTCTTATGTCTTTTTCAGCTCAAGATCTATGATAGTATTATCTGTAGCTCTTACATTACAGGGCATTTATTAGAGTGAGGCCAGAGAACATGAATAAAGTGCTTTGAAAATCTTAAAGTGCTACTTAAATGTCATCTTTAATTATCATTCCCTAGAGATGAGATAGACTCTGGAAAAGGGTTACACTTGATTTGTTATAATAACCTCCAAAGTACAAGTAAGACTAGGGCCTGACATCCTCATGCTTACCAAAAAATGTTCACTCAGCACCATTCCTTTCTGAGAACTCCACAAAGAAAATGGCAGAAATGAGGTCCTTAAGTGGGAGTTTTCAGTCCAAGACAGATAAGTTCTATATTCAATCCTGGGGCAGCTGGAGCTTCATTAGCTACAACACATAGTACAAGTTTTTTTTGACGACCACTTTCCTATCATCACCATTCTTCATTTCCAGTGGCATAAAAGTATAGTGATAGGTTTTGCTACCTGAAAAGTTCCATGTTTCCATGTGGGGTTCACTAGGAATAAGGCTTACCCCTTAGATAAAAGAAAGCAACCAAATCTAGATCAATGTACAAACTCAAGCCCTGATAAGAGCATGCAGCACTCATATAGGAAGGAGGATAGGATGCCAAATGATGCATGAAAGTTACTACTCCACACTCAGGGATTAGCATAGGAAAGATCCTGCTCATGGAAGAGATGGAGAGTAGATACCAGAGATAAAAATCAATAATTAAGATCTCATACTGAGGATTATTTGTAATGCTTGCTTCTTTCAGTGGTGACAGTCCTCCAATTATGCCAGATCATCCAAGAGATTCCATAAGCTGGGCATAGCCCCAAATAACTAAGGCAGGCATATAACTGGGTACCATTTCTAAAGTAGCCTCATTAGACACAATGACTCAGACAAGGAGGCAAACAAACAATAAAAGGATGTATGAAAACAATAAAAATTTGTTAATATTTCAGGTCTATGCATAGCATATACTCCAAAGATAAATAATTTTGATAATAATAACAGTATTTATATGGTGCTTTAAGATTTGCAAAAGACTTTAAAAATAGAAATCTTGTTTAATCCTCACAATAACTTTGAAAGGAAGATGTTATAATTAACACCATTTTACAGATGAAGATAGAGGTTAAATGATTTGTTCAAGATCACACAGCTACTAAATGATTGAGGTAAAATTTGAACTCAGACCTTCCTGACTCCAAGTTCAGCATTCTATACCTTTTGCCACATAGATGCCTCTAGTAAAAACTAGGGGAGTAGTCAAAATAATCCAATTTTCAGAGAGGGAAGGGTCAGGGAAAATGCTTAATATTCTTTTAACTTTCCGAACTCAACTTAAGAAACCTTTATTAAGTGCTTATTATGTGGTAGTTGCTGCTTATAAAAAATACTAGAATGAATCAGTCTCTCCCATTTCCACTTACATTCTACTAAGTGGGAAAAAATACACAAATACATACACACATATATGAATTTAAGTAAATGCAAACTAAATATAGGGGAGGGGAAAGGTGACTCAAGAAGTGTTCTCATTGATGGTAACATTTAAGCTGAGCTTTTTAAAAACCTCAGAATCTAGGAGCCTTGGAATGTAAGGGTTCCAAGAGATAAAGGTAAGGAGGGAATGAATTCCAACCATGGAGCACATTTGAAGATTTGGATTCCTGGATTTTGGGAGAAATATGCTGACTCGATTTGGGGTCTTTTGCATAATAGATCCCATGGGAGCTAAGAGACTACAAGGGAGAGTATAGTGAGAGAAGGCTCAAGACAGAACTCTGGGCTATAGCCACATTGAAAGACAGGCCGTGGGTGTTTATCCTATCAGGAAAAATAAGAAGTAATAGAAAGAAGACTACTGTGGTTGATTTACTCACTCTCTAATGATCAGTTAAGGTAGCTTAGCCCCAGGTCCCAGCTCCATTTTTGGTTTCATATTCATCCTTAGTGGTAATCTGTGGTCTTGGTCCAGTCTAGTGACTAGGTAGCCTGCTGGTCATGGGCAAGGGCAATAGAACAGATGATAAGAAGCCCATGTGTATGAGCTGTGGTCCTGGTCCAAATCTGTTGAAATGGCCTAGTGACAAAGAGTAGGGGAGACTCATGGAACAGGTAAGATTTTAAGAATTTATTTGAAAAGTAGGAGGGAGAAAGGAAGTAAACTGAGTAAAGAAAGTATTCTGGACTATAGACTTGGCTTGCAATAAGGTCCATAAATCAGATTGGTACTTTCAGGAAGTATCAAATACATGTATACAAATATATACATATTATATGTTCGATATCATATAATCTTATAGAAATATATTCAATATTGTATAGTTATGTAATAACTGATTTTATATATATATGTGTGTGTGTGCATATACATATATATATATATGTTTAATCACATAATGCTTAAAAAAAAGAACTCCCATATAGTATAATCAGCAAAAGTATGAGTACCCTAATAGAGTACTTTGGGAAGATCTTAAGAATCTGATCTCAAGGGACTCACAGAGGGTATTTGGACTAGAGCATTTTGTACTTACAGGAAGACTGAAGTAATTTTTCTTTTATGTAGATTTATGCATTTGAACAGCAGCCAGAAGTTCTTTTGGCACTGGACAAAAATTCAAAGATAAGAATAATTAATAAGATCTCTGGTAATTTGAGCTATTAGTACTGATTCATAAACCCAACTTTCCTGCCATATCAGATTTATATTAATATATATCCATAAAAGTCCTATTTTGTTACCTCATCATGGCATGGTGGTGACCCCTCGGTTGCCAAAACCACATTGAAAGAGCACCAGATTTGACATATCCTATCAAGCTAGAAAATCTTTGAATTTGGCTCTGGTGACAGACTGGACTTGCTATCTGACAACTTCCTCAGTTTTAATTGCATAGATGCATCATGAGTTGACTGGCCACTAGATGATGCTTTCTCTAGCTGAGGCAATGCATGAAACAAATCAAAATACAGGATGGTCCTCAGTCCAGGGTAGTCCTGCCTATTCCTTCTAGTGGTGATAGCAGTATGGCTGGGAAAAGGGGCAGAGAATGAAATGAAGCACAAAGATTTAAAACATTTATTGATACTTACTTAACTCGATGCTCAAAAATGTGAGCTTCTTGTCCAACGACTAATGAGTTGATTGACTATAGAAGAATATGAATCATAACGATATTGATACTCTCCACAGTGGCAGGGTAGAGGACAGAGATTAGACATGACAAGCACCATATAGCATTACAAAATATGGAACTGATTGCTTTTAATAGATAGGACCTATTACATGTATAGAAGTCCTTTCTGAATCTGCCATCTGAGTACAATCCACTAACATGCATTAATCAGTTAATAAACATTTACTCAGCACTTACTACCTGCCTACCACTGCAATTTTAGTTATATGACACAGTAAATAGAGCACTGGGCCTGTAGTCAGAAAGACCTGAGTTCAAATTCAGCCTCAGATAATTCGTACTAGTTGTTTGCCCTTGGATAAATCACATAATTTCTATCTGCACCACTTTCCTCATCAATTAAATAGGAATAATAATAGTACCTACCTTCCAGTGCTGTTATAAGGATCAAATGAGAAAATATTTGTGTAAAGAGGACATTTGTAAAAGGCACACATAGTAGGTGCTATGTAAATATTAGCCATTGATGATAATGTTGATGATGATGCTACTAGGTTCTAGAAATCAAATGGAAATGAAAAGTAATGTAGTCCCTGCCCTCAAGGAGTTTATATTCTATCAGAGGAGACAATGTTAACATAAATGTATATTTATTTATGTAAAAATGAATGCAAGGTAATTTTAGGGGGAAGAGCACTAGCAACTGGGGGAGGGGATAGTTAGGAAAGGTCTCCTGCGGAAGATGGCATTTGATATGAGATCTGAAGGAAACTAGAGATTCTAAGAGATAGAGGCAAAGAGGGAGAACATTCTGGCTATGAAGGACAGCCAGTGCAAAGACAAGGATACGAGAGATGAATATAAAGTATAAAAATATTAAAATTAATAATAAACATAGAAATAATATAATAAAATATAAATAATAAATACAAAATTATTAATAATAAAAGTTATAAGAAAACAATACAGAGAAAGACATATGATTTGCAATCAAAACAACTCTGAACTGTCATATTTGAACAAGCTATTGAGAAGACAGAATGGGAAATACGTGAGGAAGTAGACATTATAGAGATGATAATAATTTCCTAAAAGAGCTGAGCCAATGTAAATCAGCTGCTATAATAAAGAGACTAAAGGGGCCTAAAAACTACCTAAGACAGCAAGTCTTTGACCTTCTTGCCAAATGAAGAGATGTGATAGTCAAGTGCAAGGAAATCTTATTGAGCAGCAGTACAACCAAAAAATAAGTTTATAGAAAGGTTGCTAAGAGACTCAACTACAGAAAGTTATCATGAAGGCATTTAGGGATCAGTCTGGGAAGGGAACAACAAATAAACAATGGAAAGATGTGGAGACTTTTACTTTTTTTCTTTTTAACCTTCAAGGACATTTAAAATTTGACATCTTGGCCCTGGGTGTACTGCTGGAAAAAGGGGAAATGGTCTTGAGGGAAACAACAATGGGAGAAACATCTAGACTAGACCAAATTTTGGAAGTGAATAGATGGCTAAGGAGATGGCGTCTGAGATTTGGATTTGGATTTCTGGGAGATTAAAATAAGGTAATGAGAGGGTCCTGGTCAGGCAGGAAAATGTCCCTAACATGGGCTGATAAGGAGGTATTTTTTAAGTCTCATAAATTTAAAGAAAAAGGATTTAAGCTGAAAAAGTTCTGGGAGTAAGGAAACTGCTGATATCTGTTAAACTAGATACCAAAGAAAGTCAATCCAAGTGGGAAGAAGAAAAGAATTTGAGATATCCAGATGTTCACAGACAATAACTTCTAAGAAGTGATAGTAGTGAAGTCCACAGCTTTAAAGTTTAGGCAACAAAGCAAGATGAACTAGATGTATTAGTGCAAGGAGGTATCATTAATATTTGGCAAGATGAGACCCATGGAAAATACAGTTTTAAATAATGAAATGATTCAAAAGAAACAGGACAGGTAAAAGTGGAGGTATTATTGTACATTAGGGGGTGGCATTTTACATGAAGAAGACATACTTATCTTAGAAAAGCCAGGAACCAAGGAAGAGAAACCTGATGGAAAGAATTGGATGAAGATTAACAGAGGAAGAAACAGCAATGATTTCATCATCAGAGTGTATACAAAAGACCATCCCAAAAGAAAGCAGGAAGAGATGAAAATATTGGGAAAGATCACAAACTTAGCATAGGAGCCTAACACAATAGCAATAGAAAGACTTAATTTATTCAGACATCTGCTCCAGTGCTTTCCTCTGTCTTTGTCTCTGTCTCTCTTTACCTCTGTCAACTCTTGAGTTGTCTTAATGATAATTTTATCCTTCAAAAGGAACTTCTAAGGGGAAATTCTGTATTGGATCTTATTTTCACTAATAGGGAGGAACCAATGGGTGAGGAGGAAAGTGAACACTCTATCCTATAGGTTGTGATGAAGTTTAGGAAAGCTGGGCATAATTTAACCTGTACTCTAAGTTTTGGGGGAGCAGATTTCAAAGGTTTTAGAGAGAGAGGATAGATATGGTCTTATGGATGAAAAATCTACAGGGGAAGTCAGCTCAGAGCAGATAGAGAAATCTTACGAAAACAATTTTCAAGATCCAAAAAGGATCAAGTGAAAAACATATAGAAAAAAGGTAGTTTGGGGCAGTTAGGTGGCACAGTGAATAGAGCACTGGCCCTGAAGTCAAGAGGACCTGAGTTCAAATCCGGCCTCACACACAACACAAAACACAAAAACTAGCTGTGTGACCTTGGGCAAGTCACTTAACCCTAATCGCCCTACCTTCTCCCTCCAAAAAAGCAAAAAAAAAAAAAAGGTAGTTGTCAGAAGACACTAATATGGATATACAAAGAACTCAACAAACTTACACTTTATTGTTTTAAAAATGTTCAAAAGATAGAAACAAGAGTATGTGACAAGATAGATACAAAAAATATGGCATGGTATTATAAAAAATATTATCAGGAATGTTAAATCCAAAGATGGTGAGAAAAATCAAGAAACATTTTAAAGCTATATTGGAATAAAGAGGAGGACCAAAGAAAGAACAGGACTGACTGATGTTCAGAATAGAGGGGATAATGATAACTGACAAAAGACAAGCTTATACTTCCCAGTTCTTATTTTGCTTTTGTTTTCTCTTCCAAATAAGAATTACCCTGGGACTGGGATGCACAGGACAAATATGGCCAACACAGAGTTGACGTACTGTGTAATCAAAGAGTTAATATTAGAAATCCTGCTTGACTCTGAATTCAGTTTCCCTCCACTAGATGAACTATATTCCAAGGTACTGAAAGAACAGGCAGATGTGAATGCCCACTCACTGTCAGTGATCTTTGAAAGATTGTGGAGAATAAGATAAGGATCATGAGATTGTAAGAAAGAAAATGTCCTAAAAGTCCATAGTGTATAATTAAAGAATTAGTGCAATCTAGGAAGATTCAGCATAGTTTCATCAAGAATAAGTCATATTAGGCCAACCTTTTTTCCTTATAGCTTTTTTAAAAACAAAGTTGATAAACGGGTAGGTCAGCAGAATTCTATAGATATAATTTAATTGGATTTTTAGCAAGAACATTTAATCAAGTATTTCATGCTGTTCTAGTGGGAAAATGGGGGGGTGTAGGCTAGGTGATATTATAATTGGAAACATTCAGAAATGTTTGAATGGTAGAACTTGAAGAGTACTAATGGTTTTATGTCAGCTTAGAAGAATGGGGAAGGGTTTTAAGTCTGTGTCATATGAAAAACTATTGAAGGAATTGGGGATATTTACCCTGGAGAACAGAAGACTAAGATGGTTCTTGGTAATGGTTTCCAAATATTTGAAGAGCCATCATGTGGAAGAGGGATTACTCTTTCCCTGTCTGGCCCCATAGGGCAGAGCTAGAGTAATGATGCAAGTTGCAGTGAGGCAGATTTAGACTCGATGTCAGAAAAAACAAGTAAAGCTATCCCAAAGTATAATAGACTGCCTCAGGAGGTAGTGGTGGGTTCCTAATCATTGGAGCTCTTTAAGTAAAGCCTGGGTGACCACTTGTCACTATCTTGTAGTGAGGATTAATATTTAAGTGTGTGGTGGTCTACATTACTACCGATTTCTCTTCCAGCTATGAAAATCTATGATTCTGTAATTCTGTATGTAAAGGATGGGGGAGGGGAGGGGTCCCATGCTGGATTTAATACTTTGAACTTTGAAGAACTTTGAAGCTTGAAAAAAACCTTGGACCTTATTCTTGCCAAAAAAAAAAGAGATTGAGAAACTATCAACAACTACCAATCCATATGCTTACTTTCCCATCCCCACACAATGTTTATGAGAATAATCTACACA
The DNA here is from genome assembly GCA_028646515.1 of Pseudochirops corinnae. NCBI lineage: Eukaryota > Metazoa > Chordata > Mammalia > Diprotodontia > Pseudocheiridae > Pseudochirops > Pseudochirops corinnae. The sequence continues at coordinate 119,833,419 of CM053588.1, read as the reverse complement.
TACATTGAGGCATACTAGATAGAAATATAAGAAGGGAACAGGCAAACTTTTGCATAGTTACACAACTCACCAAAAGTTGTAGGGAATTCAGGATCTCACCATGATTATTATTTTCTCTTTATAAAAAACATTTGATTCAGTAGAGCAAGATGCTACTTAAAGACCCCTCTCCACCATGGTGTCTTCTATGAATATATCAAAATTCTATAAGATTCCTTGCTTGATGACTTTCTCATCACGAATATCAAACAAGGCATAAAACAGGGAGATATTCTCAGCAAAGATGTCCGCTTTTGTCCCAGAAGAGATTTATCAAAGAGTGCAAATAAAGTAAGGTTTTTCCTTTTAGTTGCTAACATGAAGTTGCTCCTGTTTGCAGATGAGGGGTTGATTTCATTTTGCCCAAATATCCATAGTCACTCTAAAGGGTTTGGCCTGACTATCCACATCAGAAAAAACCAAATTGATGAAGAATGTTTATTGTCCAGACTATGATAAATAGTTGGATGAGTAACACAAATAGCTGGGTTATTCTGTCAGAATTTATATCTTGGACTCTATTTGAAATTAATGGTGATCTAGACCCAGGAACAGGAATGCAGGCTGTCTTTGGGAGAAAGGGCAATTCTTTTAATGACTTCAAACTTTTCTCTGTTAAAAAGTCTCTTTACAAAAATTATTTTATTTTTATTAATATCTTTTGCTTTTTCTTTAAATTAATAGACTAATAGGATATCAGAATTACAAGGGTCCTTAAAGATCATCTTGACCTCTTATTTTCTTAGAGATGAGGTTACTATGCCCCAAATAGATGAAGGAATTTATCCAACATATGACTGATCTATGACTTTGTTTAGTCTGTCAAAGTCACTCCTCCTCAACTTCAAATTGTTGCTCGTGTAGTTTGCTGCATTTTAAAGTTTAATCCATGTTCTCTGGAGAGATTTTGTTTCACAGTATCTTGCCCTAGGCCTTGGAATGTTCCCTAGTAATTTGTATTGACAGGCTCTGATTCTTATTGAGGTGACAGAAGGGAACCATAAAGTCACATGTTCAACTTGGACTCTCTTTATACAACCCAAACATCAGATTTCTTCAAGTATAGTCTAGTGTTTCTGATGTTCTTTTGAAGTTTGGTTAATCTTCTGCATTACTCACTATGGGTCTGTCACTATATTTAGAAACCCACGAACACTTGGCCTTGGGCTATGTGGCTCTAGTGTTAATAAAGTCAGACGTTTACAAATAGATTTCATTACTGTACTTGGTCTGTGATGCCTTCAGGTCCCCATTGAGAAATGGGAGGCCGATGGCACAGGGGAACACACAGTAGATATGTGTAAGGCTCAGAGAATGGCTCTGTCTCTAAGAGGCCCAGTGCCAGAGGTTTGGTCCATAGATATCTATTCTGACTTACTAAGGAAACAGTTCTCTCACCGAAAGGTGGTTGTGGGAAGAGAGACAAGAAGGGATTTTTTTCATCAATAGTCCCTTTCTTTCTCATGTATATGAATAATTGCACCTGGGTCATGAGCACGAGCAATTCCCTTTTGTCATTAAGGAGAGTGGTGGTTGTTGGTCTTTAACGAATGTGTTGATTCTCAAACTTTTTCATACATTCTATTAATCCATTTATCCATCCAATGAGTATTTATGGGCCTAGCATTGTGCTATGTATAGAGGGGATACAAAAGAAATCCAAGTCACTGTCCCTGCCCTCTAAGACCTTATCATTTTAATGAGGAGATAAGAAATTGCCATAGGAGGCAGTTAAGAAGCAATTTAAGGTTTTATGTGATTAGGTGCTCAAATGATATAAACAATGAATGCTCTAGAAGTTCAAAGAAGGAAGAGATAACTTTGGATTGGAGGTATCATCAAAAGTAGCACAGAAAAAGTTAGAGGTAGGACTGAGAAGGCCATGTTATAGTATGTGAAGTTAGGCCAGAAAGAGGATGATTTTGTCTCAGAGAACCCTTCAGGGATGGTTGAAGGGGTGTGTTGGTCAATGTTTAACAACAAGACTCTCTGAAAAAAATGTTTGTGTGACACTTTGAAATTTAATATGTATTATTAACAATTTGTCATCACTTTCTTAATTCTAGACAACTGACAAAACAAATCAAGCTCTGATTCATAGTATTTCCTATTCATACTGAAAATTTAGCAATTAGCTTTCCAGTTTGATCTGGATCCAGCACACCTCTGGGTAGCTAGTTGTGTCTTCTTTATCTGAAGGACCACTCAGATGAGGCCCTAGAATGGTTGTTGCTGAGGGAAGAAAACATAGAAGCATACCCACCCTGAGCAAGAAATATTTTTCCCCACCCTCAAGTAACCACTCTCTAGGAAAAAACTCCTTTGTTCAGCATTAGTAATAAGCTCCAGAAACAGGAAAGAAAAGGGCATGTGGATGAAGGAAACAGATTCATCTTGAAATTTCTCCCCTCCCTTCTATAAGAATTTGCACTTGTCTGTTATTCCTAAAATATTACCCACCATTGACCAGAGTTATGCAAGTATGATGCCATCACTATCTTCAATCATGGAGAGAAAGCATAGAGAAGGCAGAAGGGAAAAGGAGAAGAGATAGAGGCAAACTCACCCCATTCTTATCATTTGTAGTTTGTGACTACCATCCTCAGAAACTGAAGTCTTCCAGCCCTTTCAAGCCTCTCTCAGGCCCCCCAGGGGATGTCCCTTGAAAGCAGAGAATTGCTCTGAAGAGTATTTGAACCACAGAATGAGTCCAAGGAGAAAATGAGTTTGGGTCTTTTTATGACTTAGTTCAACCCATTGTTAGTTTTAGTGGAATGTGAGCTTCCTGAAGACAGCAAGGGTTTTGTTTTTGTCTGTATCTTCTGAGTCAAGCACTACATTTTGTGCATAGGAAGCATGTGATCTAGGTTTATTGAATCTAATGTAGCCTGAGCTTGGACAGGCAGTGTGATATAGTGGAAAGAGTACTAGATTTGGAATTCAAAGACATTGGGTCAAATCTTCATTATGATTAAATCTCCCCAAACTTTGGCTTCCTAATCTGTACTCTAAAATGGGCATCAAAATTCTTGTGTTATTTACCTCACAGGGTGATGATGTAGTAGGTGATTTGCAGATTGCAAAGTACTCTATAAAACAGGAGCAATCTGTTCCAGAGAAGTGTCTATGTGCTCTGCTGTCATAAAGCTGTTGTAGTTGTGGAAGTGAGGGTGGGGGAGTCAGCTAGGATGGGAGGAAGCACTGTCAGAGAGCCTGCAATAGAAGCTTGTTTCAGATTGTAGGGATGAGAAATTTATTACATATTTAAAGTTTTGTATTTTACCCCAGCTCAGAAGTGTAGCTCTGCTAGGTGTTCGATGCCCAGTTAGGAAGAGACAAAGTAAAATGCTTTCTTGTAAGGAGGGGCATATATGGAGAGACTGTGGATCTGAATGGAAATGAAGGCTGCTGATTTTGATTATTTTACTTTAAGAGTCAAAACTTTTTGGAAATTTAAAAAAATCGGTTATTAGAAAAATGGTAATTATACATTAATTGTTGCATTTCCTTATTAATTCATCCAACAAACATTTATTAAATACTGACTGTGCAATGCATTGTATTAGAATCTGAGACTATAGATAACACACACTGCTCACAAGTTTATAATTTAATATGTGTATGTAACAGTCTCTCCAATACTACTTCCCCTAACCTGCTCTTGCATTATCAGGTTGGGTCCCCAGAGAGTGGTTGCTATCTAGGATTCTAGCGATGGCCTTATGGATGGCTACTATTACTACAGTAATTTAAAAGTCTCTACTAGTGTGCTGCCTATTAACAATAAATCAGGAGTTTAAATTAGATTTTATCAAAGACATTTAGTCAAATAGAATAATATGAACATTTGGTAGAAAACATACCAAATCCTGGTATGCATTTCCCCATATATATGCAGGATCTATGGGGAAGGTTGGCTAAAATTTGGAGAAAGATGGCAGTGAGGCATACGTGCAGAGAACATCTATGAGAAAAGAATGAATCATAACTCCTTGTTCTTAAAGGATTAGAAGTCCTTTCTTTCTACATAGAATTCTGACAGAGTTCCCCTTGGGGGTAACATCTCTGATATTCTTCTCTTCCACCACATCTGCTTGTGCTCAGTAGATCTCTTTGCTCTTGGCTGGATGTATTGTTTCCTACTGGTCCACTTTCTTTAATGTCATGCTTAATGAGTAGAATAATGAGGAAAAACCCCAAAGATTCCTTATTTCTATCCCCAAGAGCAATTCACTCTCAGAGGATTAGCTTTTCCTCTTTTCTTATCTTCAACAACTGAACCGATGATCTCAGAAATGGTACTCTTTTCCTGTTGGACTGGTGTAGCTCCCAAGTTGGCTTATTGTTTTTATACACATACCTGGGGGGATGACTGATTCTCTCAAGCAATCACAACATATTTCCTAGATGGTATTGATTGCTTTTTAGTCAATGGTTAAAGTACTATAATTCTCTTAAATTGATTAAGAGTTTATTTATGCATTATGGTGGATCTTTTAGATAAATTCTTTAATATCTAATATTTTGTGATTATATCATATAATAATGCTGTATATTATATATACAGTAATAATAGCTGGAATTTATATAGCACTTTAAGTTTTACAAAGCAGTTTACATATTATCACATTTAATCCTCACAATAACTCACTCAGGTGCTGTGACTATTTCCATACAGATGAAGAAACTAAGTCTGACACAATTTAGAAGACTTGTCCAGGATCACATCGATATTAAATGTCTGAAGTGGAATATGAACTCAGCTATAGCATTTTATTCATTGCCCCAACTAGCTGTCTTGATTGATTGATTTGATTCTGTGACTCAAAGAGACTTTTATCTAATAGAAGCATCATGGAAATTGTTCATCTTATTTACACATTAAAACTTCATCAGATTATTATATTGATTAATTGACGTGGGGAGTACAGAGGCCCCTCCCTTGCAATATGCATACAAATAACTTCTTATATAAAAATAACAAGGAAGAGTAAAATAAATTAAAAGGAAATGTCAAAGCAGTGGTTCTTAACTTTCCTAATGCCTCCACCCTTTAATACTTATATGTGGACATATCTGGGAGTATCTGCATGTGGGCGGACCCACCTGGAGATGGATAGAGGAGCGGTGTTTCGGTTCCTAAGACCATCAGAAATATGTGTTTTCCAATGGTCCTAGGTGATGCCTGTGAAAGGGTCGTTCGACCCCCAAGGGGGGTGGTGACCCACAGGTTAAGAACTGCTGGTCAAAGGTGAATACAGTAAGAAATATGAAGAGATGTAAATTTTTCTAGAGCAAGTCAAGGAAGGCTTCACCAAGTTAATGTCACCAGAATTGGATCTCAAATGAAGAGAGGGACATCAACACATGCAATGCTATTTCAAGTCTAGAGGATGGTATAAACAAAATCACAGATGAGAGAGAAAAGATGAGAACAAGGAACAGAAAATATTCTCATTTGTTTGGAATGTAGGGCATATGAAGGGGAATGGCATGAGTTTAGGATGAAATCAGATTGTAAAGAACATAAAATACTAATATCAGAAGGCTACATTTTATTTGGTAGGCAATAGAGAGATGGTGAAGGTTTTAGAGTATAGTTATATAATCAGAACAGTGTATCAGGAAGATAATGTGGGCAGCAGTGTGAAGGATGAATTGGAGAGAGGATATACTGGAGGTAGGAAGAATGGTGAAGAGCTATTAAAATAGTCTAGGCAAAATGAGGTGAAGACCTGAAAAAAAGGTGATTTCAATGGGGACTGAGAGGAGGAGACAGATGTGAGAGATATTGAAAAGGCAGAATCTATTGAAGTCAAGTCAAAAAGAAATAACTAAGTTTATGAGTCTGGATAACTTGGAAATAGGTGGCAATGGTGGTACCATCAATAGAAAAGGGGAAATTGGGAGAAAAGGGAAGTTTTAGGGACAATATGGCTATTTTGGATATGTTAAGTGTTACTGGTACATCCAGACAGTCATAGCGGAAAACATGAATGTTCTTGGGAGATATACATTTGGGAGCCACCTAACAGAAATAATAGCCAAAGCTAAGGGAGTGAATGAGATCACCAAGGGAGAGAATGTAGAGAGGAGAGAAAAGAACCAGGAATAGAACCTTGAGGTACACCCACCATTAGCCAGCAGGAAGAGGATAAAGAGCCAGGAAAAAAGACAAAAAAAAAATAATGGTCAGGAAGAGAAGAAGAAAATCCTGAGTATTAAGAATACATAAAAGCCAAGGGAGTAAAGGATATCAGGAAAGAACAAAGGGTCTACTTTGTCAAATGCTTCAATAAGGTCAAGCAAGATGAGGACAAAAGAAGTCATTGGATTTATGAGAAATAATGAGATCATTTCCCACCCTGTCATGGTTGTTCCACTCCTCAGATCAGAGCACCAGAGACCGTGTCTGGAAGGAGGTGAGCCACTGTGCTATGTGAAAAGCACTCTACCATAGCCATTTTTTGCCTTGCTGCTTTGAGTATTTACTTCTTCTCTTTCTACTCTCAGAGAACTGAAATGGCATCTTCACTATCATTGCCTCTGAAAAGAGTATATTAAGGGACTGCTCTATTGTTTCACTAGCAATCTTTGTGACTTCCTAGACCACAATTTCCTTCTTTGGCCACCAGTCCCCTACATATGGGGTCTCAGGGATCATAATGCAAACTTCTCGAGAGTAGGGACTACCTTATATTTGTATGGCTGGCACTAAGCACCATGTTTTGTATATAGTAATACCTAAGAAATATTTTCATTAATTCATGTATGCATGCATTCAGAAAGGGATGACAGTAGTATGATGAGGAAAGAAGCCAGTTTGTTTTCAAAACAAGTACAAGCAACCATTGCTTCAGAAAGAAATAGAAAAGGAGTTCAGGAAGGGGAGTTCCTCCAGGGCAGAGATTTTGTCTTCTAATCAGTCAACAAGTAATTTACTGAGCAGCCATTGTGTGCTCAAAAAAGTGCTAGATTGCTGAGGGAAATCCAAAAGAAATATGAGACTTTTTCCTAGCCCTATAGGAGAAAAAACCAGAGAAACAATACAAGACAATATATGTCAGTGATAAATACTGCAGTACAAAAATAAAGCATTGTCAGAGTTCCAAGAGAGGAGGAATGAATGAAACCAGAAGCTCAGATTCTTGCAGGAGGATAGGCTTGATTGGGGTCTTGAAGGATCAATACAATTTGAATAGGCACAAGAGAAATGGGGGAACATTCTGTTAGGAGCACAGTAGACACTTAAAAATCACTTGCTGACTTGTTCATTTGAAGGATTTAAGGGCTCGTCAGCTATTATTTATTTAATTTTTGAAAAATGGCTCTTCTTGGTAGAAAGCCAATTGCTGAGTAAATGTATTTCATTCCAGCTGATTGATTAATGTAACCCCTAGAAGCAAAAATATGTCCTTGCTGACTGGTCTCCTAGAGCTTCAGGGGATTAAATCCACCACCCAGAAATGTTTTACTTTCATTTTCTAGTATAGATGGAACTAAATAAGGCTTCCCTCCAGGTTCACCATTACCCCTCTTACCTGAGAGTCTCTAGCCCCACTAAACTAGCTCTTCTCTGCTCAGATGAATAGTAGTGAGAGTGCATGAAACTGCAAGTCTCTTATTATGTACAGCCTGGTAAGTGGCACAGCGGATAGAGTGCTGGACCTAGAGTCAGTAATACTTGGGTTCAGATCTAGTCTTAGACACTTAGTAGTAGTGTGTGACTCTGGACAAGTCACTTAACCACTCTCTGTCTCAGTTTCCTCATCTGAAAAAATGTGTAAATTAAGTTTAGTCTCTAAGGCCCCTTCTAGCTCTAAGTCTATGTTCCTCTTCAGTGAGAACTGTACTTTTCACATGAGGCTATTCTAAGCTTGACATATAGCTACTCTCTGGTAGTCTTCATATCATGCTGTTGTAAATCATTTTCCCCTGGCTCCTTGAGCTTCTGATTTGTGAGTGTTCATTGTATCTAGCTAGACCCAGACAAACCAGTTACTTCTCCTCAACACAAACACTCCAACTTTTGGGATAGTAATCAAATAAATACTATCATTTTAGGAGAAGACCTATAAATCCATTTCTTTGTGACTCCACTCATAATTCCCATGCCTTCCTAGACCAGGACATACCTTTTTGGTCACCACTACCCAAATGATTTATCTTCTCCTGTTAAAATGTGAACTCCTTATGGTTAGACTCTGTCTCACTTTTTGAATTTATATCCTCGTCACTTAGTACAGTGCCTGGCATTTAATGCTTATAAATTATTTCATTCAGTCAGTCACTCACTCATTCATCTATCTGTCAGTCAATGGCCTCTCACTTTATCAACTACTCCCTCCTTCCATTCATTAGTTTACCAATCAAGGATAGGTATTTAGATCCAGTCCTGAGAGACAAGGAATAGTTCAATTTTTTTTTTTTTGCAGTGAAACTGTATATATTGGAGATTAAAAACTACCATTCCTAATCCAAATCTCTTATTAGGAAGATGAGGAGCCCATGTTCCAATATAATAAAATTAGAATGAAAATTGGAATGGGTCAGTCATTCAGAGCACTTGATGTTTTGCTATATGAAATACACCAAAGTTCTCTTCCCTGATTCTCTAGGGTTCTGTTTTCCTTCCCTCTCCTATAGATCCACAAACTGATGTGAGACCACTGGATATAAAGTCAGAAAAGAACTTAGATTATGTTGAGGAATATTAAGGAGTTTCTTGGACTTGTCTTTTTTTTTTTTTGAGTTGCCATATTTTTCAGAAATTCTGGACCCAGAGCATGCAGGAGGCCCTGAATGTATCAAGGATGGACCCCACCCCTCAGCTGACATAATTTGTTATTTGCCCAAACTGGACTCCCAGTGTGTTCTTGGGAGTCAAGACAGGTGTCAGTCAGTCTTGATTAAACTGGAAAATTGCTTGTGCACCTGGGACCCTTGTAGATAAGCAGACCATTCTATTGTCATAGTCTAGCAGTTTTGAAGGGAAAAGAACGCAACTTTTGCCGACACCTTGATTCTCCCCTTTGGGAGGTGTTTTGTCCTTTTCTCACTTTTACTGCATACAGCCTTCCCCCTCCTAGACCGCACTCCTTTAGGTGGAGATTTCAGTACCTCCTTCTTCCTTTCTCCTGCTGTCATAAATATGCAAACTTCTATACGAATTGCGAACTCTTTCGATTCCACATGCGTGTTCATTTCTCTTGTAATGCAACTAGTTTTCAAATAAGTTCTGTGAAGTTGTGATTGCCTGTTGACAATTATAATAGCTTTCTTACACGTTTACATCGTGCTTTAAGCACTTTGCAAAGTGCTTTTTCCAGAACTACCCATTGAAGTAGGAACTAGGATTGTCATTATTACCTTTTTACAAATGAGAAAACTAGGGGTCTGAGAGATTAAGTGACTTGCCTATGATCACACAGCTAGTAAATATCTAAGGAGGGATTTAAACTCGGATCACTCAATTGCAAGCCTAGTGCTCTACCTACTACATCATGCTGAGGCCTGGGGATGATGGAGTCATTTACCCTAGGAGTCACAGCTAATCAAAGGCAGAGCTGGCATTTGAATGATGTCTTTTTTTTTTTTGCTTTTTGGAGGGCAATTGGGGTTAAGTGACTTGCCCAAAGTCACACGGCTAGTAAGTGTGTCAATTGTCTGAGGCTGAATTTGAACTCAGGTGCTCCTGACTCCAGGGCCGGTGCTCTATTCACTGCACCACCTAGCCACCCCTGACTGATATCTTCTGACTTCAAATCCATGAGGACTGACTATGTCACTGAGTAAGTCCTATTGATTAACAGGTATGTACCATAAGCATACTTCTTTTGCATATGTTTGTCCTCCAAAGGGTACACAGAATAATTAAGGGTATCTCCAAATGCTCAGTGCAATTTTAACATTTAATAGCTTAAATGCAGAATTTGAAAGTTAGTAGGAACCTTATCAACTATCGAATCCTAACCATGCATTCAAACACATTTCACCAGAACTTTAGGTCAAGAAAAGTACTTGTCCTGAGGCCATGAATGATATTATTAATAATAATTATTAATTTTTGATATTAATAATAATTATTAATAACAATTATTTTTCTTTATATAGCAAAATTTCTGTGATCAGAATTAGCCAGTAAAAGACATGAACTCTTTTGTGTTAGCTTTATGGGAAATCTAACATTACTTTTTATCTAGAATTAGATACAGAAATTTATATAAATTACTTAGGCTCACTTTATAATATTCCCATTGTTTAGAGGGATTCTAATACTAATAGCTTTTATAAGTACTATGATCAGCTTCTTAATTATTGCCAACATAAAGATTCAATTAGTATATCTTTTTTGACTAAAAAACTTTGTGATATCTAAGAATTCTGCAATAGTTTGTTAACAAATACTTTGAGAATTTACATTAAAAAAAAAGAAGGACCCACATACTGAAGTAGCACAGCACATGGAAAGAGAACTAATTTTCAAATCAGACAACATGTATCTCACTGACTAACTGTGTGACTGTGAGCAAATCACTTGACCAATTTTGATCTCAGTTTTCTTATTCACAAAATAAAAGGGGGAGGGGTAGATATTGGTCAAGATGAGTTCTAAGATATCTTCCAGATCTCACATTCTGTATATCTTTTTATTTTTTTCATTTATTTATTTACCGTTTATACAAAGACAAATTTCTATTGACCTAGCACTGTGCCAAGAACTAGAAGGAGTATTATAAAGCTTTCTTATCTTGTCTTCTCTGACAGTTTTTAGTTTTATAACTTTAGATAAATCTCTTAGTTAAGAAGCCTTGGACTAGAGAGACCTGACCAAAGTGGAGGCTTCATTTTTTGACCCTCTGGGTATCCTCTGACACCAGTCTCACCCAGAAATAAGACATCTTTCTGATTCTCTCTGAAAATCTGAGCCAATCCTAAGTAGGCCAGTGAGTGAATGGAAAAAAAAAAACATTTATTAAGCATTTACTGTGTTCAAAAGCACTTGGCAATGTGCTGAGGGTACCAATAGAAATATCTGGTCTCAAGGAGCTTACATTCAAATGGAGGAGACAATAAATATAGGAGGTTTTATCTGCAGGTTACTTGGAAAAGGAAGAAAAATAGAATTTAATTTTCTACTTTGTCAGCTCTAGATAATGAAAATGTAGACTCCAGGAAAGAAATACAAAATGGAGATGGTGAGCAAATAACCACAGGAAAAATTAAAATGAGTATGTGTCATGACTAAAGAAATCATCACCAAGTGGCCAATGTACTGGTGATCAGTCTTTCCATTCTTACCTGGACTGGAGCTTGGAAAACAAACATGGTCTGTTGCAGAAATTGTCCTTCAAACCTTTCCAGCATAGTAGAACTTGCCTTTGTGAAACTATTAGTGCTTTTAATGGCCCCAAGCTTCTCTCTATAACCAGGGTCCATCTTTTTAACTCCAATTTGTCTCTGGTCATGCTTTACACATTATAAAGGAGTCATAAAGCATCACAGTTCCCAAAAAATTGATAGTGATGGTCATCCAAAGGAGAAAGGTCCATAGTGGGTGCATGTGCTTACAAATTACCAGTCAAAAATTGTATGGGAGAAGTGCTGTAAAAGCTGTCATCAGAGCGATGTGACTAGAAGAGAAGGTGCTCCTGCCATGTAGCGTGAGTGAAGGATAACCAGTGGACCACCAAACCCCAATAGTATCCATATAGTGTCAGGAGGTCTAAAGGAAAGCCTCCACATTGGATTGGCCCCCTTTTTAGGAATTATGAGGATATTTATGACAGTAGTTTCACAGGATGAAAAGATAGGGATGGATTACAATCCACAGTATCCGAGGGAACACTCTTAGTGATAACAGTTTGATGGAAGCAGAGCAGGAAAGTCTATTTTGTTTAGGACTTCTGGGATACCCGAACTCCTAAATGAGAAATTAAGAACCGAGGGATTCATATGTAAACTATTTTAGTTCACAAGAAGTTTTTTGGGTTTATTGAGATAATACGTGGTAATCTGACAGAGGCAGGAGGTTTTGATGATATAAGGACCAGAACTGTGTGGAAATGAAATAGCTACAAGTACTTCCCATTTGAGCAGCTTCTGTAATCCTGAGTCACATGTATTTTGTCTTCTATCATTTTAAGTGGTAACCAAATGACATTTAGCACCAAACAGGATATCTAGGTGGATCAGTGGCTAGAGATTTAGTCTTGGAGTCAGGACACTGGAGTGAAAATATTATATCAGACACTTTTGAGGTATGTGATCTGGGCCCATCACTTAAGATTTCTAAGCCTCAGTTTCTTCACCTTTAAGAAGGAGATGGTTGAATTTGATAATTTCTAAGTTCTCTTCTATCTCCAAATCTATGATTCTTCGGATAAAATCAAATTCTGACTCTGATATGAGAGAGGTCTCAGAGGGAGTGGAGTGGAATGACATTTGATGATCCCCATGGATGGAATCTTACTTGATAGAAATCATGGGAACATTTCCCTTGTGAGGCTTCTTGTTCAATCAATTAAACTCCACAGGGGCGTCCCCTGGATGTCAATTCCAATTTTGGTCTCTTGTTCAGATTTTTGACCATTAACCCTGAGCTATCAGCCACTTGCCCATGTTTCGACAATCATTCCTTAACCTAGCTAGCTCTTTCCTCACTCTCTCGGGGAGAAAACCATATGAAAATAAAGTGCTGAAATCAATATGGTGGGAAATCTATAAATCACCTGCTAATGTACATCTTGCCCATTAAGCCAAATGGAGATTGGAAAAAGGGGAGTTAAAAACAAAACAAAACAAAAAATGGCAGTTCAGCACCCTGGCAAGTCATGTCCCTCTTTTCCCAGAATTTTTTTCATAGCATGGGCCAGTATAATTACATAGATTAGGGTAATGAATTCCAGATTCTTTAATAACATATATGGTAATTAGCTGGATAATAATCTCCAATTATTCAGGGAAAGTTAGTTTATGTATAAATTATTAGAGCTGTAAATCATATTCTTTCTGTTGAGAAAGTTTTGGCCTTTTCTAATCAGTGGTGGCATTCAGGATCCTCTGATGACTGTCTGGAGTTCATTGCCCTGCCTACCAGTCTCCTGCCAACTCCATCTGCCTAGGCTTCTTTCATTTTCTTTAGAGAGGCCTGATAGATAATGCTGGTTGGTGCAGACACTTCAGTAAGTGGCTAAGAGCCCAATCCCAAGCTTACCAGAGCCTTGAGAGTCTTGTGAAACAGAAAGCAGTCTAGGAACTGCAGGAGCCAGGCAGATAGGCAGCCTGGGTATTAGGAACCAGTCAGGTGGAAAGTCAAGCATCTTGTGACTGAAGTGTCCTTCGGATCAAATTACCTCCCACGAGTCTCTCGAGTTGAAAAAGCTTTCTAAATGAAACACCTCCATAGAGGGCCAACCTTAGGTAAACTTGTGGAATTGGAAAAAGTTTGTCCTCTCTGCTTTCACAGTCTCTTTCTATAGCTCTCTCCTGGCTCAGTCCTCTTTTCTTGCCCCTAAATAGAGTGGTGCCCCTATACAGAGTAACCCCTCTGTGGTACCAGCCTGATTTTATTTTCAGGCAATGTTTGAAAGTTCCAAAATTGTCCCTACTACCCTTCTCTCCAGCTTTCCCTTAATCTCCTAGGTCTCATCTAAACTCCTATTCCCATTGTCAACTCCCATTGAACTGTTTTAGGAGAAAATAATTGAACACATGAATTCACATTTAATTGCTAATAACTGATAATAGATCAAGATATTATCTTTCAGAAATATTTGGATATTAAAGAGGAAGTCTCTAGAGAGCAATTCCACTGAGATAATTAAAAAGAATGACTAGATTAGTTACTTGTGAAAATCAGAAATTGTGGCAGGTGTTAGGGGATACACACATATTAGGTAGGAAGTCTCTCTGATGCTTATTAAATCATATTACATAAGCAACTGTGATAAGGTTATCTTTGGCTCTGTGGTTTTATATCTGAATGGAAGAATGGTTTAGCTAATATTAACTTAAGTTTTGTGGAGGGCCTTGCCATTACATTATCATTTGGGGGAACCTTTAGATGCCTTTGGAGTCTGCTGGTCTCCCCCCAAAAAACCTAATGGGTGGGGGAAGAGAGATGAGAAATAGACCACAATAATTCTGTGTTAAATCTTCCCTTCTGGAATTAGATTTTAAAAAATCATCAGGTGGTTCCATTCAGTGGGGACTTCTTGGCTCACCTTTGAGATTTATGCATGCCTTGCTGGAAATGCAAAATCGATGTTGTGAACTCCATGATTACCAAAGAGTAAGCCTCCTTTTATGCCTCAACTCAACTTTTCTCTAAGGAATAATGTAGCTCTTTGCCTAGGAGTGTGTGAAGTTTTGGTTCTACCCAATTAAACTTAGCTTTGAGTCCCCACCTATTAGCCTCTTTTTGACTTTCAGTATTTCAAAGAACGTTAGTAGTGTGACCTTGGAATAATATATTTGTTTTTTTCCTGAAATCATACATATATATGGGGATGCTGGACAGGATATTTTTACTCTAAGCATAGAATAAATGAGTAAATCAAGTACACTTAAATACCAGAGAATACAATGAAAAATAAGACATATGAACATCTACAGAATGCTTATAGCTTACTACCCTCCTTGAACTCTAGAAATCATCTCTAAAACACAGAATCTATTGGGACTCTGGGGTTCTGGGACATCTATAGTCTGAATCCTCTCTAGAGTAAGTAAAGGAATGCAACAAGGATTCTCTCTGATGTTCCACTCACATTTTCCATATAACTGGTCTGTAGATGAAAATTTGGCTCTTTAGAATTAGTCTTGGCACACTCATTTATGCCTTGGGAGCTATCAGTTGGAATCTTGTGTAAATTGAAATTCTGGGTAGAAAAGGGAGACATAGTTTCCTTGATTGCTGGAGGTACCTCTGACCTAGTCTGACTATAGCTAATTTATTGTGGATCAGGATTCATGGATTTGGTAGCCAACTTATATGGGGGAGTAGGATCTGATGCCATTTGGTAGCTCTCACAGCCATTGTCCAGTTTTGTGCCACAGTTCCAGGGTAGAAAAGGAGAAGTTGTTGTCATGAGGGAGCAGGGACCCTACCTGAGTAAGGACCAAATTCCTGACAGGAGGGCAATAACCAGACTACACTCTGTATCATACCATTTTAGAAGGACAAAAAAACTTAAAGGTCTCCAGAGCTAGTTGTAAAAACAACAGGGCATAAGAGCCTAAAGCCCAGGCCTGTCATCCTCCCCTAGAAATGAGCAGAGCTCAACTCTAACAAAAATTCCAAAGTCAAGAAGTAGACTGGAAAAATGAGCAAATAACAAAAAAGAACTAAGCCCATAACAGAGCTACTAAGGTGACAGGAGAGCTTAAGACACAAACCCAGAAGAAGACAATGACTTGAAAGTACCTACAAGGAAAAGCCTTAAAGAAAAATATAAGGGAGACAGTGACCAGAAGCAAAACATACTTTTGAGAAAGGGACGAGGGTAAAAGAAAGATGAAGCTAAATAGAAGAGAATAAGATTTAGAGAAATACAGAGTTAGTAATTGTAACAGTGAATGTAAATGGAATGAACTCACCCACAAAACCAAAGTGGATAACAGAATGGATTGGAAGACCAAAACAAACAATATGCTGTTTATAAGGAGACACACTTGAAACAAGAAAGATACAGAGTTAAAATAAAAGGTTGGAGCAGAATCTATTATGCTTCAGATGAAGGAAAACAAGCAGAAGTATCAGTCATGATCTCAGACAGGGCAAAAACAAAAACAGACCTATTTGAAAGACATAATTTGATAAAAGCTACCATAGACAATGAATTAATATAAATACTGAACACATATGCACCAAATGACATGGAATCCATATTCTTTCTTTTGAGTTTCAACATTTACATATTTTTTATTTTTTTGCTTTTTTGGAGGGAGAAGGTAGAGCAATTGGGGTTAATTGTCCAAGGTCACACAGCTAGTTTTGTGTTTAGTGTCTGAGGCCATATTTGAACTCAGGTCCTTCTGACTCTAGGGCAGGTGCTCTATTCATTGTGCCACCTAGCTGCCCCTCAACATTTATTTTTAAAAGATTTTGAGTTCCAAATTTTCTCCTTCCCTCTTCTCCCTCCCCAAGATGTCATGCAATCTGATATAGGCCATACATGTACAATCATATTAAACATATTTCCACATTAGTCATGTTGTAAAGGAAGAATCAGAGCAAAAGGAAAAAAAAAAACAGGAGAAAGATAAAACAACAACAAAAGAGAAAATAGTGTGCTTCAATTTGCATTCAGAATTCACAGTTCTTTCTCTGGATATGTATAACATTTTCCATCATGAGTCTTTTGGAATTGTCTTAGGTTATTACATTGCTGAGAAGAGCTAAGTCTATCAAAATTGAACATCACACAATGTTGCTGTCACTGTGTACAATATTCTCCTGGTTCTGCTCACTTCATTCATCATCAGTTCATGAAAGTCTTTCCAGGTTTTTCTGAAAACTGCCTGCACATTATTTCTTATGAAACAATAGTGTTCCCTTATATTTATGTACCACAACTTGTTCAGTCATTCCCCAGTTGATGGGCATCCCCTCAATTTCCAATTCTTTGCCACCACAAAAGAGTTGCTATGAATATGTCTTTTTCCCTTTTCCCTTTTTATGATCTTTTTGGGATACAGACTTAGTAATAGCATCCATATTTTTGAGGGAAAAGTAAAATGAGTTACAGGAGGAAGTAGACAGTAAAACTATACTAGAGAGTTACCAAAATTTACTCCTCTCAGATCTAGATAAATCGAACCATAAAAGAAACAAGATAGGAGATAAATAAACATTTAGAAAAATCAGCTATAATAGACCTCTAGAGATAATTCAATGGGAACATTAAGTTTTATATATATATATGTGTGTGTGTGTGTGTGTGTGTGTGTGTGTGTGTGTGTGTATATGCTGTATTAAATATATCTACTGTATACATATCACCTCCACAAAAAATTGACCACATATTAGGGAATGAAACCTCAGAAACAAATGCATATAAGCAGAAACATCAAATATACCCTTTTTAGACCATAATACAATTAGAATATATTCAACAAAAGGCCTCTGAAGTTGTAGTGCCAATGCAAGATTCATATCACCTATGAAGGCTATGAATATGCTGGTGTAATTCTGAATGGCAAAATACAACAGACTCTCCACATGGAAGACAGAACCAGAATGTTTATTCAAACACCAGAAAGCTGAATCCTAACACCAGAAAGCCAAGTCTATCATAGCAAGAAAGAAAACTATACATGATAACAATGCAGAGGTTACTACCATCCCCAAGCCTTCCCCCTTCTAGGGTCTTCCAACAAACAAACAGTCACAGCTTGCTTCCTGCTTCATCTCTCTCCCTCAGTTCTAACTACTCTGATCAACTTCCTCTGTGCTCTGCTCTACCTTTCCTGCTCCATTGTTCCTGCTCCACCTGTTCAGCAATCTCCTCCCACCACAGACTCATGTGATTCAGGCTTCCATGTGACTCAAGCCGGTCATATGGGTCTTTTAATGGATGGGAAAGATCTTCCCATTAAGCAAAAATACATGAAAAATACAGAAGTATAGATTAAAAATTAATTGGAAACTAAATAATCTAATCCTAAAGGATGAGTGGGTCAAAGAACAAATCAATGAAACAATCAAATATTTCATTAAAGATGGTGACAACAATGAGACAACAAATCAAAATTTATGGTATGCAGTCAAAGTAGTACTCAGAAAAAATTTTTATCTCTAAATTCTCACATCAATAATATAGAGAAAGAGCAGATCAACAAACTGGGCATACAACTTAAAAAAAAAACTTAGAAAAAGAGCAAATTAAAACCACTCAACTAAACAACAAAATAGAAATTTTTAAATCAAAGAAAAGATTAATAATATTGAAAGTCAAAAGTGAATAAATGAATTATTAATGAATAAATAAAACTAAAAGATTTTTTTAATGAAAAAATAATCCAATAGATAAACCATTGGCTAATTTGACTTTAAAAAAGAAGAAAACCAAATTATCAGGATCAAAAATGAAAAGGGTGACTGTACCATCAACCAAGAAGAAATTAAAGCAATTATTAGGAAGTTTTGCCAAATACATACCAATAAAATTGACAACCTAAATGAATTTGATGCATATTTACAAAAATATAAATTGACCAGATGAACAGAAGAGGAAATGGAATACTTAAATAACTATATCTTAGAAAAAGAAATTGAACAAGACATCAATGAATTCTCTAAGATGAAAAAACCCAGGACCAAATAAATTTACAAGTAAATTCTACTAAAATTTTAAAGAACAACTAATTCTAATATTATGTAAACTGTTTTTTAAAAAAAGGGTAAAGGAGACCTATCAAATTCTATGACATCAATATGACATAAATATGGTTTTAATGCCTAAACCAAGGAGATCAAAAACAGAGAAAAAACCCCATTAGCCAATTTCCCTAATGAATATTGATGCAAAAATTTTAAATAAAATACTAGTAAGGAGATTATAGAGATCATATACTATGGCCAGACTGGATTTATGCCTAGAATTCAGGGCTAGTTCAAGATTAGGAAAATTGTAAGTATGTTGACCATATCAATAACAAAAAAACCCCAAATCATATGATTATATCAAAGTGCAGAAAAAGCTTTTGATAAAATGCAACATTTATTCCTTATAAAAATGCTTGAAAACACAGGAATAAATGTAACTTTTCTTATAATGGTAAGTAATATTTATATAAAACTGAGAGCAAGCACTATTTGTAATGAAGATAAACTAGAAGCCTTTCCAATAAGATGAGAGTTGAAGCAAGAATGTCCATAATCACCACAATCATCATTCTTATTCAATATTGTACTAGAAATGTTAGCTATAGCAATAAGATAATAAAAAGAAATTGAATGACTAAGCATAGGCAATGAGTAAACAAAACTATCAATTTTTTTTTGGATGGAATGATTGTATATTTAGAGAATTCTAAAGAATCAATTAAAAACTAATTGGAATAATTAGCAACGTTAGCAAAGTTGCAAGATATAAAAGAAACCCAGCATTTCTATATATTTGCCAACAAAACTCAGCAGGAAGAAATGGAAAGAGAAATTTCATTCAAAATAGCTGCAGATGTTGTAAAATACTTGGGTGTCTACCTGAGAAGACAAACCTAAATTAGATGAACATAATTACAAAACACTCTTCACACACATAAAGATAGATTCAAACAATTGGAGAAATATTTGTTTGTGAGTAGAGATTGAACTAATATAATAAAAATGACAATACTACCTAAATTATTTTTTAAAGGAAAACAAAAGTAAGATCATTTGCCTAAGAGGGACCAATTTATCTTTTTCCTTATGTTAATAGCCCAGTCCAATGCTTTGCACACAGCAGGTATTTAATAATTTATATAGTGCCTTCTATGGGCTGGGCACTGTGCTATATTCTTAAAAATAGTAACTCACATAATCCTCACAAAAACCCTGGGAGGTAGATTCTATCATTGTCCTTATTCTACTACCTAAGGATACAGGCAAACAGATGTAAAGTGACTTTGCCCATGGTCACACAACTAGTAAGGGTTTGAGAGTAACATTGTGAAACCCATGTTTTAGGAATATTAAGTACATATAAGAAGTGTAAACCTGGTTTTATACTTGGTTAGAGGCTGGGAGACTTGTAACTGACTGAAATCATCAGACAAGGAAGAGATGGCATTTGAACAATGTCTTAACAAGCTAGTATAATTTTAAAATCAGATATAAAAAAAACCAAACATCTCAGTAATAAAGAACAGACCAGGAGGCAGTCATATTTGCACTGAGTGATGATGAGTAGCCCATTCTGGATGGCTCATAGCACACATGGAGAGGAGTACTGCAAGACATTAAGAACCAAGTGTATTCCAGACACTGTGCTATGGGCTGGAGATACAAAGACAAAGAAGCAAGAACTTAAATTATGAGTAGATTTTTTTAAGGGTATTGAGAAAAAGTAACACAATCAGACTTGTATATGAAAAAAAAATTAAGGCAACAGCAATGTTAGACCAGAAGGCAAAGGAAGTAGCTACTCTATCTACCATGCATCTTCTCACTGCCTTTTGAGTTACTTGTAATTTTAACTCTTCTGATATTTACGTGTTCCATGATTCAAAGCCATATAGCTTCTCATGGAAGATACTGGTATTAAAGAAATAGGTTTTTGTGATAGTAAGACATTTGGGATAAATGAAAACACTGCACTGCAGTCTGCAAATGCAACTCAGCCTGAATCCATCCTATTCAATTTCTAGTCTAGCTCAATGTTCATCTGCAATGCCTATCCAAGATGTATGTATAATGGACTGTTTTTTAAAAAGGAAGAAAATAAAGATATGTCTAAGAGAGAGTGATGCAGATACATAGGAAACCCATTTATCTACTTGGATTTTAAAAAGACATTTACAGATGATGGAAGCAAGGGGAAGTAATTGACTGAGAATACAAACGAGTGGCACAGTTCTGGGAGAACAAAGCTGAGAATGTACTCACGATGGTAAGAAACGATAAGAAAGTCAAATCAATATGTACTATGTGCCAGGTGTTATGCTAAGTACTGGGCATACAAAGAAAGGCAAAGAAATGACCCTGCCCTCAAGGAGCTCACATTTTAATAGGAAAGATAACATGAAAATAACTATGTACATACAAGAGGTCTATAGTGTTAGATGGAGATACTCTCAGAGAGATTGTTGTTTGGCCTTCATTCTTCAAGAGGACCAATGACATCAGGAAGCTAATGTCTTCACTTGTAAGCGAATTGAATTTAAATGAGGCAGGGCTGTTCAAAGTCATCAACCTCTCTCCTGGGTCCAATTGCAAGACTTAGATCAGGATGACTGGAGATGACCCTAGATACGGTAGGAGTCCTTGCCCTTGTTAAGCTAAGGTCTTTCCCAGGTCTCAGTTAGTCTGAGGCAACAACCATTCAATAATTAAGGCTAGGTAAGAAATGAGGCAAAGAATGGCCTCTTTTACCTACTTAAAAAAATCAGTCTGGGAGGAGAAGACCCTCAGTGTTTCTGACCAAAACAGAAACAACTGCTGTTTATGCTTACTCTGAGGCATCAAAACCCAAACAATGACCAACAGAGGCTTGAACTGAAACTTATTATTGGCCAGTCAGGGAAAGCCAGAGTAATATGTGTTTTAAGGCATACTCAAGTGACTCCATTTGAATCCCAATGGGCCTTACCAAAGCCTGATTTTTTCCAGAGCTCTATTTCAAGAAATTTATATTCCTTTGGGCAGAGTACCCACATGTAAGTGTATGGTTCCGCATGTGGACAGAGGGAGAGAAGAAGGAAGGGAAGGAGGAGAGGAAGGAAAAAAGAAATACAGGAAGGAAGGGAAAAAGGAAGGAAAGAAGGAAAAAAAAAAGGAAGGAAGAAAGGAAGGAGAGAGCAGTATTGCCCAACTAAAACTGGCCAGTTGGGTCCTCAGTGGGGCAACTAGTAGTACTCACAGATTGTTCTTTGTTCACTCAAAGAAGACCAATGACAGCAGGAAGGTGATGTTTTGACTTGAAAGTGAATAGGATTTAAATGAGGCAGGTTTCTGAAAAAGTCACCTGCCTTACTGTCCAGTGGTAAGACATAGATCAGGATGACTGGAGATGGCTCTGTATATGAAACCTTGGCCTTTTTAAGTTAAGGTCTTTCGCATGTCTCAGTTTGTCTGAGGTAGCCACCCTTCAGTGATTAAGGTTAGGTAAGAAATGAGGCACTAATGTTAAGGAAGACTTGGAAAGGCTTCTTTTAGAAGGGTTTTAGCTGAAAGAAAACAAGAAAGACTGTGTTAGTATCAATTGGAAGATCAGAGAAGGGATTGGACTACTTCTTGAGATTGATAGTGAATGGGGAGACCTTCCAGTAAAGACTCCCCAGACCTCTGTATTGGAACGCACACTGGAACCTTTGTTGAGAGCAGACTAGGGGCAGACCAGCCTCACTTACTTATCGGAATGCACACGGGAACTTTTGTTGACAGTAGGGTGGGGGCAGACCGGAATCTTGTTGTTTGGGAACAGAGTGGGGACAGACCAATGAGGACGGGAGTTGCCTCCCTATGTAAGATTGTGTGCCCACGGAAGCAAGGGACAGCAGGGAAAGAGGGAACTGAATCCTCCAGAGGATTGTTCCCGTGCCAAGCTTGTACCCCCGTTCCCACCCAATAGAAGTCAGGGATGACAAAAGAATGTATTTTTTATGACACTCAGGAATTATAAAACCAGGGCTCCTGGAGGGTTAAAGCTCTCTTTTTCTTTGGACATGCATTGGAGAGGGACTCTCCCTCCCCGCTTCCCGGGAATTTAGTAATAAATATTCCTGTTCAGCGCAAGTGCTCCTCTGCATTTCCTTTGATTGGGTAAGCAGGGTTTCTGACCCACACAATAGGATTGGTGCTAAGGGAAAGAAGGCAAGACTACTTAATTTTTATTTTATGTTTGTTTTCTTTACTAGATATAAAGATCATTACAATGGAAATTCAGAGTTGTAGCTTGCTGGTTATTGACCTTTATGCTTGAAAGAGGGCCAAAATGATATTATGTTGGAATCAGTGTATAATAGTGCATTTTACTTTGGGTGATCATACCAAGATGATTTCAGAAGGCTCTGTCACATGACAGGTACAAATAGCCAAGGTACACATTTGGGTTGGAGATGTCTCTAAATTTGTACATCTCATATTTCTTTTGAGCTACTGAAATTCTGCTTTGCTAATTCAGTGGTATAGCTAATTCGTTGAATGACAGTAAGGATTTAAAAGACTTGAAAGGCTGGAACATTGGGCTGAACCTAATAAAACAATGTCTTTGAAGTGGGCTTGTGATTTCATAGTGTGAAATCAGTGTGAGCAGCTCCTGGTGTGGAAACTCCCTCTATTGTTGTAGATTAGTGACTTCACTGCAATTTATGGTCTTAGACAGTTGGCTTGGAAACTGAGGGGGTAACATAGCTTGCTGCCTCCTGAGCTGTAAGTATCAGAGGCTGCATTAAAAACCCAGTCTTTCTGACTCCAAGGTCAGACCTCTATCCACTATACCAATGATTCTCAAATTATGGTCAAGGGATCATTGGAAGTGGTCTTTCAGGGGGGGAGTACATCAGTTCAAAACTATTTCCATAATGATACTAAGATATTTTAATTTCTTTGATGCTATAATCCACCAAAACAGAAGCTCTTTCCTTGGTCCTTATTTATTTTAAGAGCATAAAAGTGTACTGAGACTAAAAAAAATTTGAAAATCACTGCATTATGCCATGCTGAATCTTAAGGTAAAATTCAATAGAGATAAATGTTAAGTGATATTTTGAACCTATTTGTAATGCTTTACAAGTACACAGTATGGGAGGCAAGGTTGGATGGCAATTTGTCAGAAATAAATCTATTGGCTGTGTGTTCCCTCCTTTTCTCTCCTCCTCATTTCACATCACCAAGATACCTTCTAATACTATATTCTCCTTCATCCCTACCTTACATAAAGAGGTGGCCCTTCTTTTTGCCAAAGGAAAATCCCTTTATATGCACAAGTGATACTATTTTATCTTGTCTTCTCTACCAAATTGCTTCCTTTGTCATTCCCTCTCTGTCTTATCTTCATTCTCTTCCTGTCTATTGACTGATTCCATGCTACCTAAAAACTTGCTCATCTCTCCCCAGTTCTCAAAAAAAGATTTGTCCATCCCCACTAG
The DNA here is from genome assembly GCA_028646515.1 of Pseudochirops corinnae. Classification (NCBI taxonomy): domain Eukaryota; kingdom Metazoa; phylum Chordata; class Mammalia; order Diprotodontia; family Pseudocheiridae; genus Pseudochirops; species Pseudochirops corinnae. Next base: position 119,809,584 of record CM053588.1, on the reverse strand, counting down.
GGATCCTCTTGTATCTCTCCTGCTTTTTGTGGCTAAACTCCTTGTGAGAAGGCTATCTAAAATACATGCCTCTACTTCCTTTCCTCTTCTCTTCTTAACTCTTCACATTCTGTGTTCTGGCCTCAGAATTAAACTGAAACTACTCTCTGAAGCTACTAATGATCAAATCTGATTTCCTTTTCTCAACTCTCATTCTTCTTGATTTTTCCATTTCCTGAGTTTGAGCATTTCTCTATATGTCCCCCAATCCTGGAATTCTCTTCCTCATCTCCCTCTTTTGGTTTCTGTGGCTTCCTTCAGGGCTTAACTAAAGTTCTACCATCTGCCAAAAAGCCTTTACCAGTCTTCTATCATCTTAATGCCTTCCCTCTAAGACCATCCCCAATTTGTCTTGCATCTATCTTGTTTGTACATAGTTATTTACATATAGTCTCCCACATTAGATTGTGAGCTCCTTGAGAGCAGGGATCATAGTTTACCTTTCTTTGTATCTCTAACTCTTAGCATAGTACCTGACACATAGCAGGAATTTAATAAGTGCTAATTAACTGACAAAATAACTACCTGGTCTAAGTTAGCTCAAATCACCCAACTTAGAAGAAGAAGATGAAGATGAAGATGAAGTCGAGGAAGACAAAGAAGAAGAAGAAGAAGAAGAAGAAGAAGAAGAAGAAGAAGAAGAAGAAGAAGAAGAAGAAGAAGAAGAAGAAAAAGAAGAAATGATCATGATGATAGATATTCAAATAAAGTTTGCTGAACACTTTATATAGGTTACTTCATTGAAGCCTCCTAACATACCTATGAGGTAGGTACTATGGTTATTATTATGCTTATTTTATAGATAAGGAATTGAGACTTCAAGCAGTTATTTGTCTATGGTCACATGGCTAATAAGTAGTAGAAACAGAATTTGAACCCAGGTCCTGATTACAAGTCCAGTAGGCTAAACATTATGCAACAATCCCAGGATATCAAAATAACATGCATGTGATTATTGATCTATTGTCAGTGATTTTTGAAAAATATGGAAAATGGTACAGTTGTTGAAGTTATGAAGATGGTCAGGTGGCACCCAAATTTTGAAATAGAAAATGTGTGTGTGTGTGTGTGTGTGTGTTGATTCTTCCAATAAAATGCCAGTGAGCTTGTTTTTGATTATTGACAAAATTGCCAAAACTATTATTAAAGCTATTTTTTTTTTAGCACTAAGAAAAGAAGATGTAATCATTTAGACCCAGTGAAGTTTCATCTAGGACAGATCAGGCTCAGGAAAACTCATTTTATTCTTTTGACGTGTTATTAGACTCGTAGATCAGGATCATAGGTATAATATATCTAAGTTTTACCAAAGAATTCATCAGTCTTTTCAAAATTATTTAGACAAAAATTTTTAATTAACGGCAATCTATTTTCTTTTATTCACAAAGTCTTTCAAAACATTTGTGTGGACAATATGGAGGGAAGTGAATTAGGTGATAATTCATCTAGATTTTTTAGGAACTGGTAGAATGACTAGATCTGATGAATTGTTATTAATGGAGCAGGAATAACCTAAATGGATGTCTCTAGAAGAGAATCAAAAGGATCTATCCTTGACCTTCTTTTATTTAATATTTTTATTGATTTGGATCAAGTAATTTGTAGCAAACATCAGACTAGCAACTGACATGAACCTGGAGGAGTAACTAACCCACTCACTGCAGGATTAGGATTCAAAAAAGATCTTGCCGTATTAGAAAGATGGGTTGACCCTAGTAAGATGAAGTTTAACAGAGATAAAGAAACTAACTGTTTTAAGTAAAGGGTAGGAAAGTCATGGCTAGACAGTAGTCTGTATGACAAATGCTTATGCATTGTGATAGACAGCACTCTCAATATGAGTTAACAGTTAAGGCAACAGTTAAGTCTTAAGGGAAGACATTAGACAAATCTAAAGCATAAAAAAATCTAAGGAGAATATATGTGAAACACTTTGCAAACTTCAAAGTTCTGATATTAATAATAGCTAGAATTTATATGTAGTGCTTTAGAGTTTACAAAATGCTTTAGAAACATTTTCTCATTTAACCTCACCACAACCCTAGGAAGTAGGCACTATTATTATTATTCCCATTTTACAGATGAGGAAACTGAGTCAGACAGAGTTTAAGAGACTTGCCCAGAGACATACAGCTAATAAATGTCTAAGGCAGACTTTGAATTGAAGTCTTCTTGACTTCAGGTCTATCCATCACACCATCTAGTTGTTTTATGTGTTAGCTGTTCTTGTAGGAGTAGTTGTTATGTACATGAATACAAGCAGTTGCCATTCTGGTACCACTGCCTTAGTAACACTACATCTGGGAAGGGGTTCGTTTACTTCCTATAGGGGTCTTCTCTCAGCCCTGAACTACAAGGCATGTTCATACCTCCTCTCTTATTTGGTCTGGGTCACTTACTGGACTTTAACATTCTTCTCTTGGGGCTCTCCTTCCACAATTTCTGCATCACCTATTCACTGGCTATATGAGTTTGAGCTGAATTCTATGAGAGAGGCTGCCCTAGTACCTGGTATGACTGCACCCATATGGGATTCAAATATATCTTTCCAAATGAGATCCTATCAGGCCAGAGGATAGTGGTATAATGACTTCTTTGTTTCTGGGTCATATGTTTCTATTAGTGTTTCTACTGTGACTAAAAATGATGATGATAATGATAGCTAACATTTATAAGGTAAACAACTATCTTCTGTGGCTCATATCATATTACTAAGACCTGGAACTTTTGTCTTTCACAGGGAATGCCTGGCATCAGTGGCAATACTGGGATTATGCCAATAAGGCTATGATCTTAATACCTCCCTACCCCTCAGGTCAGTTTCCCCTGATTCAGTCTTTCCCTATGGTTTTCTCTCTTAATGGTTTTCTCACAACATACTCCATGCTTTTCTTTGAATCCTTAGCTCTTAACCCAGTGCTTGGCACACAGTAAGTGGCTTTTAAATGCTTGCTGACCAACTGACCTAGGCCAAGGTACCCTACTCTTTCTAATTCTCTATCCTGGATTTTCCTGTGGTATCAGAATTTCTAGGTATAGCTCTACTGTATCCATCATAGGCTTTGAAATAATAAGATAACATCTTACATGATAAGATAATAATATCTTAAATAGTAATATAATATCAACTAGCGTTTATATGACACCTTTAACATTTGCAAAATTCTTTACTGGTATCTCATTTTATTTTCAAAACAACCCTGGAAGTTAGATATTACAAATGGGGAAACTGAGGCTGAGAGTTTTAAATTACTTGTCCAGGGTGCCATAACTTGGAAGCATCTGAGGCTAGATTTGAGGTCAGATTTTCTTGAATTCAGGTCCCGAGCTCTATCTAGTGGGCCACTGCATTTTGATAGCTAGCTTCCTGGTGTGTCATTGCAAACAGTAGTATGCTTTCTAGTAGGTGTATAGTAGTTGTCAATTGCCTAGACATATACATGGAGTGATGGTTATAGCAGTGATACATCACTGACAAAGGGGTCATTGTAGAACAGCTGGCTCTGAGCCAACTAGATTGCATTTTTTTTCTTATTTATAATCTTGGGTTGCATAAATAGGAGTATAGCTTAGATAAGTGACTATTTTGACGGCTGTCTTCCTTGATGTCCAGGAAAACATATCCCCTAGATGGATTTAAACAGATCTTTGAAACAAAACAAAACAAAACAAAATCCTGTCCCTAGAATAAAACAGAAGTCCCAGATTGTCATTTCTCATCTCATTCTCTGCTTCTCTTCCACCACTTTCAGCCCCCTCCTCCTCTTTGCACCTTCTTGCAAAGAGATCAAACACAAATATGCCAAGACCTTTCATATCCCTTTGATTTTAAGCCCTGGATTTGAAGGTTAAAACCATTCAGATGTGGCAATGGCTTGTGCTGTTGCTATTTCAAGCTGGCCCTACGTTTCTTTTCTTAATATGGGAAGCATCTGAGACACAACATTGGTTTCCTGCGGTTTCCAATTGTGCAGCTCTTTTTTTCAAAATGGTAACTATTTCATTTTTGTCCTAAAATTGAAACTGTGAGTGGTAGAGGGTTGGCCTACTGGTTCAGAAAGATCTAGGTTTAAATCTGATCTTTGACAAATACTAGGTGTGTTGACCCTGGACACACCACTCAATCTCTCAGGGCCACAGAGCAGATGAATTGTTCGTCTTTGTCTAGCCATCCCCAGACCATGCTTCATCATGACTGGGACCTAGCCAGCATTGTGGGTATCTTGGCATCAGTCCTGCTGCTGTGACATATATCCTTCTCATCCTGACCCCATTCTCTTCTCTGAAATCCTGCTCTCTACTTTTTTCTTAGGGATCAATAATAAAATCAGTATTACTACTATTTTAAAGGGCTTGATTATCCATCTAAAGCCCTGGCTCCATTCATAACCCCTGAAATTGCCTAGAGCCTAGACCAAGCTCACTTCCCTGGGTATCACTCCTCAATACATTTTCTAACTTCCTAGTAGAATGAAAGCGAACTGGTAACCCTCTTAATTTTGCATTTGTATCCATAGTACCTAGTACAATGCCTGGCACATAATGAATGTTTAATAAATGTTTGATTGAGCTATGGGCAGATAGATGGCACAGTGGACAGAGTGATTGCTCTAGAGTTAGAAAGACTGCTCTACCTTAGTTCAAATCTGGCCTTGGACATTTACTAACTGTGACTCTGGGCAAATTGCTTGACCCTGTTTACCTCAGTTTCCTCTTCTGTAAAATGAGCTGGAGAAGGAAATGGCAAACCACTCCAGTATCTTTACCAAGAAAACCCCCAAAGAGGTCACAAAGAGTCGGACACAAGTGAAAAATGACTAAATAATAACAAATAATTGCTCTATCTTGGCAGAGAGAATTTTCACAATGGGAATGATGACACCACAAAACCACCTCTGTAGATTGCTCTCTTCTCTAACAATATTTTGAAGCTGAAATCAAATGTCTGCATGAACAGAGGGAAGAGGAAGTCAAAGCATAGTGGCTTAGAGTAGGTGATTGTCGGTCATTTCAGAGGAAACAGACTTGGGTGACTCCTGTACAATGGGATATAATTTATCTCAGAAGATATTATGAAAGATTCACCCAATCCCAGGCTTTCTTCCTCACACCCAAGTGACAGCCATTGCTGCATTTCTGCATTTGGAGAGAACTATAAGAAATGGTTTTTAACCTGGGAGAAGCTCTTATAGAGGTGTGGTGAATGTATTCTCTTCCTAGACAGTTTCCTGCATTAGTGCCAGCCTTATTGCTATTGGGGCTTGGGAATTATTTCTTTCAGACAAACTCCCCACCCCCAAGTCTTGTTTAGAGCCTAATGCACTTTGGTACACAGGGATGTGTGTTTGATTTAATACACCTCAGGCACTGAACTGAGTCAGTAGGACACTAAAAATGGTTTTCTCTACGACAAATTCTCCCCTCGAGTACTACACAACTGCCATCATTTATGCTTTGACTTTGGAGCAGTAAAATGATTAGATTATGGTCTTTGAAAGAATTCTGTTGTCTCTACCAGCAAGTGTCTGAGTTTTTGTGTTTTTAGTCAGATAAATGATATAATGGAATGCAAGACTTGGTGTCAAGAAGACAGGAGTTTGGATCCTGTGTGGTCCAGTGACGTTACTTAGCCTCTCTGAGACACAGTTTCCATTTCTGTAAAATGGAGATAACATAGCACCTACCTCCCCGGGTTGTTGTGAAGATCAAATGAGAAAATATATGTAAAGTGCTTTACAAACCTTATGGTACTATATAAATGCTGGATATTATTACTAATTTATGGAAATCTCCGTTCCTGATTAGGGCTCCACTGCAGTGTGGAGAGTACATCCCCTTTTGGAAAACTCTGACAAGTGGTCAGCCAGGTTCTCTTTCCTTGAAGATCTCTAATGAAGGGGGACTATCTGAGGTAGACTATTACACTTTTGGAGAAGAAATTTGTTAAGAAGCTTTGATTTAATTTGAGCTGACATCTGCTTCTACAATTTCCACCTTTTGTTTGTGGTCCTGCCTTTTGAGAGTTAAGCAGAACAAGTTTAATCCATTTCCTAGATGAGAGCTCAAATACTTAAAGACAGCTACCATGTCTCCTAAAAGCGTTCTCTTTTTCATCTTAAACAGCCCAGGTTCCTTCAAGTTGTCCTCATATGGCATGTTTTCCAGGTCTCTTCATCCTCACATTATCACATTGATAAAAAAAATTTACTAAGGTTTACAAGGTGATTTCCTCCCAACAACGCTGTGGGATAAATAGTGTAAATATTGTTCCCATTTGACAGATGAGGAAACTGAGTATCTTTCCTTATAGATCCTTCAGCAGCCATTGACAGATAGGCTTTGTATCCAGTTCTCTATGATGTCAAGCCCATCATTTATTCCATTGAACCACATTGAGCTTAATCAATGAATTTCTTAAAATGTAGCACCCAGAACTTTTACAATACTTCAGAGGTGACAGATTACAGCAGAAATATGTATTCATTCACTCATTCAATAAATTGGTGATTTTTCTTTTATTCAAGGAATTATAAACTTTTGTGCTATATATTGAGCCCTTAGCTTGTGCCCAGTGACAGAGTTAATGCATTTAGCTGGGTGGAATGTCAATGAAATCATGTACTACTACTTGTAGTGAAGACCTAGTTGAAACAGAGGGAAGAGAAGAGGAGGTTGGTGAGGACAGATCCCACAAATGCTAAGGAAAGAGCTGGTACTGGAGTGGTAACATAGCATGACTGATAGTGTACTGATCTCAGAGTTGAGGAGACCTGTGTTCTGATCTTCCCCTTAAGTGGTATGGCAAATCACTTAACCATTCTGAGCTTCAGTTTCATTTGTGAAAGAGAAGATGGGACTAGATGGCGTCTAAATCTCCTCTTGTTCTACATTTACGATCCTATAAATTTCAATTCTATCCCCGATACTTATCATGTCAGTGATCTTGGGTAAATTATTGCTTCAATTTCATCACTGGTAAAATGGGGTTAATAGTACTTGCGACATCTACTTAGCGATGCTATTATGAGGAAAACACTTTCCTGTACTTCAAACACCATATAAATGCAGTTATATGTATTCATTTGGGTAGGTGGGGGTGGATCAGATCTGCAAAGTTATCTGAATTTGCTGGGTAGGTAATTGTGACCTAAACATGCAAATGATTTTATTGTCAAAGGTAAAACAGGCATCTTTCCTTTCTGGACTTCATTCATCTCAAGGCTATACTCTGTATTCTCAGGAAACCTCTTTGACCTTGAAGTTCACTCTACCTCTGGGCTTCTCACATTGAAATTATTCTCTGCGCCTTTGGCCTTTTCCTCTGATTGGCTGGTTCCTTCCTTTTTATTTGAACCTTCCATTCCCCCTTACCTCCAATTTGAGTTTTAAGGAAGAGTCCAAGCTAGCCAAGTCTTCATTTCTCTCCAGGCTGCACACCTGGCTCCTTCAACTTTCTCTACTATGTGACTACCTGCCCCTCCGCCTCACCTTTAACATTTGTTTTATGTATTCTCATTCCCCATTAGAATGTAAACTCTTTGAGAGCAAGGATGGTCTTGTTTCTTGTGTTTGTATTTCCAGTGCTTAGTGCAGTGCCCAGAAGATAGTAAGATCTTAATAAATGCTTATTGATTTATTAACAATCATCATACTTCAAAAATGAAAAGTGACATGTACTGTAATTATTCATTCTGGTTTACCTCAGGGAAGGTACTTATTTTGTAAAGGAATTTTTGGGAGGTGTTTGTTAGTATGTGTCTATTGTGAGAAAAAAAAGAATTCATTAATTATAAAGTACAATTGCAAATAGTTTCCAACATAGCCATAACTAGGAAGTTTTGTATCTGGGACAAGTACCACAAATCTGGAAATGAAGTATATATTCAGTCAACAAGATAGAGGGAGAAAGAGCAAAGGAAGAGTTTACTTTAACCTATCATATGGTAGCTATTTTAGCCACTTATTCTGGCTAAGTGTTAAACTCTATTGTTTCTATGCTGCTGTATGACTCCAGGATCTGTAGGTGCCTTCTAAATTTGCACCCTGTATTGAAATACCTCTTCCCACCCCTCAGTTCCAAATCTGATTTCCAAAAATCTTTCTGCTGAGAACACACTATTTCCCACTCAAATTTTCAATTTGAATAGCTCCCACTTTTCCTAATCCAACCACTATGCCCACTTCTTTCTGCCCACTAACTGCTGTCCCTAGATAGAAACTGTTCTTCCAATGCAGATAATCCTGAGAAAATCAAACCAGAATGGAAATAAAAGAGGCCAAAACACTTTGAATTCTTTTTAGGCCTACTGCCTGATTTTTGTTAGACCAATTCGAATTTCTCCTAGGCCCTGGGCATGTAAGCTTAGGCTTATTTATTTGATGACTTCAGGCAAAGCATAATTTTCCCTCTGCTTCAATTGAGTGTGATAATCTTCTCATTCAACAGATGTATGAATGCCTAATTGGTTGGGAATCACTGCAGAGCAGGCACTGCTCATATTCCAGAAATTAAAACAAGGGAGAACACACCAAAGAAACTTGTTCTCAGTACTAGAGGTGGTAGCTCATGCAAACATTGTAAACTAATGGTTGGAGGTTGAGCCCGCGGGTCTTGTGTCCATTACTAGGCAACCTAGTACCCAGACAGCTTCATTTTATGCATGCCATATCCTTTCTTTATAGATCAGAGGATGAAAAATGGCTCCTGTCTCTCCCCTCAAATCCTTGAGGACATTGGTTGATTCATCTGAGGAAAGGGTGAGTGATTTCCACAGCCCAGTTTTCTATAATACAACCCACATTACCACCCTGTGAATTGTTCCGTTGCTTTGGAGGATGGTGATTGCCTTATTCCAACACAAGGGACATTTTCAGGAATCTCTGCTGGGTAATTTGAGAATATTACAGTATTGGATACAGACGATTCAAATAAGGCATTTTTCTTTTTAACTCTCCCCTCCCTAAAATATAATAATATCTAAATGGAACTCTGAAATTCTGAGCTTTGCTTTATTCCTTTTTCAGGTTTAGATATATGAACAATTGCTCAGAGGTGTACTGGCAAATGCACGCGCGCACACACACACACACACACACACACACACACACACACACCCAAAGATCAAGGACAACAAAATTTTACTGAACGTAATTTCTTTCTCTTGCTAGATGTAGGTCAAAACCAACACTTTTAATCTCATTTGATCATATTGACAAGGTCCTTCTGTCTTTCATTGTTTAATATGGTCATTTGGAAATGTATTGGATGAAAACTACAGTTTGAGATGCTCTTGACACAGCTTCAGGAATTCCCAAGCACATCGCCAAATGCAGTAATGATCTAGTATAATAACCTATGGTTGTTAACTGATTACGGGGAACTCTCGATCCCATTACTTCCGGCTACCTTGGAGCCAGTATGTGAAGAAGGGCTCCACAGCTGGCTTGTTAGGATTCAACCTGCAAGGGTAGCTTATCCATTGATGGCATCTGGATTCATGTAACACATTTTCCAACCATCTTCTGCAGTAAAAGTGGACTACCCCCAAAGGGAGTCCAAACTCAACAGTTTTTCAGGATAGGAAGCTTAATTAGATAGAGCTAATAGGTAGTGTTTATAGTGTTTATGGTTTGCAAAGCATTTTACATATGCTATCTTATTTGATCTTCACTTCAACTTTGGGAAGTAGGTACTATCATCATTCCCATTTTACAAATGAGGGAACTGTAACTGAAAAGAATGAAGGAAACAAACATTGACAGACCTTCTATGTGTCAGGCACTGTGCCAAGCATTCTACAAATATCATTTCATTTGATCTTCACAGCAACCATAGGAGGTACATGCTATTATTATCATCATTTTATAGTTGAGGGGACTGAGGCAGAAGAAGTTGTGACTTGCCCAGGATTACACAGCTAAAGAGGACCTGAGGCTGGATTTGAACTCGGGTTTCTCTGATTCCAGGCCTAGCACTCTGTACTACCTAGTTGCCTCTGATAGGTGCTACTTTCTCTGTGAATGAGTGAATGAATAAATGAATGAGTGGATCATTAAGTGGAGGGGGAAAGCATTTATCAGACACTATGCTAACAGAGGAGATACAAATGTAAGAGTGAGCCATCTTTGTCCTCATAAGCTTATATTCTAATAGACTGAGTCAGCACATACAAGGAAGGGATGCCCAGGTCTGGGGAGTTATGGGAATGGTGGGTTGATCTATAGGGCAGTCAAATGACATAGGCAAGAGTTGGCCTTTGAATTGGAAGACAACTTTGATGATGGTTTTTCATTCCAGCAGTTCATTCCACAATAGGAATGACGGGTTTGTGGCAATGTGTGTTGTTTATAGAGCCTTGCCATAGCTGGCAACATTTATAGGGTCTTATTCCACATCATTTCTCATTGTGTTTTCTCTGTTACTTTCTGGGGCCAGCTGTTTTCTGGATCTTTAGGTCTAGTCTAGGATAGAAGAGGTCTGAAAGGGATATGCTTTGGCTATGTATGAGGTTACCTACCCACAGTAGCCAGATGAGTTCTACATAGAGAGGAATCTGAATCTCAGAAGTACCATAGCCATTTTCATCTGATTCATCTTCTGAGCAATGGCAGATCTTTGTACTTGTGAGTGCTGGTGGTGGCTGCTGTGAAGCTGTTGGGGGAATGTGAGGATAAAGGGTGTACTGGGGTATTGGAGAAGAAACAGGAAGCTGTACTGGGATGTTTTGGGAAAGGGAAGAGGGATGGGGCTGGGGGGGGAGTGAGGAGGTTATTGACCAAAAAATTTCTGAGATCTTAAAAGATGTGTTAAGAAACTTTGGGAGTACATCTTGGGAGTTCTTCTGGGTCTTTTCTCCTAGCTTCACAACCACTCTGAAGAGACAGGGTCTTGGCTAGAGTTGATCTAGAAATACTTTTCTCTAATTTTGTAGGTGGAAAAGGAGGCAGGGGTGGGTTTGAGATGAGTGTTTCCCTCACCTCATGGGTGGACTGAGACTTTGGGGGATTTTTTCTGCCTTGGGTGATTGTTTAGTCCCCAGTGGAGCAATTGAGGGTTCCTGAATGTTTGTTTTCAGGGAAATCTGAGATTTGTGCCAAGAATAGATGCCATATTGCATTTATGTCTAGGGACCCACATTCTTCTTTTGTTGACCCTCCCACACCATACTTCAAGCATCTCCTTGCTTCCTCCCCCCCATCTGCTTTGTGAATAGAATTAAGTTTAAAATAAAAGACACCTAGAAAACAAGCAACCTTAGCTAACATTTAGGATTCCCTCTGAGATTTCTATTCAGAGCATAGTGACTGAGGTCAAAAGGTGCCTGTTTTACCTGGCTGGCTGATTAGACGAAGAACATTGTGGGCATTTTCTCACAAAATAGAGTTAAGCTCACTGGCCTAGTGTTCTCCTTGAGAACCAAGACAAGCTAAGACTCATGCTTGATACTTTTTAGTTCACCTGACATTGGAGGACAATTGGCCTCTGTTATATCATTTATTTTGCTTTTCCAAGAGCCTGCTCTGGCTGGGCTATGAGCTTGTGTTTTCATCTCTGACCCTTTTCCTCTGCTTTCCCATCACCCACCCTCCCTCTCTCCCAAGAAGGTTGAGACTGCCTGAGTAGAAGGAGGGAATTTAACAACACAGAACTGTTTTTAGAAATTGCTCAAGGTATGAGGGGGCCCTTTTTCCAGTGTTAGGCTCAAGTGGGCTGGATTTATCCCTCCTATTTTGTTTTGTTTTTGAAAAAGAAGGGGAAAATGGCCCCAAAACCTTATAAAGGGAAGCAAAGTGGGAACAACCAGCTAAGTAAGTGGGAAGTCCCAGTCATATGTGCACTAAATTTTGGAATCTGTGCTTTTGTAGCATTATTTTAGTGACAGGCAAGAGTGGTGAAGGGGTTTATACCTTGAAATCTGGGTTCTGCTTTGAAAACAGAGGCTCTTTATTTCCTGTAAAAAGGTTTGTTCTTTCAGACAGCTTCAATGTGTTATTTGGTCAGATTTCAGGATCTGTTTCAGATGAATGGATGGATAATAATACCCCTCCCCCCCCAATCCTATCAAGGTTAATTTTCTATTTTTTTTTCCTATCCTTTCCTTTCTTAGAGGCTGTCACTGATCTGAGAGTTTCTCTCCTCAGCTTCTTTGAATGTTTTTGGGTATAGTTCCGGCTGGTATCAGCCTGTTTTGGAGTGTGGTGATAGAAGGTGCCCACAGCATTATAACAAGAATTGTGTCTTATATTTATATAGCACTTTAAGCTTAACAAGTTTTTTTTTTAGTTGAAAGTAAATTACAGATCATTAGCCTTAAACAAAACGATCACCATAGTAGAGAAAATGGAGCTTTGTCCCATGGATGAAGCTTGTAGAAGTCATTAGATTGGTGCCCAAAGTACTGGGAAATGGTTTTGGTGTATGCTTGTAGAGAGATAGGATTGCTGACATTCTGGACTATTCTCCACCAGGGGTAGAGAAGTCTTAACCAAATCTAGTAGCACCAATCCTGGGTAGTTCTCACCCCAGTTGAGGCTAGGATGGACTCCCAATCTTAAAACATCCCTTAGATGTGACTGAAATGACTTACCAAAAGCAAAAATGATTAAAAAAGGAACTATTGTCATGTATCTCTTTTCTTTTTAATTCTGAATGTTTAGGAAAAGCTGAAGAACAGTTAGGTGGTACAGAGACTGGACTTTGAGTCAAAAAACCTGAGTTTATATTAACCTCAGACATTACTTAGGTGACCCTGGACAAGTCACTTATCTCCTTCTTCCTCAGTTTCCTTATTTGTAAAATGGGGTTAATTATAGTACCTACCTCCCAGAGGTTTTGTGAAGGTAAAATGAGATAATATCTGTAAAATACTTTGCAAAGCCTAAAGTGCTGTATAAATGATTGTTGTTGTTGTTGTGTGGGATTCAGAGATCCCTAAAACAATTACTTGGAGACATCTCAAGGTGAAAGTATGTAAAAGTTTCTTTATTAGAATCTTGTGAGAAGTGGGCAGTCCATCCACTGAAAAATATCCAGGGAAGGAGGGCCGTCTGACAAGAGCAGAAGGGCTAATTTTATGCTAGCCAGGTGAGTGGGGGTAGAGTTTGGGAGGGTTTCAGGATGAGTCTTACACAAAACAAAAGAGGTTAATAGCTAAACCTCACAAACTAATGAATCTGCTATTTTTAAGGAGTTATATTACTGATATTCATAGTTTAAGGCTGGCCACTAAAACAAAGGAAGTAAACATTTCTCTAACTAATGAATGGTTTTAAAAGGATTAGCCAAAGAGTCAATGGTTTCAGGGAAAATACTTTTAGGCTGGGGGCAGGGGAGAGACAGAGTTAATACTTTATGGCTGGGGAGAAATGTAGCTTTTACAACTTATTTGCACAGGCTGACAAACTGATATTACATACATAGGCATCCAAAAACAAGTGGGATTTTACAGACAAAGTCACCTCCAAAATATTACAAAGGCCCCTCAGCACTGCCCTTTACAGATAACACATAAATTCTTTTGGGGATCAGGGACTAAGGTCTCAGCTTCTCAGGCTGCTTCACACTGAGAATTGACGTAGAGCTGTCCCTATTTCAAATCAGTCAAGGGGACGGGGGTTGGGGGGTGGGGGTGGCCTGTGGCCAATGTCCAGGACTTGGCAGATGCCAGATCCAAGGGGATGTTGGGTAGCATTTTGGGCAGTGGCTCACCCTGAGCCATCATGGAATGCACTCAGCCTAGAAGACGTGAAGCTAGCAGAAAGATTAAGCAAACAAGAGCCAAAAGCAAGTAGGAGAAAAATGACCAGAAGTCGAGTGAGCATAGGCTAGTATAATCCATTACTCAGACTATTTAACTGTCCCTCATAAGATATTCTTCACTACCATAACTGTGGACCTTAAACAAAAGAGGTTTCTGACTTAAACCTCACAACTGAATAGCAGGCATATATCCTTGTTTCACAAAGCTTGTCTGTCCTCCAATTGGAAGAAAGAGATACTTCAGAAATTGAATCTTTTACATATACACTCAGTTACAGATGTTAACTTTTGTTTAGTTCATGGAATAACTACAAATTCAGATTGGAACAGCAAGAACTGTTCTGCTTACACAACTTATTACATCAATTTAGTAATAATCAATTTAAAACTTTGTAAATCTTCAGAAACTATCACATAAGAGCTTTCAAACATCTTTTCTAACAGTAAGGGAGAATACCAAAGGCGCATAGAAGTGGTTCAGTTTTCTAGCCATGCTAGGCTAGGCTTACATTACAACAAAGTTTCACAAACAGTTACAACATTGCATCAAAAATCCAAACTTTTGATCTTAAACATACTCAAGTTTTGAGTTTCCATGATAAAGAAATCTTTAAAAGCCAATCTTATACCTATATAATTTTAGAAGCATCAATCTGATTGTGTTGCTTTCCTCAAAATTTTAGAATCAAGTTACAAATCTTTCCTGCTTTCTAAAAATACTTCCTCAGACACTCTCAACATATTTAAACCTTTTTAAAACTAATGTTAACTACCTAGAGACAGAAGGGGCTTGGATAAATCTTCATTTGTCTCCAAATCCTCTTATCTATCTTTCCAAATCCTTCAAACAAATCATTATTTACCCTCCAAAATCTCTCGAACCCATCATTCAGTTGATTCAGCTTTCCTATACATTTATTAACCACAAAATAACACAGCTCATATCTTTTACTGACTACTTGCTTTGATCATTGAAACTTGCTATAGAAGGGATAAGCAGGGACACATGACATTCCAAATATGACAGGATAAAATATCCTTGGCTCTGTTTAAATTCAGGTAAAGTCACAAATTTCCATCCATGCAGTATTGGTGCCACCTCATAGCTAGACTCGAATATGTGGGCAACATTCTTTTTCAAAGGAATTTCATGGTTTTGACCAAAGGAATCCTATTCTAGGTGAGGCTAAAATTGTTCCTTCGGCTTTTACGAGATATAGACTTCCACCAGGATTTACTAGCATAGGATCACATCCCTCTGAGTAGCTTGTGGTCTTTGATGTAGGTGACTATACCCAAATTCAAACTCCAAACAAAATTTAGTTATGGTCCCAAATGCCTTTTACCTCAAACAGCAAGCTTCACTAATCACAGTTTAGAGCCAGTTCTTCTTATTTATTTATTTTCCCTATTTGATTCCTTATAGCACTGAGGCCCAAGGCTTTATATGCTTTAGCAAATGAGAGAGACCACACTTCGTCCTACACATTGTCAACTGAAAGATTGTCCTTTCAGTCTGCCTTCTGACTGCCACTCAACTGAAGCTACTCTCTTCAATGAAATTCAGAATCTAGTTGTGAAATAAAGTAGCTTTTTTTTTCAGTCTTCCATCCTCCCTTTTCTCCCTCAGCTTTCCTACCACTACTTTCTCCTAATTCTCCTCAGATTCCTTTCTTGGATCATTATCTATATCCCTCTCCTAATGATATGTGTCTATTAATGGCCTTTTTAGGGTCCTTTTATCTTTCTATGTCTTCATTCTTGGTGATCTCATACCCTCCCGTGGGTTCATTATCATCTCAATGCAGGTGACTTCCAAATCTATTTGACCAGCTCTCACCTCTTTGATGAGTTTTGGTGCATAAAACCACCTGACTCTTGAGTATTACCCCCTGAATGTTCCATTGGCATCACAAACCCAATTTGTAAGAAATGGAATTCATTATGTCTCCTCTACAAAACCCTAAACCTACTCTCTCTCTCTCCAGTCTTCTCTCTAGCCAGGTTCCAATTAGAACAAACATGAAATCTGATGAAAGGATTTAATTTGAATGCACATCACATATTTCCATTGGGCTAGAATCATTATTTTCCACAGCTATAACTTCATTTAGTGCTATTTTGAATACATGTGATTACCTCAGGGATCCATCTTTTGCACTAATCAAGGCTTAGCTGTATTTCTGTCAAGAGTATCACTGTCCTTCCTGTCACCCAGAATCACAACTGCTGTGCATCCTTGACTCTTCCTTCTCTCTCAACTAATTAGATTCTGTATCCATAGCACCACTTGAATCTATCCCCTCTTCTTTATTCACACAGCTACCACCCTAGCACAGACTTTCATAACTTCTTGTTTGGCCTATGTAATCATCTCTTTACTGAATGCATGGCTTTGAGTCTCCTCTTTCCAAACTATCCTTCCTATAACTGCAAAAACAATCTTCCAAAGAAATAGCTATCACCCCTCACTTCTTGACTCAAAAATTATCAATGATTTCCTGTAAACTCTACAATAAAGTACAAACTTCTTAGTTTGTCAATCTAACTCCAACCTACCTTTCTAACTTCATTTTATACTGTTTCCTTCATGCATTCTAAGTTTTGGACAATCTGGAATTTTTGCTCTTCCTATACATAGTAATCGATTTCCCACTTCTCTGACTTTGCATAGGCTCTTTTCTCCAGACCTGGAATATACTGCTATTCACCTTAGAATACTCACCTAGTTCAATAAAGTGTGCCTTTCTTTCTTCTTGCATCTAATTCAAAAGTTCTTAATCATAGTTCTAAAAATTAATATTTTCGTAGCTCTGTGATCAGATGGAACTGAATTGGAAAGGACCTCAGTGGTCACTAGTCTAACATAGTCTTAGAATTCCTAGCTCCTTTCAAGACTTAGTTCATGCATAACCTCTTGTGAGAGACATTTCCTGGTCCCTCCAAGTACTGAGCGCTTTCTCTCTCCTCAAATAATCAAATAAAGACTAATCTGTTTAAATGTTATGTTCCACAGTCTAGTATAAGCTACCAGAAAGTAGGGATTGTTTTTTATTTGTCTTGTATGTTACTCCCAGTTCCTGCCACATCATCTTGGATATAGCACATGTTTAAAAATTAGCATATGTTGAGTTGAAATGGATTAGATGATCTATAGGGGTGAATGATTTATCTCCCAGGTTCTCTATCTCTGCCCTACTCTCTCCAATAAAGGGTGCCTTTTCTTCTTGCTACTAATTCAAAAATTCATAATTATGGTTCTAAAAACCCCCCATAATTTCATAGCTTTATAATCAGAAGGAAATGTCCTCATTGGCCACCAACCTAGCCCCCCCCACTATTCCCAAGTATATCCCACCAAAAAACTCCACCAATTTTGTGCCCAAATCTAGACCCACTCACACAAATTTGGCAAATTGATTAAAAGTTTTTTAAAAGGGGAAAAAAATTGAATGTAGTCCGAAGACGTTGGGATGCAGTCTGGGTTCTGTCACTAACTTCTTATTTGGTCTTGGGCAACTCATTTAAGTTCTCTGCATCTCAGTTTTCCAATCTGAAAAATAGCAAGGTTGTACAAAATGAAATTCCATCTAGATCTGAAAGTCTATAATTTCAGTAACACAGCACTAATATGATGAAGAGGAGGAGGAAGAGGAGGGTGAAGATGATAATAACTAATTTTGATGTAATCTGAAGCTCAAAGTCATTTGCATGACCCTCCTTATTGGTGGAAATTGGAGTCACACACATTTTTTAAAAATTTATTTTAGTTTACAGCATTCATTTCCATGAGATTTTGAGTTACAAATTTTGTCCCCATCTTTCCCCTACCCCCCCACCCCAAAACAGCCATCCCCTTGTATGACCCCTCCCCCAATCTAATCTCTCCTATGTCCTCCTCTATCACTCCTCTAACTTTCTGATAGGGCAGGATGAACCTCCCTTCCACAGTGCCTGTAAATCTTAAGTTCCAGTTGGATGTAGTTAATAATAATAGTAATAATAATTGTATATATATGTATATATATATACATATATATTTTTAACATTTGATTATAGAGCTTTCAATTCTAGATCTTTCTCTTCTTCCCTCATCAGCCACCCCCACTGGAAGAACAAGCCATCAAATACAGGCTGTACATGTGTAATTATGCAGAACCTCTCCACAGTGGGCACATTGTGAGAGATTGATTACATGTCCCTCCTTCCTATCCAGCCCCCCCCACTCCACTCTCTACCCTGTCCCTGTCCCTGTCCCTCTACAGAAGTGTGCACTTCCATCAACCCTGCCCCCCATCCTGCCCTCCCCTCCATCATCCTACCTCTCATCCCCATTCCCCCTATTT
>CM053588.1:119771815-119790940 GCA_028646515.1 Pseudochirops corinnae | reverse complement strand
ACTCTCTTTTCATGATTTTCTTGCATCATTCTTATTTCTCTTCCCAATTTTTCTTCCACTTCTCTCATTTGGTTTTCAAAATCTTTCTTCAGCTGATCTCTAGCTTTTTGGCAATCTTCATGTTTCTTGGAAGCTTTTGGTGTGGGAGTTCTGACTGTGTTGTCTTCCTCCCATTCCCTGCTTTGTTCCTTCTTTTCCCTGAAGCAGGAATCTAGAGTTTGGTTGCTGTTCTTATTTTGTTTCCTATGCTTATTCATGGTTGCCATTCAATGTTTTTTTTTTTTTTTTTAGTTCTGTGGAACTCTGCTTCCAGAGGGAACAGCTCTGTCCCAAACTGCTGGGGTTTCCCCAGCTGCTGGGGCTTTTAGGAGGCTGCTGGGTCCCTCCTCAGCTCCGGCTCACTGAAAAAAAAAAAACCTCAGGACCACCACCCAAGACTGGGATCCGGATCCAGGCCGCTCAATGGGAGAGCACTTGGCCTCTGAATGATTGCTTGGCCCCCCTACTGTCTGCAGGCCAGGAGCTCTGAAGTGGCAATTTGGAGGTGGGTGCAGAACCTCTGCTTTCCGCTTCTTAGCCCTGGAGGTGGCTTGGCCGGACCTGCTTTTCTTCCCTGGTTTTTAGCCAAGTTCCACTAACCTGAGTCCTTTTACCTTATGGATGGATAATTATGGATCCTGCCACAGCTGTCTCAGATCCTCTGTCCTGAAGCTCCAGCCACGGCAGGCCTCGGCTTGTCCAGCCGCCCCTGGGGCAAAAGCCTCCCGTTTCAGGCTGGGCTGGTTTCTGTTCTCAGAGTTGAAATGGTCACTTTGAGCCAAGCTGCCTTCAGCAGGGAATATATCTGTGTGCATTTTAGAGTCCTAGAATTTGTTTAGAGTCATATTTTTTGGGTATTTGATGTGGCTGTGTCGGAGCTGCAATTTCTTGCTGCTCCTATACCGCCATCTTCCACACACATATTTCTTTAAGGTTTAACAAAGTACTTTCATTATCACAATTTTGTGAGGCAGACAAATAATAGCTGACATTTAGATAGTGTTTAAAGGTTTGAAAAATATTTTACGTCTGTTGTTTCATATAATCCTTACAACAGCCCTGTGAGGTAGGTGCTACTTACACATTCCCACTTACACATGAAAAAACTGAGGAGGAGACACGTTAATTGCCAAAAATTACCCAGTTAGTAAGCGTCTGAGGTAAGATTCAAACCCTTGTCTTTCTTGTTCTAAGCCCAGTGTTTTTCTATTCATCACACCATGCTGCTTCCTAAAGAAATATGTAAACTCATTCTACTTTTCAACAGCGGTATATTAGAGGTAGCTCAAACTGGCTCTAAAGAGCCATGTATTTTCAATGTAAGTAATTCAAATATTCCATAATTCCATAGAGTATTAGCAGTCTTAATCAATTTCTTCTGTTATTCTATGTTATTTTACATTATTCATCTAATCTTAGAATGGTAGAGCTGAGAGAGACTGTAGAGATATCTGGCCAGCCCTTCATTTCACAAGGATGAACCTGAGATGCAGAGAGTTAAAATGACTTGTACAAAATGACACATGTGACTTTGCCAGCAATTAACAGTCAGGCTAAAGTTTTGGGTTTGAGTTTAGGATTGAGAGACTAAAAAGTTTTGAGTGAGGGAGTGATGCAATAGCTAAACTTTAAAAAGATTAATTTGATTATTCAGTGGGGACTTGAAGAGACTAGAAATAGGAAGAGAGAAAAGACTGAAGAGAAAAAAGAGAGACCAGTTTTATGCTAAGGTAATAGTCTAATAGGAAGTAATAAGGGACTGAACTAGGGTGGAGATAATGAAAATTTAGAGTGGAAGATTTCAGATACATGGGAGGAAGCAGAATTAATAACTCTTGGTAACTGATTGTTAAGTGGGAAGAAGGCAAGAGAGGAGTGAGGATGATACCAGTATTTGGGAGCCTTTGTGACTAGGAGCATGGGGGTCACATTGGCAGAAAAATAAAAAGTCAGTAGAAAGTCCAGGTTTTCAAAGGAAAATAATGAATTCAGTTTTGTGCATGTTAAGTCGGACGTGCTGACAGGACATCCTGGGGGAGATGTCCAGAAATTAGTTTAAAATATGAACCTGGAGATTGGGGGATAGTCTGGGCGTGGAGATCTATATTAATGAGTCACCTTCATGGAGGTATTTTGTATTTATCATTTAACATGAGACATCCTAGAACTCAACCCATCGTGTCTTAACTACAACCTTGCCCTTTTACTGTAATTTGCTCCCTCATCATCTCTGCATTTTACATTTTCTCCAGTTTGGTACTTAATAGTTTATTTCCAACTTCTTGGAAATCTGTATGGAGAAATTTGCACAGAGGTCATTTTCCTTTTTATTAGAGTTGTAATACCATTTAAGCATTTGTGTTCTAAGTGCACAGCGTCAGTTCCATTTGCATGTTAATAGAATTGGGTCTGTGTGATATGTAATAGAGATCTCATTTAGCCAAACAGGGGAGCCAGCCTACGAAGTAGAATTCATGGTCTTGCATAACTAAAAACACAGTGAATTCAGGCTTGTCATTAACTGCTTCCAATTATATGCTGTAATCCTAGAGAAGTCATTTTGCTTGACTGTCCTCTTGGTGAGTGTCACTTGAAGAGGAGCTCACTTGCAGGAGGGCATTATCTCCCCTACCCTTTTTTTGTTCTCTTCCAGTCCCTTCCCCCATCCATACTCTTTGTAGTATCTTTTGATTTAATCTGTGCTTCAGATGATATGTGTGATGGCAGCCATTCATTTTAATTCAATAAATGTTAATTAACCACCTTCTATGCACCAAACATTCATTGAGCAGCTTCAATTCACCTAGCATTTTGCTGTGTAAACACACAGAACCAAGGGATTATAGATTTTGATCTAGCAGGAACCATAGAGTTTCCCAACCTTCTCATTTTACAGATGAGGAGATTAAGGCCCAGACAAATTTGCCCAAGGTCACCCAGAGTAAATGACTGAGCTCTGGATTTGAACCAAGGTCCTTTGAATACAAATCTATCATTCTTTCCCCTGCATTGTGTTCCTTGCCCCAAAGCACTTGTGGTGTTAGAAAGGTAAGTGGCTTTTCAGAGCTTCTAGATCAAATCATGCTCTCTACAGAATTCTGAGACACGGATAGTGTTTCACTTTTGTATATAACAGGACCATGTTTCCATAGAGTGGAGTGGTGCAGGTTCAGGAAAAAGCAACTCATCCTATATGAGAAACAACTCAATAAAATGTCTCCATTGATACTAGGACACCTTTTTACCACCATCATCTATCATTGGAGCACATTATGTTAAAGATCCAGCCCAGTAGCACATTGCTAGAGGAACAATGGAAATGAGATGTCTTACTGTGTTCCTAAGGCTGTGGTGAAGCTGACCATTAGACTCTCCTAGGAATGACCTGTCTGTCTGGCATACCTACAGTACCCTCTGCTTAATGTTCTTGGAACTTGGTTCCTGATTATGTACCTAGTTTGCCTTACTGTAGGGAGGTGAGGCATGCTTTATTAAAATCTCTTTGAGTGACTCACATCACTCCTGGCCTTTGGGGTCACAGGTGTGCTAGTGCATTTGGCAGAACACGGCATGCTCAGCACTCTTGGTCAAGAGCTGTGGAATCCATTCCAGGGAGGCCAGACTGCAACCGCTCCTCTGTCAGCAGACATCCACTTCTCATCTATTCCAGATCATGCTGATTAGCAATTTCCCCACAGCAAGAGCCTGTTGGACCATGGACTTTTTGATTAAATTCTGGCATGTATGGGCACTCTCCTGCAGAAGTGAGCCCATGTTGAAGAGAATTAGGGAGGACTTGTGCTCCATCCTGCTGGCTTTCTGTCTTCCGTAATATTGTTCAGCCAAATGTCCCAAGTTTGGGGTGGTAAAGGACTCTGGCTCAGGACTACCAGAAGAAAGAATTCCAGAGAGTTTATTTCATTCTCCTGTCAGCCTGAGAATCTCTAGGCATTTACACAGAGCCATGGTGGCAGGGCAAGGTGAGCACGGAGGGTCCCTCAAAGATAGTGGAAATAAGGGGTACATATTTAGAACAAGGAAGGTAATATTAGTTCCTTTCTCTTTAATGGCACAAAGTACAAACAAATGAATTCACTAGTAAATGGGACTCCAAAGGTCAGGCTGTAGTTTATGGCGTTTGTATACTAGGTCCATTTTGTGACCCATGGGACCAAAAGTCTCCTGTGTCAGAAAGACTTCTTACATCATAATTATCTTAGACTCTTAGAATTGGAAAAGGTCATGGAGATCATAATATCAAAGGTATATAGGTGGAAGGGCCCTTAGGGGCCATCTAGTCCAACTCTTATTTTATAGATGAGGAATCTGAAGTCAAGAGAGGAAGTGACTTGACATCTCTATTTCCACAATATCTCTCTCATATCTCCATTCACAATCATCTCATTAATCTAGATCCTCATCTTTTCTTGTCTTGATTAATACAACAACCTTCTAATTTGTCTTCTTGTTTCAAGTCTCTCACTATGCCAATCTATCCTATATACTGCTTCCAAAGTAATTTTCCCTGTGCACAGATCTGACCATGTTACTTCCCTGCTCCATCAACTCCAGTGGCTTCCTATTGCATCTAGGAGCTACACACACACACACACACACACACACACACACACACACACACACACACACACATGCACACATATATAATATACATTTTAAAGACTTTCACAAAGTGGATTCAACTTATCTTTTTAGCTTCATTGATTATTTTCTCCTCCCTTGTTCATTTCTATCTGTTCCTCACACATATAGCCCATGTGGATTCTGATAATGCTCATCTCAACTCCTGCTGTTACAGGTAGGTAGTATCCTGTAATGGTAATTAATTTGAATTTGAAGACCCCTTTTTGTATTGGTAAGTAAGCAGGTACTTAGCACCTTATTTCAAGTTAAACAAAGGTAGCAGGTATTTAGCACTTAGTAATTGATCAAGACATTGTTGGGGAAACAGAAGGTATGAACTCCTGTTTCCTGTTACTGACATAATAGGAAGGGGTTGGCTGAAACAGGAAGCTAATGCTGTGTGTATATAAGAAAAACCCCAGAAGGGCATGGTCAAAATTTCTTGGGACCAGAATCTGGAGGCAGAGCAGCTACAGAAGAGAATTGAGAACTGAATCAGATCTTAGAGCAAGCCTGAGGAGGCTGAACAGGAGCCCAGGAACCCAGGAGGCCAGGAGTTCCTCTCCTCCCTAACCCCCCCAGGCTGGACAAAGTGATTCTGATTTTTCGAATGAGCTGCAGAAGACTGAGGAAGCATGACTGGGATGCTAAGACTTTGTTTGTGGCTTGGTTGAGCCTTGAACTCCTAGGAACAGCAATTGTGAAGGATTTGAGATGGACTGGACTCTGTGAATTTCACTGTGAAACAGGACTTATATATAGAGCTGGACAAGGACCTGGGATCTGTCTGCCTCTGAATCCAGGTGACTGTTTGGTAGATTCAGGTAGGATCTGGGACCATGGAAGGGGATCCAGGGAATCTGAGAGACCACCCAAGTCAAGCTGAAAGAAGACTTTACTTGGATACTGTATACTGACTGAGGAATTGTGAATTTACTAGTGACCTAGGGGTGGAGGATCTGTGTATTTTCTAATGATTGTACTTAGTGATTAATGATACTTAATAATTGATTGCTGAATAAGTACTGATTGAGTTAACTTAGTGTGCCGCATGAGTGGAAGACTTTGACTACTATACTCTGAGATGACTGAATGACTGAATAAGGAGGCAAACCTCCTTAGGGATGATTGAATATACTAAATGACTATACTTTGTCAAAAACTATTACGCTCACTTTGGTGAAAACTGTGGCTGTTTTAATGATTAGCTATTATGAATACTATATTGTGATTTTCTGTGATAAGTTGTAATATTGTGAATGCTATACCTTGATTTTCTGTGAATGTTTTGCTTTGATTTGTTATGGAATAAATAGAGTGTTCACTATACTGTGTAATCAGAACCTTAAAAGCTGTTCACAGTAGCATTCTTCTGGAAAGCTGCTTGTGCATGACATTACATATCCCCAGAGCTAGTTTTCTTTCATGATTCTAGGCTCAAAGACTGATGGTTTCAATAGACTAGTGTCTTTTAAATGCTTCCAGTTCCAACTATGAAATAAATTAGAGAGGTTTTTATTCACCATGTAGTTAACACATTGGAACCAGTTATACAATGTCTAAATATGCTTCGCATCTCTCTTAGGCACTTCCATTACATGCCAGTACCATCAGTCATAAGGGAGAGTGGATGATTGCCTCAGTAAAGACCACCACCAAAACCAGAAGACAAACTTCCCAGAGTATATATCTCACTTTTGATATAATTCAGTAACACCATGCTAGTACCGGAAGGACAATGTATTTGCATTCCAGAACTGTGGTTGGCATTGCTGCAGCTGGGCACTACTGTGAGTGCTTAGGAAAATAATTGACCTAGTAGTTGCCTCTTTAACACTACCAAATTCCTTGGGTTCATTTCTTTCCTCAATCTAAAAAAAGTAGAGGTGCTGCAATAGTCTCTCGATTGCTAGCATCAGGTATCTTATTTTAGACCCTGTGATTATTAAGGAAAGTGGCAAAATTGCTTTGTGTGAGTGCTCCCTTGCCAGCTTGCTCACTGCTAAACTGCTTTCCCAGCTTATTTTCAATGCTCCTAGTGTTCTGGTAGAAATAATAGCTTAGCTAGCATTTATATAGTGCTTGCAGATTTGCAAAAGGTTTTTACAAATATTTTTTCATTTTATCGTCACAGCAACCCTGGGAAATAGGTGCTATTATTATCACTTTTTTTACAGCTAAAGAAACCAAGGCACACAGTGGTTAAGTGACTCCAGACCTCCAGATTGGGTGATTTCAAGAGAAGGGCTAAATTTATCAATACATAAAAGAGCATCATGGAGTAGAAAGGACTGGAAAGCTGACCTGAGTTCTAAATCCATCTCTCTTCTTGCCTAGCTTTGTGACGTTGGGCAAATAAGCTACTTAACATTTTTAGAAGTCCCCTCCAAACCTTTCATCATCTATAAAATGATGGGGTTAATAGATTATATCTTAAGATCCCTTCCAATTGTAAGTCTACTCTACTAGAATGTAAGCTCCTTGGGGACAGGGACTTTCACTTCTGGTTTTGTATTCCCTGCCTAGCACAATGACTAACACAAAGGAAGTACTTAATAAGTGCCTGTTTCTTGATGGATCAATTGAAATTCTAAGCAGCATTAAGGCCTGTGACATGTAAGAAAGTCATACTGGAGAGTTAGGGTCATTTTACTGAGGTGTTTACTAGTCTTTAACAGCCATATTGTTTCTGGTGGTGCCTCACTGTGTCTTCATACTAGTTCTTCCACATTTTCTGCTTACTGATAGCTGTCCCCATTTTGCTCATTTTAGCTTAAGACTTCATAATGCCAGAGTGTAAATGGCTCAGTACTATCAATCACAACTCCTGGGAGAAAACAAACAAACAAACCAACCAAACAAATCCAACAACTCAGAGGAGTTACTTCCCAAACAGAGGCTTCCTAATCAGTCACTAAATTCACAAGTATACACATATATATGGAAATATATACTTGTGCATATACATGTATGCTGTTCAATTGTTGTAGTCATGTTTGACTCTGTGTGACTCCATTTGGGATTTTCATGGCAAAGATATTATGGTAGTTCACTATTTCCTTCTCTGAATCCTTTTATAGGTGAAGAGACTGCCGAGGCAAACAGATTGAGCGACTTGCCTAGGGTCCCATAGCTAGTAAATGTCTGAGACTGTATTTGAACTCAGGTCTTCATCACTCCAGGTCTGGTGCTCTGTCCTCTAGGTCACCTAGCTGCCCATATACATGTGCATATATATCTAAAATTGCATATATGACATAAATATATATTTATGCATATATGTCCACATACACATACATATACATGTATATATACACATACATATATACACACATATATCCATATGTTTTAGAGAACCTTTTTCATATTTAACACACTGGTTGTTTTGACTACTGATATAAAATGACAAGTCCAACTTAATATTGCTTATGCTATCCACAGTGAGTGAACAGATGGGTATGCAATATAGATAGTCCTATTTCATACCTCAAGTTTAGGTATTTGATATTCATAGGAACCTAAATACGGCTGGTAAGGCAGAGATGCAACTTCAGCAATTATTCTGTCAAGAGGCAGAGAGTACAACACATCCTAAGGGGTACAGATTGGAAAGAAATACTGGTAGTTGTCATGGCTCTGTCACTAACCATCTGGGGGTGGTTGAAACAGTGTAATTGATTTCTCTTATGTTTGATTGTTGTTGTTGTTCTTGTTTATTCTCGAAGATGACTGTGACATCAGGGAGGTGATGCCAAGGCATTCAAGTGACTTGGATTTAAGGGAAGGAGGGCTGTGCAAAGTCACCAGCCTCATTTTCTCCTCTGGAACCACCTGGGCCCAGTGGCCAGATACACATCAGGATGACTGGAGATGGCCTCAGGTGCATTAGAAGACCCTGGCCTTTTAAAGCTAAGGTCTTTTGCAGGTCTCAATTTGACTGAGGCAATGCCCATTCAGTGATTTAGGCCAAGTAAAAAAATGAGGCAAAGAATGGCCTCTTTAGCAGTAAAAACAAAACAAAACAAAGAAACTGGGAGGGGTTTTCCCAGGGTTTCTGGCCAAAACAGAAAGTTCACTCTGATTCAATCAGGGACCAAACAATGACCAAGTGTGGGAGGGAGGGAGGAAGGAAGGATTCAAGCTTTATTTTCTCCTCCAGAGCCATCTGGGTCCAGTGGCCAGATACATCAAGATGACTGGAGATGGCCCCAGATGAATCAGGGAAACTATATCTTGCTAAAAAGTAATGTAGACAATGAAGTAATGTCAATACTAAACATATGTGCTCCAAATGGTATTGTGTGGTCTAAGAATGCTGGGAACCCTGAAATGTAGGGTGGGGTCTGCTTTGAAAGAATTTAACCACTCAAGCTTTCTTTCAGTCCAAGTAGCAAGTTTATTGTAACATCAGTAGAAGCAGGCTAGACCCCTAGTGAGTCTGTGCATTTGTGATGCCAGTAAAAGTGGGTCAGATTTTAAAAATCTGCACATTTGATGAGGACAAAATTGGCACTTTTATGTAGAAAGACTGTGGGAAGATCTGAATGGGAGTGGTAAGTAGCCTGGGGTAGACCAGGTGCAGACAATGAGGGCCACAATGAAAGGACAGTTAAAAAGATTATTGACTGGGATGTGCTGGGTGCCTCAGGTGAATGCCAGAGATCTGGGTTTAGGGGCTTTGGAGTCCAGGTCCCAAAGACATGTTCTTTTCCTTTTAGGGGTCCAGTGCAAATCCCATTCCCCATCATTCTCCCCTCAAACAAATGGGACCCAAAATCTTCTGGGGTAAGGGGAGAAGGCTTCTGAAACTGTTTCCTACTGACAAGGGGTATAGAGCTGTCCTTGCTTGGAGGGGGTCCCAGAGAGGAGTTTGACTGGAACTCAACACAGGCTGTTTCCCGGGGATGATGGGGACACATTGGCTGCTATCCACTGTTTGCTACAAATGGTAGATGAATGGTCTGTAGTCTGGAAGACACAAATCTAACAAGCACATCTGACAAACTAGTTCAATATGTAGGGCCCAAATATAGGGAAAAGTAAAAGTAATGTCAGAATAGGGGAAAATGAAAGAAAGCGAGAGCCTCATTAGAATAATTTACATTTGACAATTGGGGTTATCTGATCTTGTTACTTTCTCAGGTTTCCACTATGATTCCAATTCCTTTAGGAGAATTGGTCTAGGGGTGTTGGGAACTCCAAAGTGCAAGGGGTACAGGACATGAGCATGTCTCATAAGAATTCAGCCACTTAAGTCTTCTTTCAGTCCAAGTAGCAAGTTTATTATGACACTGGTTAGGGTAAGCAAGATTCCTAGAGTCTGTGCATCTGTGACACCAATACAAGCAGACCAGAGTCTTAAGGAATCTGTGTAATTTAACAGGGGCAAGATTGACACTTTTATATAGAAAGATTGCAGAAGATCTGTATGGGATTAAGGAGTGCCAAGGAAGCTAATTAACTAATCAAAGTGGCCTTGTGCAGAGGCACCCGTGATCTGGGCTACTGATATGTATGGGAAAATTCAGGGACTGGCTTGCTTTCAGACAAGATGTTTTCCTTTTAGGAGTTCAGATCCCACTGGAAAGTGCAGGGATTTTTAGGGGTCCAGGTCCCATCCCCATCAACATTATATCCAAATTCTTAAAGGAAAAGTTAAATGAATTACAAGAGGAAATAAATAGTAAAACTATAGTGGTAGGAGATCTCAAGTTTCCCCTCTCAGAACTAGATAAATCTAGCCATAAAATGAATAAGAAAGAAGTTAAGGAGATGAATAGAATTTTAGAAAAATTAGATATGATAGAACTCTGGAGAAATCTGAGTGGGAAAAGAAGGAATATAACTTTTTCTGAAGTATACATCACACTTTCACAAAAACCAACCATGTATTGGGGCATAAAAACCTCACAGACAAAAGCAGAAGTATTAAATACACCTTTTGGCAACTATAATGCAATAAAAACTACATTCAATAAAGGGTCTTAGAAGCATAGCTTAAAAATTAACTAGAAACTAAATAGTCTATCCCTGACGAATGAATTTAGAAACAAATAATAGAAAAATCAGTTTCATTAAAGGAAATGATGAGACAATATAATTTTGAGTTCCAAATTCTCTCCCTCCTCTTCTTTTTTTTAAATAAAATTTTATTGATATCATTTAGTTTTTTCAAAGTCACCAAAATTTCCTTTCCCCCCTCCAATAGAGCCATCTCATACAGGAAATATTTTTAAAGAAAAAGGGAAAAAGAAGAGAAAAACAATGAACATAAGTGATCAGTACATTGAAAAGTAAGTCTGAAAATATGTGCAATGTATGATGCCCATGGACCTTCCACCTCTGCAAAAGAGTGGTAGTCTTTTCATATTTTTTTCTTCATTTAAAACTAACAAATATCTTTAATATTATTTAGAGAAAAAAAATGCCTATAATGTTCTCCGATCAGACTATGAATTTATTAAGCATTCTATTTCCTCTTGTGTTAATCTGAGATATTTATATTTTTAAAATATTCATCCATTTCACTTAGATTGTCAGTTTTATTGATATAATTGGGCAAAATTTGCTCCTAATGTTGAGTTGGGGGTGCTCAAGACCCCAAAATACCAACATGCTGGGTCCTGCTGAATGAATTTGACTCAAGTCTTCTCTTATCCAAAGTAAAGCAAAGTTTATAAAAGGTTTGCCATAATGGGTAGACTCTTAAAGAGCCTCAGTATCAGTGATGCATGCATTGAATAAGCAGGCCAGAATCATCTGACACACAGTGAGTCTGTACTAGAAAATTCTCCAGCTTTCTTTTCTTCATGGAAGCAAGATGGGGTTTTATATACAGAAAGGTTGTGGGAGGAATCTAGGGGTGGTATAGAGGAGGAGTTTGGGGAGGGTCTTCAGGAGGAGTCAAATGAGGTCAGACTACAGTAATGAGAGATTAAGGGTGGGAAGTAGCTGAAGGCTACCTGGAGATGACAGACAATGGAGGGCTAGTCTAGTCTAAGGGTAACAAGATTTGGGTGTAGATATTTTGGGAGGATCAAGGGTGGGGACTATTGGACAATGGATGACTAGGCTAGTAATAGAGATTTGGGCGGAGCTATAATGAAAGGCTTATGGCTTCAGGCAAATGCCTCATCAAATGGGAAGATTCAATCAGAGTTCAAGGGGGTTCCCAGAGCCTATATCTCAGCACTAATAATTACATTCATTTCATCTTCATTGGCGGTGAATTCATCCTTTTCATTTTTGATGCTGGTAATTTGATTTTCTCTTTCTTTTTTAAAAATCAAATTAACCAATGATTTATCTATATTTTTTTCATAAACCTGCTCCTAGTCTTATTTATTATTTCAATGGTTTTTTTTTTTTACTTTCAGTTTTATTAATCTTTCCATTGATTTTCAGGATTTCTATATTGGTGTTTAATTGGAGATTTTTAATTTGTTCTTTTTCAATTTTTTTTTTTTTTGCTTATTGTTGCATGCCCAATTCATTGATCTATTCTTTCTCTTTTTTATTGATGTAAGTATTTTGAGATGTACATTTTCCCCTAAATACTGCATAAGATATTTCCAAAAAATTTTGGCATTATGTTTGATAGTAGTAATGCAAGAGGGAGAGGAATGATATAATGAACAGAAAACTACCCTTGGAGCCAAAGGCTTGGATCAAATCTTGCCTGATACTTACTAGCTGTTATTATAGGCAAGTTACTCGACTTTTATGTACCTCAAGTGATTCTCTAGGATTTATTTATTAGGTAAAAGATGGGTGACTATGGGCAAAATGGAGGAAGTTCATACATTAAGATTCCACCAAACTGGCCAAAACTAAAGATCTTTTTCACACGCAGGAGATGATTTCATACTTAGCCAAGTGTTTTGGTCTTACCATCAGCTTGAAGAATATGCAAGATACAGAATTAGCACCAAGAAATTCATTGGAGACCAAGATCTAAGAGTTCTTATTGAATGGTAGCACCTTTATCTGGTATCTTTCTACTTCTGCCTTCATAATTATCATAACAACAATAGTAATAACTCACATTTCTATAGCATTTTATGGTTTAGAAAGTACTCCAAGTTTTTCCTCATGTTTTCCATCCATATGGAACACTCCATATTTTTTCTTCAGCTTATTTAAATTTTTACCCATCTTTCAAAACCTAGGTTAAGATAACCTTCCCTGCTGATTCTGACCCAGGTATGTATAAGTGTCTAGAAACCAAATCTCCAAAAAATATATGTGTATATATATATATATGTATGTATATACATAATACCTACTTTTCAGTTCTATCTGTAGTATTCACATTTTCCCCACCAGTGTCTCAAATCTATACAATCAACAAACTAAACCCTCATTTGTGGTGTTTGCCAATTTCCGAGATATAAATGCTCAAGTTAAAAATTTAACCATTGACTCTTTCTAGGTTTTTCAAGCTGACTCCTAAATGCTCCTGCTCTTACTCATCTCAATTTCACCTTCTTCCAGCTCTAGTTGCATTTACAGTAAGAACTACATAGTTTAGAAGTTATTTGTCCTATGCCCTAGTTGTTCATTTGTGTCTGCAATAAATCAATCAGCAAGCATTCTTTAGGTAACTATTATGTGCCAGGTAATAATGAGAGAAGTTAACATTATACTATTATGTTAATACCTAATTTTTAATTTGTCATCCACCCTTTTATTCCTATTTCTGTTGAAACCCAACTCCTGAAAAGATCTGTCAGCATCTGAAGGGCATGGTAGAGTGATGAGATTGTCCCTAGCCTCTAAGGCACATGATCCTTACCTTGGTTGGCCAGGACGCTATTCTACTGGGAAAACTAATTTCTATTTAGAGTATAAACAGAATCTAGTCTAGAAAAGTCTTTGCTTGAGGGAGAACACTCTGCCCTTCATTCCCTCCATTAGAATTTAAGGCAACCCAGCTCATGAAAGAGAAAACTAGGTAGAAAGATCCAGATGGAAATTACTTTCCCTGCCCAGATGCCTTGAGGCTGCTGTATCTTATAATCAGCAACTCTCTCAACAGGAGCGGATGACTTTTAGCCCACTTCTTCATTAAATGTTCACCCAATAAGGGTTGAGTTTCACTTGCCAGGAGCATTCCCTTTCATAAGGGACTTACAGTGTTCCAGAGTTTCCCTTGGGATCTTTGGTTACTGAGAGAAACCATTGACCATCAATTTATTGACCATCACATAGCCTAATTAATAAATTGATTATGAATTACCTGGAAACTTTGCCTGTTGGGGGTTTTCATTCATCACACTGTGCTAGAGATACAAAGTGATGAAACAGCCCTTGTTCTCAAGGAGCTTGCCTTTTATCATATTGCACTAGAATATTGTTGAGGAAGGTTAGCAAATAAAAATATAATAAGAATTTAATGAGCATCTAATGAAGAGGGTAGGCATTGTGCTAGAAGATGAAAGTGATAGAAGCTTTCGATAAGACACAGTTCCTGCCCTCATGGAGTTAACAGACAAGTAGGGAAGTAGAATTTATAAGGGCTTTTCTACCCCCATGATGCCTATAACTGTGTTGACTGATGAATTAGAGGATCAAGAGATAGGAAAGGAAAGGGAAAGCTGGACTAGTAAAATTGGCATGAGCTGTGGATATTTGGTAATATTCTATGGCCTGTGTATATGGCAACTCAGGGAAGGTAGGTAGCACAGTGGATAAAGAGTTGGAACTGGAGTCAGACTCATCTTCCTCAGTTCAAATCTGTCCTCTGACACCAACTCTGTTTTTGATTGATTAATATGGTTAGTGGACCAATGAACCATGCTGAGTCCCTGGGATTCTTGGGTCTACAGCTATCGATGGTGATTATGACCTTTTTGTGTAGGTGTGACTCCAAAAATCAACATGAGATCTATAGTCCTTCCCACTTTGAACATGTAAGAGGTCCAGTCATTAATTAGTGACTGTAGTTGCTTTTTGAAGTAACCCCCCATAGGCACTTTGCCTCTTCTCCTCTCAGTGAGCTAGAAAAAGAGTGACTCCATTTTATTTGATGCCTAGCTTGCCAGAATGATCATGCTTATCATTGTGTGTCATGGTATATGCCTATATGGATGGATCTTCCTTCATAATTTATAATTTATAGATCGGTTTAGCCCAGGAAACAGAGACAGAGGGTTAACAAAGAAATACTTTGAGTAGAAAGTGACCAGATTGTCAGGTATTGCCACATGGATTGAGATGCTTTAAAGATTAAAAGGTCATTGTAATACTAGTGAGAGATGGTCACCCCAGGTCATCACATGACATATCATGAAATATATCTGCCTGGTAAAGGATTCCCTATATCCCAGGTATGGGGTTGGGATAGGCTGGTTTTTTTCTTCCCTACTTGTCTGTTAACTCCATGAGGGCAGGAACTGTGTCTTATCTAAAGCTTCTATCACTTTCATCTTCTAGCACAATGCCTACCCTCTTCATGAGATGCTTATTAAATTCTCATCATATTTGGATTTGCTAACATTCCCCAACAATACATTAGCCAATCAAATCCAGCAAGTACTTAGTAATTACTTTCTAGTTGCAAGGCAATAGGTGTTGGGTGCTGGGGATACAAAAACAGTAAAGAAAAATGGTTCTTAAACTCAAGAACTATTCATTTTCTCTCTGTCTCTTTCTCTGTTTGTCTTGGTCTCTATAATTCTGTTCTGCTGGGGGAATGCAGTATGTAAAGAGATGAGTAAACACAAGATAGGTTTTGAGGAGAAAGAGAGCACTAATAAATCATGGGGCCAGGGAAAGCTAAAGAAACACATACAGTGCAATAGAAAATGGGCTGAACATGTAGTCACAGGACCTGACTTTGCCTCTTACTATCATTTTACAGTATTTGGGACTCAGTTTCCTCATTCATAAAATGGGGAAAGGGCCTGTACTAGATGACCTCTAAGTTCTCTTTTGCCTTTAAATCCCTGTTTTTATAACTTTCTTAAAATAGTTCAGAACAATGTCATTTTACTGAAATTTTCTTTCAGAGAAACCAAAAACATTTGTTTCAGATCTCTGTGATAGTTTCATGGGAAAAGTTTATTTACATACATACATACATATCTATCTATCTATCTATCTATCTATCTATCTATATATATATATATATATATATATATATATTACACCATTGGTATCAAACTCAAATAGAAATGGATCAAGGGGGCCACATATTGACTTAGAAAATAACAATTTAACATTATCAATGTTTTGTATTTTTATTTATTTTACTAAACATTTCCAAATTACATTTTTTTTTGCTTTTTTTTTTAGAGGCTAATTCGGGTTAAGTGACTTGCCTAAAGTCACATGGCTAGTAAGTGTGTCAAGTGTCTGAGGCTGCCAAATTACATTTTAATGTATCTGGGGCCAACTCAAAGTCTTCAAGGGATTGGTTTTTTTTTGACCCATAGACCCGTATGAGTTTGACATTTTTGCTTTACAACTCTGCCTTATACTAATTGGCAGATCATCTCCCAACTCAAAATTCCTTGAGATCTGTCATTCCATCAACTTGAAGGCCTGTTTACTGTGTCTCAACTGGATGAATGCTAAGGATGGAATGTAAGCTGATGTATGGGATGATATATGTCCAAAGCATGCTGTTGAGGTTAACATTCTGTTCCTTTAGTCTTAAGGCTCCCACAATGTATCAAAAAAGCTGCTTCTCACAATAAGCAAATCTGCAGCCCCAGTTCCCCAAATCAGTTGGCCCTATTATTCCATAATACCACATCTTGTCTTACAATGACTTCTTTGGAGTGATATTCTCTTTATAAACATCCATGGTTATGAATGATCCCTACAAAACTTAAGGATGGGGATCTAAAGTCCCTGTGAAGATAGGGATAAAAATCTTCCCACCAAATAAGCTAGGATCAAAATTGGGAAGACGAGTAGTGGGGCTAGAGACCAGAAACAATGGGTGAAGTCTGAAGGGAGGTTAGGAAAGGGGAGTTTGGTCATTTGGTAGTGCCAGAATTCAAGCAAGGATAGTTCAGTGGCAGGGAACTAAAAGGTATTTAGCTAGACAAAGTATTATATCAATTTGATACTTAGTTGGTCTGTACTCATATATATTTTTATGCCCAGTTATATAACATGTGCTGAAGTCTCCAGAGACAGAGAACACCTTTGAAGGCTACCTCATTATTCTTCATAGCAATGACTGGGATTATTCCATTATCCTGAACAAACATTTATTAAAAATCTACTAAATGCAAGGTATTATGCTGGACCTTGGGCACAGAAAAAAAAATAGTCCTTGACCTCAAGAAGCCTACATTTTACTCAGGAGATACAATAGCTGCCCAAATCAATCAAGGACAAGGGGAATTAAGAGGTCACTAGCAATTGGGGATATTAGGGCTTCACAAAAAAGGTGTCACCTAAGTTGAACCTTAAAGGAAGACACGGATACTGAGAAGTGGAGAAGAGGGCAAAGTGCATTCCAACCGTGGGAGTAGAGGTGAATGGAAAAGTTTGGGGAAGATGCAGAGTTAGGATAGGGAAGATCAAATCTAGGGAAGGGCTAGTAATTCAATTTGGCTACAGCAGAGTTTATGAAGAAGAATACTATGAGGTGAAACTGAAGCTAGATATAGCTATTGTATTTTATTCTATGAACAGTGAGAGACTTAAAAACCTATCTTTTATTTATTATCAAGCACTTATTTTCCCCTCCTCTCTACTCTTCCCTTGAATAAAAAAAATAAGAAACAAAACTCTTGTAATGAATATGCATATTTTAGTTTTAATCATTCATTGACCACATCCAAAACCATGTTTCATTTAAAAAACAATATTTAGTCCATCTTCTTTCGGTCAGGAGGTCATTGGAGGTTTTTGAGCTGAGGGAAAGAGTATCGTGTCTAATGCGTTAGGAAAATTATTTTGACAACAGTATGAAGACTGGATTGGTGGAGAAGGGGAGAGTACTGGACTCATTCTTTCTGTTTTTTTAAAAATTAAAACAGAATTAAACTTTTTTTTCTTTTTGGAGGGCAATTGGGGTTAAGTGACTTGCCCAAGGTCACATGGCTAGTTAAGTGTTAATTGTGTGAGGCCGAATTTGAACTCAGGTCCTCCTGACTCCAGGGCTGGTACTCCATTCACTGCACCACCTAGCCACCCCCCAGAATTAAACTTTTCAGAGAACTCATACATTAAAAAAAGATATTTTTATTTAAAGTTCTAATTTGCAGTTCTAGGCAGGGAATTGCAGAGTTGAGGGTAAGGTCAGCTGAGATGGCAATCTGTAAAGTCACTTTCCTTTTGCGTTCTAATACTAAAGCCGTTTCCTGTGCTTTACAAAAGGTAAATATAGTCAAACAAAACAAATTAGAAGGTCATTTCAATAGCCTAAGCAGGAAGTAGTGAGGACCTGAAAGAAGCAGTGGTGGTTCCATGAAAAGTGAGACGGATGGATGTGAAAGTAGAAATGGCAAGAGAAAGCAACTGTTTGGATTTATGAGGTAAAATTGAGGAATTGAATGTAACAGTTATACTCTAAGGTCCCAACTCTGACCATACTCACTAAGAGGTCAGCCAATCTCAGCATGTTGCTGAACTCAGGTAATATATTTAATTTCTGGCAATTTTTTCCTCATAAGAAAATTAACTATCTTTTCATTAATTAATTAACTTGACCCCCACTCCATTATGTGAGTTATTCAGATCTTGCTAAAAAGAGACCTCCTTTCCCACTTGTATTTACTCTGACTTAACTATATTTCTATAAATATTAAAAATTACTAATATATAATTTATGAATAAATTATGTGTATGTGTAAACTATTTATAATATTTTGGCCATGACCAGTGTCACCAATGAAATCACCTGAAACATCAAAATATGAACAGCCGGGGGCGGAGCCAAGATGGCTGCGTAGCAGCAGCAACATATCGCAGCTCTCACATAGCCACCCCAAAATACCCATAAAATAGGACTCTAAACCAATCCTACAACTCCAAAACGCACACAAGGATACTTCCCACTAAAGTCAGCTCTGCTACGAGGAACCATATCAGCACTGCGAACAGAAACCAGCCTGGCCTGAAGCCGCAGCTGCACTCCGGGGCAGCGGAAGAGCCTTTCAGGTGAGTTGAGGATTAGCACCAGCTGCAAGTGGGGATTGCGAAAGGGGGAGATAAGTGTCCGGCTGAAAGGTCTCCAGAGCGGAAAAGCAAAAGGCGGAGGTTTTGCACCCGCCTCCACGTTGTAGCTTCCCGCCCGCGGCCTGCAGAAAGCAGGGGGACTGAGCGATTGTTTTCAGGCCAGTGCTCTCCTGTTGAGCTGCCTGGATCCGGATCGTCATCTTGGGCCTCGGTCTTGGAGTCTTCATTATCCAGTCAGCCGGAAGTCTACAGCAGCCGGGAGGACCCCAGTGATTTGGGACAGAGCTTTTCCTTCTGGAAGCAGAG
>CM053588.1:119742581-119771315 GCA_028646515.1 Pseudochirops corinnae | reverse complement strand
TATTTACATGACAACATGGAAAAATGATCATTGTAACTTATGAAACTTTTCTCAGTATGAGGATAGGTGAAGGGAATACAAATGTATATATATGTATACATACACATATGTCTGTGTAGGAGAGTTTATATATGCGTATGAACACATATCTGAGTATGTGTATATATGTGTACATAGAGGGCACAGGATCAATTGAATAGGAAGGGACGATACTTTAAAAGGTGAAATTGTGAGGTGGGAGAGGATTAGAATGAGAGGAGAAAGGAAGAGACAGAATGGGGTTAATTATCTCATATAGAAGAGGCTAAGGATAATTGTTACCATGGAGGGGAAGAACAGGAAGGCAAAAGGGAAAGGGTCAAACTTACTCTCATTGAATCGGCTTAGGGAAGGAATGACATAAACTCTAAACTGGGTATCTTGCCACACAGGAGAGTAGGGTGGATGGGGGTGAGAGGTGGGATGATGGAGGGGAGGGCTGCTGGAAGTACATACTTCTGTAAAGGGACAGGGACATATTACAGAATAGAACAAGGGGGCGGTGGGATAGGAAGGAGGGACATATAATCAGTCTCTCACTGTGGAGATGTTCCGCATAATTACACATTTACAGCCTGCATTGAATTACTTGTCCTCCCAGTAGGGGTGGGTGACGAGGGAGGAAGGGAAAGAATCTAGAATTTAAAGTTCTATAATCAAATATTTAAAATATATATGTATATATACATATATTATTATTATTATTATTATTATTATTATTATTATTATTATTATTATTATTATTAACTATATGCAAGTGAGAATTAAGGTATACAGGCACTGGGGTAGGGAGATCCAACCTGCCCTACCTGAAAGTCAGAGGGGCCAGGGGGAGGACATCGGAGAGAGCAGATTGGGGGAGGGGTTATACAGTGGGATCACCGTTTTGTGGTGGTGGGTAGGGGAAAGATGGGGAGAAAATTTGTAACTCAAAATCTCATGGAAATGAGTGATGTAAACAAGAAAACAAATAAATTTTTAAAAAATTTTTTAAAAAATAATGGTAGTAATGGACTGCTTTCTATACCCATCAATCTTCATACTTATTACTTGATCAGACCATCTTCTCTTCCCACCATAGATTTCCTTGGTGTTGTTTTTTATTGTCAATTTTCCTCAAAATTTCTCATTGTGTTATATGTTGCAGCCTGCTCACACCCATGTGCCTATTGTCCTACTTGATTTTTATTTCTTTTTGTAGATTGTTTTATTCCATATCTTCCTGTCATATAACCACACTAATAGAATGTTGGCAATTAAAATATGGATCTTTGCTTCCATAGGAAACCAAGGTGATTAAAAAAAAAAAAAGCTTTGTAATGTCCCAAAGGAAGTCTCTTATTTCCTCCTTCAGTTTAATTTCATGGCCAGTTCATTGTCCAGCTCTGTTTCTCCTAGAAGGTTACTTCTCCATGCAAAGGTACGTTACAGTCTGGGGAAGAAATATTCTTCAACCACTTGGTTTTGTTTTGTCATTTTTGTTTCTGCTTTTTTCTGTGTGGATGATTATATATTTCTTCCAGGAGATTCCACAGTGCTCATAGTCACTAGGACATCATTAGCAAACAGGAGCATCAATAGGACTTCATAATCCACAGGGAATACTACCTTTAATCTAGTCTCCATGCAAGCTCTCCTCCACTACGGCAGTGAACACCTTTAATGAGCCTATGTTTCCACATATTATGCCTTACCTGGTGTTTATAAGATGTTCATAATGCCTGGTGAAATCATCGTCACTCTGCTATAAGATTGGCAGAGAATAGAAGAACAGATTGGAATCCTTGGTAAGGTTTAAGGTGGGGGAGAGGTGCAGAGAGAAGAATCTGGTTTAGAATTAATATGCTTATAATCAGCTGGTCAGACACTGGGTAGGTACTCTAAGGAACACTCCCAGAATGTAAATTCATGTCTGATATAATTAACTCCCTCTTCTTTTACAAATAAACCCTTACAAAGCTCATTTCAGCTTAAATATATTCAATAGCTTCAAGGTAGGAATCCTGGAGAAGGGTTATTGGAGGTTTAGGAATCTAAGCCATGGTCATGGAGGTTAAAGGTAAAGGAAGACAGAGAGCAGGTTGAAGCAGGACTCTGAGCTCAAGACTTCCTTTAGATAGTTGATGGAGCATCCTGGGACAGTTTGGGTCAAACTGCAATTTGTGTGCTCAGTAACAAGAAGTCCTCAGACTCTCAAAACAAGTTTAAAGTAGCACCACCACTTTACACAAAGGGCCTGTGTGACTACATCCAAATGACTGAAAGTAAACACCATGCATGATGTGTTTTCTTCTCTTCCCTTTATAATATGACCAATTCTCAAACTATGACAAACCCACACTTCTTTCTAGTCCTTAAGCTTCAACAAATGGATAAAATCATAGCCCCAAGTACACTTCTATGTTCTATTAATAAAACAAATTTTGGATTACATTTATATAATGCTCTATACATTTTAAGTCATTTCATACTATTTATCTCAACTTATTGATAAAATGCCAAACATGCTTTAAATATCCAAGATGTACAAGACAGCATATGGGGGTGCAAAGACTTTTTAAAAAAATTAACAAAGCACCCCGTCCTCAAGGACTTAGCATACTATTGGAAGGATAGAACATAAAGAAAAATGAAATAATATAAAGTAATTTTTGAATTAAGAGGCATTAGCAAATTGAGATTTCAAATAGGAGGAAGTACCTTCAAGGGAATGACCTGAAGGAAGATAAGATTTCTGATAAGTGGGGAATACATTCCAGGCTTAAGAGGAAGAGCTTGTATAAAGTTAAGGAGTTTGAGGAACAGGTCCACTTTGACTAGAACTTAGAATTTATGAAACAGAATAATATGTAATAAAGACAGAAAGTTAAGTTGGAGTTAGCTGTAGAGTTTACATTCTAAACTGGAGGTCATATGAAGTCATTGAAGATTTTTAACATGGGGGTGTGAAATGGTAAAACTTGGACCTTTGGAATATTATTTTGGCAGCTGTATGAAGGATGGATTACAGGAGGGAGAAACTGAAAACCGGGTGAAAATTAGGATTTTATTGCCATAATACAAGCAACAGTCGACAACTGTCTGGATGATGGTAGTGCTATGTGAGTGGGAAAAAGGAAAGCAATGAGAAACATGTTTTAGAGGTAGAATTGTGAAGATAGGACAATTGATTGGGTATGGGAAGTACAGAGTGAGAGAATCAAGAAGAAGAAAAAATCAGAAAAATGATTCTCAGTTTGAAACCTGGGAGACCAAGAGGATGGTGGTACCTTTAGCAGAAATGGGGAAGTTAAAAGGACATATGGGTTTAGGAGAAAGATGATTAAGTCTAGGATTTATTGTGTTCAATATCTGACTGCTAAAACTCTCTTGTAGAATGAGAAAGTATCATTATATCCATTTAAAATAAGGAAACTGAGGCAAAGAAAAGATAAAATAACTTGGACCAGGAACTGAATTCACAGAATCAGAGCAAGTTAACTGACATTTATCCAAGTTACCAATGTTAACTAATCCCTGTTTTTCAGATGTATTAAAATATTGAAGGGGAAAAAATTCCTCATTTTCCAATAGTGTCATTTTACTTCCAAAGCCTATTATAGATAAATTGCCCTCAGGAGAGGTTGGAGAGCTGCCATTTAATTGTCGTTGTCCATAAATTAAAAGGACTGTTCCAGTCAGGTGTCATCCCCAGTGCTCAAAGCCTCTGTGGAGTCAGGAAAAAAATGCTGACATGTGTGACAAGAAGTGCCTGGCCAATGAATCCCTACCTACTCAATGGCTCTGCCCAGGCCCAGAGCCTAATTAATTCAGCTCAACTTTTATTTTTTGACTTCATCTGCATCAAGTATAAATTACCAGCAGGCTCAAATGCTGAGCTTAGCAATCCAAAGGACACCTAGGGAAAGGAAAGCTGGCAGGAAAGATGTTGTCTTTTTTATCTTCACTCTTGTGCAGTGTGTAAAATGGAGAATGAGAGCCCATAAAAAGGTATATTCTTCCCTTCTCATAACTGTGAAGAATCGTGTTTCTTCCTGACCCAAAGGATTATTTCAAGGGAATGTTTGCAGTGAATTTGACCCATCTTGGGAAACTCTGTCTCCTAATTGGCAGTAAAAAGTAAAGGACATCAAAACTCTACTCGGAGGCTATAATTGTAACAGAGCAGGAGGTTGGTGACTCACACTGTAAAACTTGAGAAATAATGGTGAACCCAAGGGGCTTATGTGACCACTCTCAATTTGTCCATATCCATGAAAGATTTCACACATCCAGCCTGTTGCAAAAGGTGGGAGGATGGGGAAGGGAGAAGGAGTGGAAATTGTCTCCTTATTTCATGAGATTATTCTCACTCTGACTATATTTTCTGTTTTATATATATATATATATATAAACAGAAACGTGTTATATGTGTATGCATATATATATATTATATACATATATATATCTCCACTCTCTCCCTCCCTTCCCTCCCCTTTCCCTCTCCCTCTCTGTCCACCCTCCTCCCCCCCTTCTCTCTCTCTCCCTTTCTCTCTCTCTCTCTCCCTTCTTCCCTCCCTCCCTTTTTCCCTCCTGCCCCTTCTTTCTTTCCCCTTTCCTTCCATGTTTCCTTCTCTCTCCCCTTCCTTCTTTCTTGTCTTCTCCCTGTCCTCTCCCTGCTCTTCTCTCTCTCTTCTCAGTCTTTCTCCCCATCTCTCATTTTTCTCTCTCCCCTCTATTTCTCTCTTTCCTTCTCCTCTTTCTCTCTTTCAACCCCCTATCTCTGTGTTTTGTTTTACAAGAAATTCTTAACTAATCATCATGATGGACTTTTCTGAAGTCAAAGATTTTTTTATGTCAGCAGAAAGAGCCTATTAAAAACTTTACTATTTCTGATCATTTAAACTTTTAACTTACTCTGCTTGGACCCAGAGGGCATAACTAGGAGCAATGGGTGAAATTTACAGAGTCAGATTTTGGTTCAGTATTAAGGAAGAGCAATGCAAATGGTTTAAGAAAAAGAAAAAGTTACTTCACAATGTCCTTCTGTTCTAAACTGATACTCCTATCATCCCTGGCTTGAGGGGTTTTCAACTGGAGACTTGATGACAACTTTTCAGTGATGTTGTAGAGTAAATTCATGTTTCAGATGTAGTTTGAACTAACTGACCTCTCAACTTCTAAAATCTTAGAATGGCTGTGGTTCTACTTTACCAAAGTCACTTTCCCTAAAAAGGTACAAAGTTTAATTGTGCATCCAAATAATGAGAAAAACTTAGTGACCCTCTCTGTGTACACAGCCAGAAGTTAGAGATAAGGGAACAAATAGAGTTAAGTTTATACTTTAAGGGGGGGAGGCAAGGCAAGGCTATAAAGCCATAAAATATGAAATCTAGAAATGACCTTACAGAAATCATCAAACTGGATGGAATTTGCAAGATAAAAATTGATCCTAATCAATGGATGAAGCCCCTGTCCAACAGCAGTGTCAAACTCAAATAGAAACAGATCTTTATCATACATAAAGATCTAATATTATCTATGTTCTATTATATTTTTATTTATTTTGTTAAATATTTCCCAATTATATTTCAATTGTATTCACATAGCTCTTGGGAGTATTGTTGTGCTGCTGGACAGTATGATGTAGATAGAGAAATATTTTTAAAATGTTCAAATAATTGACAAAGATACATCTATGCACCTATACACACACATATATAACATATGTATATATGCAGGGAGGTATGTTTAGAAATGCTTATATATTCAAAGGGCAGAGCTGATGTAAAAAAAATCAGGAGATAGAAATACTGAGTTATCCTAGTTATTGAAAACTGAAATTCCATGGAAGAACCATTCATTTTAGAGCTAGGAAAGAGCTTACTGGCAAATTTTGAAAAGATCTTTCAAGGGAGAGGACTTATGTGGAAGAAAAGAGGATGAGGATGAGGAGAGCCTTACAGATTGGGTACAGAATGGCATTTTCAGGCAAGTAAGAATAGTACAAATATAATGAAGGACAGAAAGACTCCCTAGTATAAAGCAAAGAGCACGGTCTAAAAGAGAATTCTAAAAGCTCACACACAGGGACCACTAGGTGGCGCAGTGAATAGAGCACCATCCTTGGAGTCAGGAGGACTTGAGTTTAAATATGGCCTTAGACACTTAACACTTACTGGCCCTGTGACCTTGGGCAAGTCACTGA
This sequence comes from Pseudochirops corinnae, assembly GCA_028646515.1. NCBI lineage: Eukaryota > Metazoa > Chordata > Mammalia > Diprotodontia > Pseudocheiridae > Pseudochirops > Pseudochirops corinnae. The sequence goes on along the minus strand of CM053588.1, from coordinate 119,765,089 downwards.
ACCCCAATTGCCCTGCCTTCCCCCCTAAAAAAAAAAACCACACACAGATGGTGGAAGAGATCAAGAGCAACCACTAGGCTCTGAGAAGGTGATATAGCAACAGTGAAGTGTAGGGAAGGTAGGAAAATGGAGTAAAGGGCTAGCTTTGGTGCTAGAAGGACCTTTGTTCAAGTCATGTCTTTGATACATACTGGTTGTTAGCCTGGACAAATTACTTAAACTCTCAGTACCCTCTAAATCTCTAAGATTCTAAGTTGCAGAGAAGGTGCCAACATGCTTTGATAGAGGGACTTTCTTCATCTGAGAGTTCCCTATGCCAGTGAAATCACAGGTCTAGTCCATATCCCTGGATATATGAGTAATCTGAGAACTTAAATGTAATGCTTAAAATTTCCTGCACTTGAAATATGTTTAAAATATTCGATACAAAAAAAAAAATCTGATCTCCTAGAACCTGGGTTTGAAGAAGGAAAAAAATTCTGAAAGAGAATGAGGGTCAGAAAATGCAGACAGTATGTTTATTTGAAAGAGGCAGTGGAAGAGTAAGCAAGCTAATTACTAGTTGGCAGGCATAGAATGAGAAGAAGGAGGAGGAGAGGGAAGAGAGGACAAAGGAAGAGAAGCAGCAGCAGCAACAGAAGAAGAAGAAGAAGAAGAAGAAGAAGAAGAAGAAGAGGAAGAGGAAGAGGAAGAAGAAGCAGCATTTATATAGCTCTTTAATGTTTGCAAAGCAGTTTACAAATATTATCTCATTTTCTCCTCACAAACCAGTGAGGTAGGTGTTTTTATTATTTTACAGACAAAGAAACTGAAGCCTACAGAGGTTAAATGACTTGTTCAGGGTCACACAGCAGGTAAGTAGCTGAGTCCAGTTTTGAACTCAGGTCTTGTTGCTTCCATGTCTAGTGCTCTATCACCAACTAGTTGCCTCTGGTAGATGATAAATAGAGAGCAAACTCCTTGAGGGCAAGAACTGCTGCAGGGTGTTTTGTCTCAGCATCCCCTGATCCTAGTTCCAAGTCTGGCACGGAGCAGTCATTCAATAAACGCCTGTTGATTGAATCAATGGCTAATGAAAGTACTTCATGTCTGACATGCAGTTTTTGTTTAGGTTTTTTTTATTGGGTTTGAGGAAGCAGCGTGGATAATTCCGTTCAGACTAAAAGAAAAATAGCTGCTTCAAAAGGGAGCTCCTTAGTATTGCTGGAAGTTAAAATCAATGCCTCAACTCTAATAAGGCCAAGGAGTTAATTAAGAGCTTTCCATAACTGGAATAAGGCAGGAATATACCTAAGACTTGTGACACCATGTACAACCTATATCCAACTGCTACCCTTCTCAATGGATAGGAAGGGAGGAAGGGAGAGAATATGGAACTCAAAGTTTTAAAAACAAATGTTAAAAATTGTTCTTAAGTGCAACTGGGAAATAAGATATACAGGCAATGGAGTATAGAAATCTATCTTGCCCTACAGGAAAATAGAAGGGAAAGGGATAAGAGAAGGGGGGAGGGGTGATAGAAGAGAGGGCAGATTAGAGGAAGGAGTAATCAGAATACACATTGGGGTGGGGGAAGGGAGAGATAGGGAGAAAATTTGGAACTCAAAATCTTGTGGAAGTGAATGTTGAAAACTAAAAATAAATTAATAGGAATAAAAAAAAGATTTGTGACACAAAAGGGAGTGGGTGTAAGTTTTCAACCTAAGTCTGGTAGGACAGCAATAAGAACAGAGAGAGCTGTCAATTTCAGATCAAGAAAGGGCACTCATGTAGTGTCTACACATGTATATTCCTTCATCAGCCTTGCTCCAGATACATCTAAATGTTTATTCCTCCTCCTAGAAAACATAATGCATGATTCCTCACTTAATGAAGTTATTATTTTTGTAGAGAAAACCATAGTGACTGAATTTGGGATGTATCTCACTGTTCTTAGCTATCTCAATTTGGAAAGGTCTAAAGCCAAAGTTCCATAGCTATGGAGAATCAACATTTCAATTTTAGAGGGAACAGTCCTGACTTCAAGAAAAGAAAATGGACAATCAGTGAGGTCTGGCAAAATGAATATTCTCTGTCATTTCACATGACCCAAATTTAAGATTCCTGTGTTTTTAACTCATTGAAAGGTAATGAGATATGGTGGATAGAAAGAAACCTGTCCTCAGGATCAGGGAGATCTAGGCTCAAATCCAGTCTTTGAAAAATATTAACTGTGTAACTCTGGGCAAGTCACTTAACTTTTCAGTGCTTGTAAGAAACTCTGTAAGACTATTAGTGGTAGAGCAGGTTCGGGTCCACATTAGTAGAGAGAGAGTTTCTTCATTGGTCTTGTCCTATTCCATTTCACCCTTAACAGAAGGCACCACTTTCTATCTTGTGGTAGAAATCACAAACATATTGTCAAAAAAATGAGCCTTCAAGAGAGGTGTCTTGTAAATCCAATAAGCATCAATGACTAATTCTAATAGCACAAGAGGACAGTGTCCCATCAAGGCATGCAAAGATCTGTCTTCTGCAATAGTTTTCTGTTCATACATTCAGGTAGCTACACTGGCATTTAGTCAATACTAAGGTCTATGATATGACAGCATTTGGTCATGTTTGTGTAATTATCTAGAACCCAGTGGCATTGCCCCTTGTGATCTATGACTACTGTCAGTTCAGAGATCTGGACTATAAAAGGAGAAATGTCTGGAATGAGGTCATTTTTGCCCTTTTGTGGTGGTTGTTTGTTTTTCTGTCTCTAAATACCCTGTGTTCTGGTGAGCTATTGGACTTTCAGCTTCTTCATTAAGATTTCATGCTGTTACAAGTGAATACCTAACAAGCAGGTTTTAGACACCAAATGTAAAAGCTGAGTTCACTCAATCTATTTTTATCTTCTAGAAATAACCAGGCATCATTTTAAACTGTCTCAATAATGCCAATGCAGAGTAGACTAATGAACATTACTGAGGAGAATTCTCAATTCAGTTACTTTACAATTGATGGAAAAAACAAATCTGTGATTACCCAAGCAAGTGACACCCAAGATATAGTATAGCCCTGATTCCAGGTGACCCCAATCTACATTGAGAGGAATAAACCACTAAGGAAATCTTAATAATTCCTAGCATTTCCCTAAATAATTCCTAAAATACCTATCATTTTCATTCCAAGATCTCTGAGTTAACAAGCAATAGCTATATGGAAAGAAAGAAGCAAGCAATTATTAAGCACCTACTACATGCTATTATGTGATTTCAAAGTGCTAGACACTATCATTATCCCAATTTTATAATTGCTGTAATTGGGGCAGACAGATATTGAGCAGTTTGCCCAGAGTCACACAGCTACTAATTATCTAAGACTAAATTTGAACTCAGATCTTCCTGACTTCATGCTCAACACTCTATCTATTGCTTCTAAGGAAAAAAAAAATGTTCTCCAGAAAGATACCCTGGAACATGCTAGGTATTCTCTATATTTCTTTCAGACAGAGATCCTGAACAAAACAGGAAATCCTTACTAAGGCTGAGATGCACTTTGCTAGTCAATTAATCTAAACCCTTAGATAAACCAAGAGTCCTTTCTGAGATTTCCCTAACAAGTACCTCTGCTTGAACAACTTCATTGACAGAGAACTCACTACTTTATCAGCCATTTCCCCCAGAGAAAAGAATCCCCCACAACAAGATGAAACTATTGTGAGCATATTCCTCAGATATCTATGGAACTAAAGAATGGAGCTAGATTTACTCAGAGTCAAAGAAACAATAAGAGGGCACTTCTTCAGGTCATTTCTCAGTGGAAGATGGATTACATGACTTCCATTAATGTCTTCCATGCCTATGTTAGAACAAGAGACTATATAAGCAAAGATGCTATTAGAGGTCTTTATGTTTTTTCTCTGCCAGTGTCTTAGGCTGAAATATCATCCAAATAAAATATCTTCCAGTAGAAAAAACTTCATGAAGGAGGAATTGTTTTCCTTTTGTCTTTGCATCTCGAGTACCTATTAGCTAGCACATAGTATATAATTAACAAATGTTTGTTGAAGTGAACTTCAGGGGGTCCTATGAAATAAAGGGCTTCCTTTCTTGGGGATAAACTTATTTTACATTGACAAAGAGTAAGGAGGCCATTTCTAAAGTGCCTGTTGGTGTTTCTGGAGGACAGAAGCTACTATGAACTACGATTTTCCCAAAGTGTCAACACTTGCCTTAAGTACCTCCCACAGACTCAGAAAGTCCTTGAGGAAGGGACACAGCAAATAGAGTTGTCTCAGTCACAGTAAACCCCAATTGGTTCTGAGGAATACAAACCCCCGAACATACACAAATACCCTGGTAGAGACACCAAATGGGCTATATATCCTCACAGTTTCACAAACCATGTCACTGTTCAAGCTAGGAAAACTCCTTCCCCCTTCTGTTCCTGCCTTCCTCCCAGGCTGGGTATGTATGAATATCCTCAATTTACCCTAATTCAAGTCTTGTTTAATAAATTCTTTAAGACTTAAGCTCCTGGATCTAAGTATAAAAGCCAACATCATTCTATGAAGTCTGGTAATGCTCAGACTGGAAAATCCCTAAGAGTATATATCATAAGTTATATTTGAAGATGATTCACATATTTCCAATCTCCATGCCTTTGAAGTGAATGCTTCTCATGCCTGGAATGTATTCTCTCCTTATCTCTGCCTCTTAGGATTCCTAGTTTCTATTCAGGTTCAACTCAGGCATCACCCTTTTCACAAAATCTTTCCTAGATCCTTGTTCTAATTCTAAAAAAAAACTATCCTGTATATATATTTTATATACCTATCTATGTGCATGTTGTCTCCCCTGACCAGACTGTAATATCCCTGAAGATAGTGAACATTTAACATTTGTGAGTGTATCCCCAGTTCCTGGCAGAGAGTTGGTGCTTAATAGATGCCTGTTGATTGGCTAATCACTTGATAGTGCTTTGTACTCCCCCATAGAGCCTAGCCTAGTACTGGATACTTAGTCTGTACCACTGAATACTTGAATGAAGGTGCCAGGCTACTAGAAGGGTCTAAAAGTACACTATAAGCCTAATAGAGTACAAGGGAAAAGCATAATGGTATTAAAGGTCACTTGAGGGATAACAAAGTGCCTGATCCCTAGCAATGGTTTACAACTAAATGTACTAGTGTCCAGCTCCAAATCCCAAAGCCCTTTCAACTAAGCTGAAATTAACATGATTAAACAAAATAAACCAATGCAACTGAAAGACATACTTAGTCATATGCGTAGCAGTCACCACCACCCACCACCAAAAAAAAATAAATAAACACCAATCATTCAAGGTTCTTCAGGTTCTTCACACAATAGCCATCCCAAAGCATAACTATCTGCCATTATGACCTGACTTGAACATAAAAAATTATTAATTCCATGTTATCATACATTGCATAAGAAGGGACTACAGACTCACTAAAAACTCCTTAAGCTGTAATTAGTGCTGGTCTTCTAACTGGTTTCTAACATGCTGTCTAAGTGGGAGAGTATATACAACAAAGAAAGTTACTTCTTGGATAATTGCCTCTTCCTTCTTTCTAGTATATACTAATTTGGTCCCTTGGACAGAATTTATATTTGGGGAGTGGGGAGAGATGAATAAAAGTCCAGAATGCTTTAGACAAAAAAGAGAGAAATAGGTATATCTTGATTTTCTTCATACTTCTTTTCTAATGCAAGCCAGTTGGGCAATCATTGTTCGGTGCCCACTATGTGCTGAGTACTGAGCAAGGTGCTGAAAAGGGGAGGAGTTAAGGATTAGAATACAAAAGAAATAGAATATAGTTCATAAGCCTTCACTAAGTAGACAAGATACACAAATGGACACATCTAAACATATATGACCACATAAAAAAGACTTGAAGGAACTTACAAAGCAAAATGCTAACAATGTGAGTGAATATAGCATAACTTTGCATAATATAAGGGTTAAATGTATAGTGGATAAAAGACCAGCTTTGAAATATGGAAGACTTGGATTCAAGTAATATCTCTGACACATACTAACTGTGCAATCATGGAGAAGTCAAATATTTTCCCAGTACCTCTAGCAATTCTCTAAAACTTTAAGTTACAAAGGATTTAACTATTTAAATCAGTGTTTTCACATAGATAGTTCTCATACCTATGACATCACAGGTCCAGATCAAAAAAAACAAAAGAACAATAATAATCCTAAAGTTAATTTTTCAAACTACCTGCTACCATTAAAATGGTATTGTGTACTCTAAAAAATACTTGTCTTAGAATCAGAAAACCTGAGTTTGAACTCTGATTCTGACATTATGAGCTATGTGGTCCTAGTCAAATAATTTCCACTCTTCAGAGCTTAGTTTTCTTAGAAGTAAAATAGCCATAATACTTGCACTGCCTACTTCTAAGATCTGCTATTACGTGATCTCAGGCTAGAAGGGATTTTGTCAGTCATCTAGCCTTTCTTCCCATCCTTTTTTAGGATTTTTTGTAGGTATTTCTATAATTTATTATTGTTATTGTTGCTTATTTTCATTTGATTGGGGTTTTTTTTAGTCAAAATTGTGACAAGAACATGAATAAGGTATTCTACCATGAATTTGCTGCTAGGAGGAATTTCTGGTTTTTGTTTTCAATATAAATAAAAATTTTCTATTGTTCTGTATTGCACATCCAGGCTTATTATATAAACCAAGGCTGGTTCCCAAGGTTCAGAGGAATATACCTATCCCTAGAGCTGACTTGAAGGGAAAAAATATATATATTGAATAGTTGAGATTAATCTTTGACTAAAGAAGACTGGATTTTCAACCAAAGGAATTGGAAGAGGAGGAGGAAGGAGATAAAAAGGAGGAGGAGAAGTAGAAGGAAGAAGAGGAGGAATAAGAATGATGGTGTGGTGATGGTGGTGATGGTGGAGCTGGTAATAGTAATTGGTTGGTTACTTGGTTGGTTGTTGTTCTTCATTCTTGAAGAGAACCAAAATGACATTGCTATGTTGGATTTAAGATACAGTATGCCCAGCTGTGACTGATAGGACCAATATGAGCGTGAGACATTCTATCACAGGATAGGCACAAATAGTCCAAATGAACATTTGGAGTGGAGATGTCTAAACGTATGTATCTCATGTTTCTTTTGAGCTACTGCAATTCTGTTTTACTCATACAGCACAATGCCAACTCTGATGCAGGGCAGGCCATGCCAAACAGTCCTTTGCCAGTATCTCTTATGTCATAAATCAATTCCAAAGTTTTTCAGTGACCTTGAAAATGTCCTTGTATCACTTCTTCTGACCACCATATGAGCACCTGCTTTGCATGACTTCTCCATAAAATACTCCTTTAGGAAAACATATGCTTGACATTGAACAATGTTGTCACCCCACCAGAACTGCACTCTCTGCAGTAGAGTTTGAATGCTTGGCAGTTTAGCTCAAGAAAGAACCTAAGTGTCCAGTATCTTATCTTGCCAGGTGATCTTCAGAATCTTCCTAAGACAATTCAAATGGAAGCAATTCATTCTCCTAGTATGTCACTGATATATTGTAGTAGTAAGAGTAAAAGTAATAGTTAGCATTCACATGGGACTTAAGGTTTTCAAAGCACTTTTCCAAATGTGTTATTTGATTCTCACAACTCTGGGAAATAGGTGTTATTATTATCCCCACTTTAGAATGAGGAAACTGAGGCAGATAGTTGTTAAGTGACTTGTCCCTTTCCCATTCCTGTACCTTTGCCCTGACTGTTCCCCATTCCTGGACTGCAGTTGTTTTTTTACCTCCTCTTCCTAGAATACTTTCTTTCCTTCAAGACTCAGCTCAAGCACCTCCTTCTACATGAGGCCTTTCCTAATTCACCTAACCACTAGTGCCTACCCACAAAAAAGTATCTTGTATTTATTTCATATAGTACAAGGTGACATAGCAGATGGAAAGCCAACCTCAAAACCAGGAAGACAAGAGTTCATGTTCCATCTCTGACATGTACTGGCTGTGTGTTTCTGGACAAGTCACAACCTCACAGTACTCTAGGCAGCTGTCCAGGACTATAAGTTGCAGAGAAGGTGCCAGACTATGTTGATAGGAGTCTAGTCCTTATCTATATTGTAGGTTATATGTAGTAATATCCAACTATGATGGTGGCGGTGATGATGATGATGAAAGTTAACATTTATATAGAACTTTATGGTTTGCAATGTGTTTTACAAATATTATAAAACCTCATAAACTCTGGGAGGTAGTTGTTAGTACTATCTTCATTTTATGTATGAAGAAAATGAGGCAGACTAAAATTGTGTCTCAGGCTGGATTTTAACTTGGGTCTTCCTGACCCTAGTTCTAGTACTCTTTCTACTTTGTCACCTAGCTGCTTGTGCTTATTACCTTCCCTGACAATAAAAGCTCCTTATGGTCAGAGGCTATTTCATTTTTCTCTTTGTATTGTCAGTGCCAAGCACAGTACCATATGTGGAATATATCAGGGGTTTCAAAAATGCTTATTGGTTGATTGATTCTACAACTCCATGAACTCTCTCCTCCTTTAAGTTTTTGAGGAAGAGACAATGTTATTGCTGAAGTTTATTTGGCCACTTCTGCTCTTGGTCCCTTCTCTACATATTTTCAGGGAGCTTGCACCTGTGCTTATTCCCTTTTTCTATCTTGTTTTAAATCTTAAAATACCTATATATTGCTTTAACTTTGCTTGATTCTGCTGTCTCTTTATGCTATCGTTCTACCTTTCCTCCCTTTCACTGACACATTCCTAGAACCATCACGCTCTCTACTTTCACTTTGTTACCACCAATTCACTCTTCACTCTTGAAATCTGTTTTCTCACTCCATAATTCTACTCATGTCTTTTCCTCAAAGGTCATTAATGTTCTCTTAACTGTTAAATTGTACAGTTTTTTACCAGTCCTTATCCTCTTTGACCTCTCTATAGCTTGAACTTCTTCTGTATCCTCACTTCCTTTGCCTCTGTGACTCTGTTTTGTCATGGTTCTGCTCCTGTCTGACCAGTCCTCATATTCCTTTTCTGATTCATCAGTACTTTTTATTTTCACTATCTACCTTCCCTCTCTTATTGAGCTTGTCAGCTCTTGCACTTCAGTTGTTATCTTTGTAAAGATATTCCCAAATCTTAACTTTCAGTCTTAATATCCCTCCTAAATTTCAATTCCATATTGCTGACTAATGGATATCTCCACTTGAATGTCCTATCAACATTTCAAGCTCTGCATATAACAAATGAAACTTATCACCTTCTCTTCTACAAGTGCCCCTACAAACTTCCTTATACCTGTTAAAAGCACCACCTATCCTCTCCATTCCTTAGGACCACAACCTTGAAAGCATCTTAGACCTTTCCCTTTCCCTTTCCCTTATCCAATCTTATCCAATTAGTTGCCAAATCCTGGCAATAATATTTCCACCTCTCATGTATGAGTACTTTTCTTTCCATTCACAGGTCACCACCTCAGTTAAGACTCTTATTATTTCCTTTCTGGACTACCGCAATAGGTTCTTAACTGGTCTCCATGCTTCTAGATTCTCTCTTCTCCACTTTGTCTTCCACAAAGTTACCACAATAATCTTCCTATGGCATGGTTATCACAACTTTATATTTGTGCTCTCAAGATTTTGATATCATTCTTTTACTTTTAGGACACAAATCATCCACCATGGCATTTAATGACTTGGATAATTGTCACTAACCTGCTTTTTTTTCTGAATTGATTTCATATTCCTATCATTCCCCTTCACAAATTTGTTGGATCTAGCCACAATAGTGGTTGCTACTATACTCAACATTTCAGTTTCCATTTCCTTGCACTCATATAAGCTACCCCTCATGCCTGGAAGGAATTCTTCCATCTCTGCATCTCAATATTCTTGTTTTCCTTCAATTATCAGATGAAGTGCTATTTATTCCATGAAGCCTTCTCTCCTAAACTTCCCAGTTGTACATTTTCTCTCCCTCTTCAAATAAACTTATATTTACTTCTATGTATACATATTCTATTTCCTAGATTCCTTCCCCCAACATAATGTAAGCTCCTTGAAGTCTTACTGATTCATTTTTGGTTTTTTGTATCCCTAGTCCTTATCACATCACATAAGAGGCACTTAAAGCATCTCTTCCCATGAACTGTAGGCTAAGGTACCTATCTTCACTGATCTTTCTCTCTTCAATTACTTATGAAGCATTTGTCATCACCACACAACCTTATCTAGACAAAGGGTCCTTTAGCTCACAGCACAAATAACCATTTCTCTGTAGTCCATAAGAAAAGTTTCATTTGTCTCAGAGACTCTCTGCAAGTAAGTTCTAATGTTCAGCTATTCAGTCAGCTCATAATACAGGGGAGACAGACTGCCTCTCTAAGTATAATCTAAAGCACCTTGGAAATTGCTTCTGAATATATTCTATTAGACGTTGAATCTACAAGTTCCCAGCCAGGGTGGTTGGATAGTTTGAATTTTCCACTGAGATGCAGCTTTAGTCTGAAGTGTGAGCCACCATTGGCCCGAAGGAATATCTAATTTAGTGGTGTTGGTGCATTGCAGGGAATATTTGCATCTTATTATGTTATAGGGTGTGCGTGAAATAGTAATAGGACCCAGCCCATAATGTGTTCCTTCTTTTAGAGAATGGAGGAGGAGCAGTGATGTTTTCAACAGCAGGGGCTTCTGATCATCCTCACCTGGCTCCTAAATATAATTTGATTCATTTAGAATACAGTGAGGAAGGGGACCACAAAGCAAGGAGTAAATAACATAGCAGGAAATAACAGCCCCTTGGGGGAAGGTCCCCATGCCCATGTGTATGTCTGATCTCTCTCACAGCAAGAAAGCATAAAAGCTTTTCAGTTGTTTGTCTTATTTGTCCATCAATGACTGTGGCACACAGGGTGACAGTAATTGTCCTGTTGGAGGCTGACCTAGATTGTTCCTTTTAAGAAGAATTTGGATCGAAGTAGCTGCAGTTCAAGTGAAGAAATGCACACACACACACACACACACACACACACGTGTACATACATGTGAACAAGCACACTAGAAAGACACAATAAGGGATTGGGCTCCAGAGATTACTATATCTGGGGAAGAGCTTCACCAAGAAGCCCACCAACCAATGAACATTTCTGAAGCTGTTGTGTCAGCCCTAGATCTGGTTTCCATGGCAATAAGTAGAGAACTGAGGTCTGCTACTACCTACCCTGAGGAGAAGGGTCAGAAATCAGTAAAATTCTCATCTTAACTAGACTAGAAATTTTCAAAGCCAATCACACCCATCACCAATTGCATTTCTTTTTCTTTTTTTAAAGAATGTGGCTGGGTTTTTCTCTGCGTTGAAAAAAGTGGGGGAGGTGTATGTAAAATGATCTAGAAGTACAAAAATGATATACTGGACCCCAAGACAGGAATAGGACTTAATAAGGCTTCACTCTCTTCATTATATCTCTGAACAGCCTGACCAGCCATACCAGACACTGTCACCGTGACTGGGTTTTAAAAACAATCTACTTAAATACCACCACCACCACTCCAAGTTTTCCTCATGTGGCTGTTAAGTATTACATCCAGGCTTGCTTAAGGACAAGAGGAGGACAGGAAAGGGGGGGAGGGGGAACATGAAACAAAAGCAGAAGGCCATAAAGAACAAAGCATAACAACCCAATTCACAATTCACTGTTCCCAAGATGAACCCTTGCTTATGAGAGACACCATCCATGGCAGACAAAAGCCCCCCAGTGACCTCCAAAGCTGATAAACAAGCAATTTAAGTTTGACCCATGAACTTGAACCTTCAGTTTTGGAGGAAAAAAAACACCTGAAAAGCTCATCTAGCCCTGGCTGATACCATTGAGCTCAAATAATGGAGTCCAATATGTCTGTGATTTGAGGACTATCCCATCAAAAATGACTGAAGCCCTCTGGAGTCTGTCCACAAATACTTATAACAAGGAAGAGCTTCTGAGCCAAGAATTATTCTTTTCATCAGGCTTCAACTACCCATACCAAGAAGTCAGGTACTAACATAAACTTTATTGTACTTTTCAGTTTGATCTGCATATCTCACAAATATGCCCCATTCACTTTAAGCAGAGGCCCTACTGCTTCTCTTTGATTTGCATCTCTTTCCCAACACAGATTTTCAACAGCATTGTTTGTGGTCCTTAGAATTTCTCACCATTCTCAGATCATCCTGTACTTGGGCATTGAATAACATGTATAACAGAGTGCCACATCTGTATATTCACCTTCTCATGACTACCCTTATTTTTATTTTCTGGGTACAGATGTTTTTCAAAAAAATCTGAGTCAATCAATGAGTTCCCAATGAACATACTTCAGTCTCTTTTAGACCTCCTTTTCTTCCTCATTTGAAATATTTCTCCTTGTATTCTTGAGAATTTTATTGTTGAGAATGCCCTATGTCCTAAGCTAACATCCCCCATAGTCTCTTAGGCCAATAGATCTAGCACCTCATTTATCTGAACAACTTGCAATCTGTTCTGCCAAAATCTACATGGCAGACTATATCTGTCTGGTTTTCCCCTTCTCTATTACAGATTCTCAGAATCAGTGTTCACTTCCTCTCAAGGTTCCCATCATTTCCACTTTGGGATCCAATTCCTCCCTGCTGGCCAGACAGGAAGGTTCAGCCTATACCAACCTAAAGTCCCAGATGAATCTTCAATCTTTCTCTTGAGACTAGCTCCTTTGTACCTTTCTACAAACATGCTGAAGGTTCCCCAATCCTCAAAAAAGCTTTTTCGGGACACTTCTGGCCCAAGCCGCTACCTTTAAATATCTTTCCTCCTCTTCATTGTTAACCCTCTTGGGAAAGTTGTTTATACATAATATCCACTTCCTTGACACTGAATTTGTACCAAACACCTGGCAACCTGTTTTTTTTATTTCCACAACTCTGTCTAAATTACTTTCTCAAAGATCGTCTGTAACCTTCTAATTTCTAAATCAATTTTTGGTTCTCATCCCTACTTGACTTCTACTTTTGACGTAGTTCAGATATTCATTCATCTTCCCCCGCCCCCTTCCCTAGCTTGGTTTTAATGATAATAGAGTCTTAGTTCTCTTCTTGCCTCTAACTTCTCCTCCTTCTCCTTTTCTGGATCCCCCATCTGTTTCCCAGTCTCTTAGTTGTGATGTTCCAATAGAGCATGTCTTTGGCTTCTTCTCTCTTTTACATTTTCTCTCTTGGCAATTTCACTTGTTTCTACTGCTTCATCTACCTCTTCTATGTATATTACTCTAAAACCAATATCCCCAGTCCTAACCTCTCTTTACAAGTCCAGATCCACATCTTCGGTTGTGTTCAAGAAACCTCTGACTACTCCACCAGCACCTGAAAATTAACACATATACCTTCCTAAACCAGCTGTGCTTCCTCACTTCTCTATTTCTGTCTGTGAGGTTAGCATTTACCCATACTCCCATGTTCACATCCTTGGGGTTATCTTTGACTCTTCCTTCTAACCTTTCATAGCAAGTTCTAATGATTCCACCTACACAATTTATCTCATATCTATTCCTCCCTACATATTCCCACTATCAATCTTACCAGAACTCATCATTACCATCATCAGCTTTGCACTATGGAAATGGCTTCCTAACAGGTCTTCCTACTTCTGTTCTCTCCCCCAACTCCAAGCAATATTATATACTGTGGCCAGGATAATTTTTCTTCTGCATATATCAGGTCACATTACTATTTTGTTCAAAAATCTTCAGTGATGCCCTACTGAATAAAGTGCAAAATCCTTTTCCAAATAATTCACAGTAACAGTAAAGTACAAAAATGTCTAGTTTTCATCAACATCATGGCTTTAGTCCCTTATGCCTTCTCCTAGTGCTAAAGGCCATCTGTGTGATCCTCTTCTCTAAAAAAGAAATTCCCATTCTCTTCACAGTAGATTAGATTCCTAAATTCTCAAATTTGGAACTACTTGGAGGGCATCCTCTAAGACTGGCTACCCAAGAAATCCCTCATATGTGAAAAGAATAGATTCTGGGGTTATATTCTGTAGGAAATTCACCTTCTCTGGTAGAAGACAAGATTCTAAGACTCTTGAACTTTTGGCTATCGGGAATTCTCAACATTTCCCCCCTCGACAACTATCCCATGTTTGAGAAGTTAAGCCACTGCCTTTCTAAGGCTGGGTGCAAGAACTTAATAGCATCCAGGTATATTTTATCAGACTCAATTGATGACTACCTGTGGTGTCTATGTACTTCTGCACCAAGAAACCAATTAATGGCTCTTGGGGGTACAGAATATGGGCATGATTGCATGTAGCTTATGATATGTTTTTGTCCAAAGGTATTCACTAGTGGCTCCAGAGGATAGGAAATCTAATTTATATAATATTTTATGCATATATTTATGTGTGTATACATAAATATATATGTGTGTACATACATATATACAAATATGTATATGTATTTATATGATAAATCCCTAATTTAAGACCCAAGACCACTCTTTACTCTCAGGATATATGATCTCCATTTTATAGACCAGTACAAAATGGTGATTCCACCTGAAATATTCCATCCCACTACAGTAGAAGTCAAACAATTGACCTTGGCAGTATCTCCTGTAAGTGATACCTATCCTCCAGGAGGTGTCAAGGGAGGTAACCATACGCTTTATAAAGAAGTACAATAAAAAGTCCCAATGATTCACTACTCTGTAAATTAATCAAATTATGGGGAACTTCTCTGATCTACCCCCTATGTTTGCCACCACTAGAGCTATCCTTCCTCCAGTGTCTTCCCCCTTAATCCCCTCATTCAAACCTAACCTATTCCAGAACTCTTCTGTGATGGCCAAGCTGTACAAAGACTCAATAACCAGGGTTATTCTTCTCACTTTGCTTTTCCCCATAACCTAGGCTACTTGACTCCCTACATAGCTAAGATAAAACTGAGGATTAACAACTTCATTCCCTCCGATGAGATGGAAGATTACTATGACTTGCCATATGTCCTAGCGCTGCATTTTATTATACTTCTAAAATTATCCTCAGTTCTGCTTCTGCCCCCTACAATCACTCAGTACTGTCCTCTGACTAACTTATATATCTTCAGGACCTCCATTCACCTCACCCTTGGCACTTCTGGGTCTTTCATATGCCTTGAAAATGGACATTGTTTTATGCATTATTTCCTCCAATTAAAGCATGAATCCCTTGCAATCAGGGGCTACCTCACTTTTTCTATTTGTATCACTAGAACATAACAGTGTTTGGCATAGTCAGCACTATTCATTCATTTATATATTCTCCTAAAAGTTAATAGTCGCATTTCTGGCCAATCAAATCAGGATCCCTTTGGGTACATTGTTCTATATTCCTAAATCTAAATCTATATGCCTAAATTCTTAAGGGAGCTGGAAAGGTTCATGGCAAAAGTTTGTTCAGCACAATAGCTGCCCTAGTCTTGATGACCTTTCCCATATTTGCACAAAAAGCCCACAGCAGTACCTATGATGCCAAAGTCTTAAACATTCCCCAAATTCATAATCTTTTTCTGAGGGTCCAGTGTGTGATAGAGCATGCTAACAAACATATGTTCATATAACATAGACATTAAGTACCTATGTGATTGAATGGATAGAACATTGGGCCTGAAGTTAGAAAGATCTGAATTCAAATCCACCTATGGACATTTACTAGCTATATAACATTGAGCAAGTAACTCAATTGCTGTCTGCCTCAGTTTCCTCATCTGTAAAATTAGAATAATAATAGCACTAAGGTTTGTTATGGGGATTAAATTAAATTAATTAATATTTGTAAAGCACTTAGTCCTGTGCCTGGCACATAGTAGGTGCTATATAAATGCTAGCTGTTTATGATGATGATAATTCTTACATGCGGATGAGAACTATGAGCAGCAATTTCATCATGACCTCCAGAGGATAAGTTGATTCATCATCTGCCAAGCTTATTATCAGTTGTCACATTTCTTACTCCTACCAGCATAGCTAAACAAAGAAATAATGGCAAAGAATCAAGGATGCAGCTTTCACTGACCTTGTGGGACAGGTTCATCACAGCAAATTTCACTTCGGGAATTCAATCAATCCCTCAGTCATCTGACCAATGGAGACAAGACATACAAGACAGCTGAAAGAAGGAGAAAAAAATATCCACAAGTTACTCCCCTCCCATGAGACACCTACTGGAACACACACAAAAAAAGGAAAGAAAAATCCTCATGGAATTTCTACCTCACTGTGGTTCCCAGTCCTGTGGTCTGATTTCATGGGTTAACTTGCTCCCTAAGTAAATCGTTTACTTTATTACAATAAAACATTAGCACACTGGAATTCTCTCTGTGGCTTATATGGGTTAATGACAGCCATTTAGTAATATCAATTAACTTCCTACTACCATAGGACCCCTGAATTTCAGATAGACTGCTTTCCCTGTCATTCTAGCATGCACACATAGTCAATATTGTGATCATTAGAACTATAGAAAGACAGAATCATATGACTGGAAATATAGCACAATAATTGATTATTATAAACTTCTATTGTAGAATCTTAAAAGAAAACAATTATGTGTCCAGAATAAAATAATTATGACAAAATTCATAAGATAAGAAAATAGAATACCTGCATAAAATTTTAAAACCCTCATGGATTAATGCAAGAGAGTTTTGTTATTTGGAGCTCAAATTCAGCATCCCCAACTTTTTGCAGGCTTTCTCTCAGTTCAGCACAAGCAAGATGGAAGATTTATGACCTATGATCCAGATATAGGGATTCCCCCATAATAGTGACTCTATCTAAACACCACAGCTCAGGAGAGGAAGAAGACATTGATTCTGTCCAGCCACATAGATAAAAGGAAGAGGACTGAAGGAGGAGGGATGAAGAGATGCTAGGAGATCAGAAGGCACCTATGATGATCAGCTTCATAAACTAAAAGAAAAAAAGAACATTAGGGCTGATGGGACCAGAAATGAAACTAGAAACCCAGCTGGGGCCAATCCTTTCCCCCTCCAGTATGTTACTCAGGGCAACAGCTCAGAAGTGACCAGCTCCCATGTTGTTCAACACAAGGAGACTGAGATTTCCCAGCAGCCTAGCAATGGGGACCTCTGCAGCAGTAGAAAGAGAGCAATCAAAGAAGAGGGGGGTGTCCAAAAAGGCAAATGATGAAGAATACAAGAAAGATCACGTTATCAAAAAAGGAATATTCTTTGAAAAGGTGATTAACCAACAAAAAAAAAACTTACAAAAACAAGGACAAGGAATATGTAAAAATACAAAGAGAAGCCAAAGCAATTTAAATAAATCTTGTAAATGAAAATGAACTAAAATTGTCTAAAAAACTATCAAATCCTGTAAACTTCCCAGAAGTCATGCAACAATAAAAATTTAAATTACAGAATGAGTCAAAAGAGAAATTAAACTCTTAGACCAAATTTAAGTGAGAAAACAAACTCTCAACGTAGACTTTAAAATATACATGACATAGTAGAAAAATTTGAATAGTTATGGGAGATCTCAAGAGAAACCAAAGCTGTAAGAAAATGGATAAAAGATTAGGAACACAAAATACTTAAAGGAAGGGAAGTTCTGAAAAAGTGAAGCTAAAGGCAGAAATGTAAAATAACATATGAATTTATAATGTGTGCTGTCCTGCTCCTGTAATCCCAGCTACCATGGATGTTAAGGCTGGTGAATCTCTTCTGCTTGGGAATTCTGAGATGTAATGGGTCATATGAAGCAGGTGTCCACTAATTTCAGCATTGATGTGGTGATCCCTGAGGAACAGGTGACCATTAGTTTGCCTAAATTGGGCCAAACAAGCCCAGATTTTAAATACAGCATGTCAAAACTCCAATGCTAATCAGCAGTGAAGTCAGAGTCATGAGCAACCCCTGTAACTTCCTGTCTGAAGAGGATAGGGAGACCCTATTTTAAGGAGAAAAAAAAAGAATACTCATATGAATTCTATGCAAGACAAAATAACTGACCTTAAAGACAAGATACACAGAAATAACTTAAGGATCACAGATCTACTAGAAGAACTGACAATTATTTTTTTTAAATGCCACAATGCAAGAAATGAACCAACAAAACTTTCAAGAAATCCTGAATACACTTGATAAAGCACTGATCCAATTTCAAAGAATTTAGTAGTTAGTTCCACAATTAAATACACAAATAACAATGTTTATAAACATCCAGAAGATATAATTTCAAATATGTAGAGAAGATAATTTGAATAGCAGGGGTATTTCATATTCAAAAGAAATCATAGGAGAAAATGGAAGAGCATATTACCAAAAAAGAAAAAAAAAATCAAGCTGTAATCCAGATGAACACATCTTAGACTGAATATCGGGGGTGGGATATTGCTATTTAACTAAAGAAGTACTGTTATAAAAAAAACTTAAAACGGGTGTAGATTGTGTAGATATAATATATAGAAGTAAATAGATCTGATTTGCAAACACACCAAACAACCTAAGTACAAAGAACATAAATAAGTATCATTATTAAGGATAAACACAAAGTCTTTATCTCATGTTTATAAGATACCATTTAAAATTAGGAAGATTGATGGGTTAAGAAAAATTACAAAGCAATAGTCCTAAGAAACATAAATGAGCAATAGAGTGAAATACTTAAGGAGTATTCAAAGTGAGTTAATAAGGCAGGCAACAACTATTTACTAAGTGCCTACAATGTGCCAGGCCCCCAGCTTCTATTACCAAAAAAAGGCAAAAAACAGTTTCTGTTCTCAAGAGGGTCACAGTTCAAGGGGACAAACAACATATAAACAACTATGTACAAACAAAATATATACAAGAAAAATTGGAAATAATAAATGGAGGTGAGGCATTGGGATTATGGATGATTGGGAAATTTTTCTTGTAGAAGGCATGATTTTATCTGAAATTTAAAGGAAATTAAGGAAACCAGTAAGGAGAGATGAGAAGGGAGAGAATTCCAAGGATAGTGAACAGTGAAAATGAATGAAGACAGGAAAAGGAGATGGTCTTCTGTGATCAACAACAAGGAAGTCAATGCATCACTATCTCAGAATTTGTGGGGAAAAGTAAAAGGTATAAAAAGACTGCAAAGGTAGGAAGGATCAGGTTATGAAGGACTTTGAATGTCAAAAATAGGATTTTATATTTGATCTTGGAGATAATGGGGAGTCACTGGAGTTTACTGAATTGGGGTGGGAAGGTTTAAAATAGCTTGGCCTGTGTTTTAGGAAGATAAATTTGGAATGGGAAGAGATTTCAGACAGGAGAACAACCAGAAGGCCATTGCAATACTGCAGAGCCTTTCACCACAGTGGTTGTAGTATCAAAGAAAAGAAGAGAGCATATATGAGAGATGTTATAAATGTAAAATCAAGAGGACTTAATAAGAGATTGAATATGTGAGGGAAGAGATGAGAGAATGAGAAGTCAAGGATGATACCTAGTAGTGAAACTGGGTAACTTGGAGAATAGTGGTACTCAATATAATAATATAAAAGCCCAGAAGGGAAGATTTTGGGGAAAAAGATAATGAATTCAAATTTAGACATTTTGAGGTTAAGGTATCTACAGCAGAGTATCAAATATGCAGCCACAGGATGCATGTAGCCAACAACAATTCCAAGTGTGGCTCAAACCAGATTGAAATGTAGTTGGGAAATATTTAACAAAATAAATAAAAATACAATAAGATATATAATGTTAACATGAGGTTTTGTAAGTCAATATGTGCCCAGAGGGATTGCTGTGCTGTATGGTTTAGCAATCCCCTTCTCTATTTGAGTTTGATATTTCTGGCTTTAATTACATCCAGAAATGTCTCTGCCAGAGATGTCTACCAGAGAATTGGGCATGTGATTTTGAAATGCCAGGAACAAAAATATGATGTATTAACATCTTAAATAATGAGCACAAAATATGACTAAAAGTAAGTAATTAAATTGTAAATGAGAAACCAAAATCAACCAGTATCTTATTGGGCTAGTTAAGATTATTAAATGTTAATTTCATGCAACATGAGCATTTTTTAACAATACCCATATTAACTGAGTTGGGACATACATTTCTTTCTCCTAATATGATTCTCAACACATTACAAATGAGGAAATGTGCAGAATAATAAAAGAGTGCCATCAGATAATTAATCAGTCAACAAGCACTTATTAAGTGACTCCTACATACCAGGCATACTAGGCAATAGGAATATTTTAAAAAGTGGAAGAAAAGAAACTTAACAGGTAGATAATACATACGTACATATGCATGTGCATACATAGGTATATAGATATGCAGGATAGAAGGTAATTGGGGTGGGTAATGACCAGCAGCTGAGTCTTCAAGGAAAACAGGAATTTTAAAAGGTAGAGGTTAAAAAAAAAAAAAAAAGGAGCACATTCTGGATATGAGGATCAGACAGGGAAAGACCCAGAGATAAGAAAGAGAGTTATATATAAAGAGGTTTAAATCTTGCCCCTGTCACTTGCTATGTGTGCATTTTGGGGACAACTATTGAACTTCTCTAGGACTTAGTTTTCATACCTATAAAATGAGATGATTGACTTAGATAACTGCTAAAATCCTTTCCATTTCTAAAACTATGCTCCCAGCATAGTTACTGAAATCACCCCGCTTGGTGAACCAAGAATTCCTCAAAAACCTCCATTCATTCTGAGGCTTAGACTTCCTGACATTATTCTGGCAAACATGTGCAGCTCTTCTCCCTGCTCTGTTCCATGACTCTCTTTACTTCATCTCTATTCCCTAGTTACCATCTCACCCTGGAAAATCTCTTACCTTCTTTGGATTTCTCATTTAGGAAGATCCCATCCTCAGCTTGGTGAGTTCCTCCCAGAATTTCCATGTAGAGGAAAGTACCCAGACCCCATGATCACTTCTTCCCTCTTCTCCAGACTTTCCTTCTGATTCTAAACTTATCTTGCCCAACTCCTACCAGTACCCTTTTACGATATTCCCAGCAAGAGGCCATCTAGCTCTTTTTGGAAATGTGTAGTAATAAGAAATGCACTAATCCCCAGATCAGTCCATTGCACAGTATAGTGGATTTTGTATCAAAAAGACCTAGGTTTAAAACTCACCCCAGACTCTTTCTAGTTGTAGAGGTATAAATAAATCACTTTAATTGCTCTGTGCATCAGTTTCCCCACCTAAAATTGACTGGACTAGACTCAATAGTCCTTAAGGTCCCCTCTAGCTCTAAAGGATCCTATACTTACATCTGGAATTATTAGGAATTTTCTAGATTTGTTATGTTTTGCTTATACTTATTTATATTTTCCTATGATAGAGGGGAAAAAAACAAATGAATATGATGATAACATAATCAATATAGATAGATAGAATTGAGACTAGCCCCAGCATGCTGTGGAAGAAGAAAGAAAAACTGAGATCAACACAGGTATTGAGATGGGGGCAGAGCCAAGATGGTGGCATAGGAGCAGCAAGGTTCCACAGCTCCCACATAGCTACCTCAAATACCCATAAAATATGACTCTAAACAAATTTTAGGGCTCCAAAACTCACAAAAATACATAAAAACACATCTCCTGCTGAAGGCAGCTTGGCAGGAAGGGCTCATTACAGCACACTGGGAGCCAAAACCAGCCCAGCCTGAAACCACAGCTTGGCCCTGGGGCATCCAGGATGACCTGCAGCTGGAGCTTTCAGGATTGTGGATCAGCAGCAGCTTTGGCAGTTTCCAGAATTATCAAGCCATAAGAAACAAAGACTAAGTGAAAGGTCAGCAGAACTCAGCTAAATTTGGGGGAGAAAAGCAGTCCAGCAAAACTGCCTCCAGGGCAAGGAAGCAGAAGAAGTGACCCTGCAGCCACCTCCACCTGGATGCTTCAAAACTCTTGGTCTGCAGACTGCAGGGGGGTCAAGCAATCGTTCAGAGGCTAAGTGCTCTTGTGTTGAGCGTCTTGGATCTGGATTGTGGTCTTGGGTGGTGGTCCTGGGGTGTGTTTTCAGTGAGCCAAAGCTGATGGGGGCTACAAAAAAACAGCAGCCTCCCAATAGCTCCAGCAGCTGTGAAAACCCCAACAATTTGGGACAGAGCTTTCCCCTCTGGAAGTAGAGTTCCACAGAGGTAAAAAATCAAGTAATTTACTGGCAACATGAGCAGGGAAAGGAAGCAAAGTAAGAACAGCAACCAAACTCTAGATTTCTTCTTTGGGGACAAAAAAGATCAAAGCATGGAACAGGAGGAAGACAACACAGTCAGAATTCCCACACCAAAAGCTTCCAAGAAACATGAAGATTGCCTACAAGCCATACAGCAACTTAAAAAGGATTGTGAAAATCAAATAAGAGAAGTGGAGGAAAAATTGAGAAGAGAAATGAGAATCATGCAAGAAAATCATGAAAAGAGAGTCAACAACCTGACTGAAGAAAATAACACCTTAAAAAATAGATTAACTCAAATGGCAAAAAAGGCCCAAAAAGCCAAT
>CM053588.1:119709306-119742081 GCA_028646515.1 Pseudochirops corinnae | reverse complement strand
TATATGTAAAATCTCTATCTCTATCTATACATTGCTAATGTTCTTAGGGTCTGTAGACGCTGTTGCCACTTGTGGCTTTGTTCTGTGAGCATACTGTTGAATAGAATGAGGCCACTTGCTTCCTGGCCTGTTGCTCTTTTCTCTGGAGCTACAGCTACTCTCCACAAAGACTGATGTGGTCTGTGACTCTTCTTCCTTGGACTTGCAGCTTCAGGTTCATGTTTCTAACTATGTTAAACATCTCCATTTGGTTGTTTAATTGTCACCTAAAACTTGATAGGATGTAAAACTAAACTCATCACTTTCCCATCAAAATTGGTTACTCCTTCAAACTCCCTTATTCCTGTCAGTAGAACCTCTATTTCCCCATTTATTCTTTGACTCTTCCCTCACCCTTCCCTTCAAATCTAATTATAAGAGGCAATTAAGTGACTCAGTAGATAGTGGTGGACCTGATGTTAGGAAGATTTGAATTTAAATCTGGCCTCAAATACTAGTTGTGTGACTCTGGGCAAGTCAACCTAACCCCTGATTACCTCACTTTTCCTAACTGTAAAATGGGGATAATACTAACATCTACTTCCCAGAGTTATTGTGAGAATCAAATGAAATAGTATTTATAAGGTGCTTAGCACTGTGCTTGACTCATAGTAGGTGCTAAATAAATACTTATTTCCTTCATTTCTTCCTTATAGATCACCCACCACACCTCATTTATGGATAGGGAAATTGGGCTTCAGAGAGAAGTGACTTGCCGAAGATCACTTAACTAGCCAGTTGTAGACAATTAGAAGACATGTCTCCTGAGTCTAGCTTGGGTCCAGTGATCTTTTTATTACACATTATTGTCTTCTAAATCTCCTTTGGACACATTGTAGGTTTACATGTAGAGGACTGGTGCCTATAGGTCTTCCAGGTGTAGAGATGTTCCCAGGCCTCCTGGCAGTGGCTTAACCCATGAGAAGTTTGACTTATTTTAACCCAGTCCTTTGTTCCAATGCTTTTTCTAGTGGTGTCATGACAACAATTTTGTGCCTCTCTTTGGTGCTTTTAATTTTGCAAAGTATTTTCACATCTGTTATCTCACTTTTTCTTCACAGCTATGCAAGCTATGTAGAGAAGGTATTATCATCCCATTTGGCAGACAAAGAAACTGAGGCCCATAGGGATCTGGAGATAGCATAGGAATCTGTGTCTCCTGACTCATATCCCTATATTCTCAGCTTCATAACTCTAGGCAGCCCACCCACTTTCCACTAGATAAAGCTTTTAAGCTGTTCCATGGGAAACCAAGCATGACTGCAGATGTCATAGTTAGGAGTTTCTGAATCATCTTTCTGCCTTACTTTTTCTATGTTTGTCAGTTTGGAAATTTTACTTCTCTTTTTTCTGCCTGGACTTGGTGTATCATTTTTACCTCGCTGGAGAAGAGCATACAGACATTGCATCTCAGCCATGAGCTGGGATTCACATATACACAGGATAACAGATTTAGAGCTGGAAGGGACCTTAGAAGTTATTTAGTCTAACCATCTCATTTTTCAGACAAGGAGACTGAGATCCTTAAGTGAAGATGAGTGGCTTGCCTACAGTTATGCTAGTACTAAATGACAGAGCCAGAGTTTAAGTGCAAGTGATCTTCTAATCTCAAAGCCAGTGGATGCTCCTTCTATTGCATCATACTATGTATAACAGGCATACCTTGGAGATATTGTGGTTCTGCACTACCACAATAAAATGATCATTGAAATAAAGTGAATATCACAATAAAGTAAGCCATGTGGTTTTTTTTTATTTGTGCATATAAACGTTATGTTTACACTATGCTGTAGTCTTTTGAATGTGCAATAGTAAGATGTCTAAAAGACAGTGTATGTATATTATTTGAAAAATATTGCTAAAAGATGCTAACCATCATCTGAGCTTTAAAAAATCATAATTTTCTGATTGGTGGAGGGTCTTGCAATAATGGCTGCTGACTGACCAGGGTGAAGTTGGTGAAGTTTGGGGTGGCTTGTGGCAATTTATTAACATAAGACAAAAATAAAGTTTGCCACATCTATTCATTCTTCTTTTCACTTGAACACTTAGAGGACATTGTAAGGTTATTAACGGGCCTAATTTCAATATTATTGTTTCTCTAAGGATAGGGTGGCCTGAGGAGAGGGAGACAGAAAGGGGAACAGAGCAGGCTGGTGGATCAGTCAGAACACACACACTATTTATTGATTAAGTTCCCTGCCTTATATAGACCCAGTTTGTAGTGCCCCCAACAACCACAATAGTAACATCAAAGACCACGGATCACCGTTACAAATATAATAATGATGAAAACGTTTGGAATATTTTAAGAATTACAAAAATGTGACAGAGATGTGATGTGACCACATGTTATCGGAAAAATGGCACTAACAGACTTGTTTGATGCTGGGTTGTTGCCACAAACCTTTAATTTGTAAAAAAGAAAAATGCAGTATTTCTGAAACTTGATAAAATGATAAAGTAAAGGGCAAAACATCCCAAGGTATGCTCGTATACCTTTTTTTAAAAAGAATAATTGCACACTAATTATGCCTTAAATGGCTGGCCTGGTTCTTTTAAGCCTATGGGCTTAGCGGAATTTGAGATCCCTTGACCTTGTCCTTCTCCTAGACGTCAGTTCTAGAACTTAATTAGTGCTATTACTTGACCCTTTTTGTGATCTGGAGTCCCAGAGGAGTGGGGCCTTGGTAATAGCACATCTTGAAAAAATTACTTTAATCCACAAAGGTTACTGGTAATGTCATCAGTCATAGAAGGCTGATAGGAGAAAAGGCATGTAGTCCAACCTCTTGGTCTTAAAAAAAGCTGGTAATTGAAATGTCCCAGAAAGGCAAGTTATCTCCTAGTTATTGGTTTTATGTTTTATTCTAAACACTGTTCTTCTGGGACTAAGGCTTGCTTCTATTATCAGTAATCATAATAAAATAATTTTATTCTCATATTTTGATGGATTTCAGATAAAAATAGAAATGAGAGAAGGGAACAAGTATTTATTAAATACCTCCTATGTGACAGGTGCTAAGTGCTTTACTAATATTATCTCACTGGATTCTCACAACAACCCTTGGAGATAAGTGCTTTTATTATTCTCAGTTTATAATTGAAGAAATTTAAGCAGAGAGAGGTTAAATGACTTGCCCAAGATCACACAGCTAATAAGTGTCTGAGGATGGATTTGATCTCAAATCTTCCTCAATTCAGGTCTAGAACTCTATCCATTATGCCATCTAGATGTCTTGGTCCTAAGACAAATCATTGTTATTATTCTTTATTTTCTATGGACTATTACAGAAGTAGCTAAAATGTTTTTTTTAAATAATTGGACAAGTGTTGGGACAAATTCTTATTATTATTTATTATAGCTGCTATTACTATTATGAATTGAATTTGTGTGGTATTTTTAGATTTACAAAGTATTTTCCAATCCTTCTTTGAATTGGGGCCCTGCCCCTAAACTATAGAATGTATCTGTAGCTGAATTGCTGATTCATTTATTGAAATGAAGTCCAAGAACTTAATATTTGCTATCAGATTACTTGGATGCCTTGCTTTCTCCCCTACCAGTATATCCATTTGCTTCCTACTTCTGGATTTCCTTGATACTCTTAACTTGGATCTCCACATAGTACCTGCAGTAGACCCCTAACACTATACCTAGATGTCCATACTCAGTAGTAGTCAATCAATTAGCATTTATTAAACATCCACCTCATTCCAGATACTTGTGCTAAGTGCTGAGGATACAAAGAAGGCAAAAAAATAGCCCCATAACTACAAGGAGTTCAGTCTAATAAGAGAGAAGATGCAAACAACTACCTATAATCGAGATAAATACATGATCAATTGGAGGCATTCTCAGAGGGATGGAACCAAACTGGAGGGCCGGGAAAGGCTTCTTGCAGAAGGCAGGATTTTAGTTGGGATTAGAAAGAACCCAAGGAAACCAGGAGGCAGAGATAACATTCCTTTGCCAGGAGGCAGAGGGACAACGTTCCAGGCCTAGGAGACAATCAGTGAATAAAGGTTTGAAGTCGAAATATGGATGTCTTATATGAGGAACATCAAGTCCATTGTCACTGGATTACAGAGTATGTGGAGGGGAGTAAGGTATAGAAGGACTGGAAAGTTAGTAAGTGTTGTGAAGTGCTTGAAATCAGAGGGCTTTATATTTGATCCTGGAGGTATCAGGGAACTACCTGAGTTTTTCCAATAGGTGGATGATATAGTAGGGCCTGTGTTTTAGGAAGATCAATTTGACAGCTGAGTGGAGGATGGATTTGAGAGCGAAGACTTGGGGTGGGGAGATCTACGACCAGCAGGCTATTATAATGGTCCAGAGATGGTGGAAAGAGCTTTCTAGCCATCCTCCCTGATCACAGACCTTCCTTTTTTTGACACAATACTGCCAGAATAATTTCTCTACATCCCTATTTTTATCATGTCACCATTTAAGAACTTAAACTAAATGCCTACTTTCTACCTCACCAAGTCTAAAATCATCATGTTACCTCTGAATACGTTCCCCAATCTGTCCCTACTCTAAACCAGCTAAAAATTTACACTTGACCTATTGATATGGTCTGTTGACTCTTAACCATAGGAAATAGATAAATGTAAAGATATTGATTATGATAACAGTGCAATTGAAAGAGTCCGATTTTGGAGGATTAGATGACTTGATCAAATTCTGGCTCCGATACTCTCTAAGTCAAATTTTCCTCATCTTTAAAATAAAGGGTATTCTATGGGTTCTAATTTCCCTTCAACTCTAAATCTACAACCTGTAGCCATGATAAACATTTCTGAAGCACCAATTTAAGCAGGGAACTGTGCTGGGTGCTAAAGTAGGCCTAAGGTTGAAATAAGAAATAGTATATGCTCTCATGGAGTTTATAGTCTTGTACTAGGATATGACACATACGCAGATGAATGTAATATGAAATGACACTCAAAGCGTTACGTGAGATCCTAGAGAGAAAGGGCATCAATGATTTAAGTATTGAGGTAAGACTTCAAGGAAGAGGTAATATTTGAGTTGGGAATTCAAGGTGAAGAAGGTAGAAGGTAAGATGCCAGTGGGTGAATCAACAAGCAATTATTAAGTACTTATTATTTGCCAGGCACTATTTTACATCCTGGAGATACAGATAAAGCCCTCAGAGAGCTCACATTATATTGAAGGATACATTTAAATAAGTGATTTCTTTGAGAAGGTACTAGGAACTGAAGTGGATAGGGAAATGCTTACAGAAGGTACGGCTTGAGCTGAATCTTGAAGGAAGCCAGTTTTGAAGTCTTGAAGGGAAACCAAAAGTTATAGATGAGAGAGCAAAGTGTTCTAAGCATGGGGGATAGGTAGCCTAAAGACACAGAGATAGGAAAATAAGAGTTGTAAAAGGGCCATAGTGTTTAGTATAGTCCAAAGGTTCACAAAATGGGTGATGTGATGCCATCCTCTGGAGGGCCCTGGAATGATCCACCAGAGTGGTAGTACCCTCAGATGCAGTTGTGGGTTGGGAGGATTAAATAAAAATAAAAATGCAGTGGAAGCATAAGGAAAGAAGCTAAGAAAATTTTGAAAAACAATTTGTACATGTTTCATCTATTATATATGCTTTACAGTCAAAGTTATAGCAATTACATTATTTTCCAAATCAACACACAAAATGCAAGTTATAACCAATCAGTAGTCAAGTCTGTTGACAGGTCTTAACAAGCAAGTGTTGGCAGGTGAGCATGTTTCACATTGTTGGGAAGTCAGCATGCATCAGCAGGAATATGTGCATATAATGACTTGTTTACTAGGCAATGCTATATGGTTATGACACAATATTGTATCATCAAAATTTCAATTTAGGAAAACCCCACAAATTTATAAGAAATTATTAAATTTAAGACACATCATCTAAAAATTATATTTTTTGAAATGAGATACATTTAAAAAAAACATTGAGGGATTAAAGATTTCCAGGGGGTACCCTGAGTAATTTTTTAAAAAGGGGCAGTAGGTCAAATAAGTTTGGGAATCTCTGGTCTAGTCCAACTGCAGCGTAGGGTAACCTTCCCTACACACCTCAACGCCTCTTTACATTGTTTCCCTTCATTTTTGCCTTTTCTCCAGTCTTTGAGGAAGAGATGACTTCTTGCCAAGACCAACTCCTACAGTTCTTAGTTTGATATGAGCTCCTCCTATCTTTTCTAGCAGCCTACCTGCTAGATCATTCATTCCCTTTGTTCCTCTTACATTCAAATAATATATATTCCTCTCTTTATCTAATTGTTTCTGGCTATTTGTCTATGAATATCAGGTCTCCCACATCTTTAAAAAAAGTTTTACTTGACCTTGCCACACTCTTGACCTATTACTTTTTTTTTGCATGTAAAAAACAGTTATTTATTTATTTTAACATTTATTTTTAAAGCTTTGAGTTCCAGATTCTATCTCTTCTTCCCTCCTCACCTACCCTTCCCCCCCCCCACTGGGAAGATAAGCAATTAAATATAGGTTGTACATGTGTAGTTACACAAAACATTTCCGTAGTAGTTATATTGTGAAGGACTAACTATATTGCTCTCCATTCTATCCCACCCCTTACTTATTTTATTATCTCCTTTGACCCTTTTCAAAAGTGTTTGCTTCTAATTACCCTCTCCCCAGTCAACCCTCCTTTCTATCATTATCCCTTTTATACCCTTCCCCTCTACTTTCCTGTAGGGTAAGATACCCAATTCAGTGTATATGTTACCCCTTCTTTAAGCCAAATTCAATGAGATTAAGGTTGTCCCATTCCCTTTCACCTTCTTGCTCTTTCCCCACATTGTAACTGTTTTCTCTTGCCTCTTTTGTATGAGATAAGTTATGCTAATCTATCTCTCTCTTTTTCTTTCTCCCAATAAATTCCTCTCTCACCTCTTAATTTTATTTTTTAGGTATCATCCCTTCATATTTAACTCATTTTGTGCCCTCTGCCTATGTATACATGTATATACATATGCACACAATCACACATATATTTACACACCCACCCACCCTTCTATACATACATACGTGTATGTATACACATATGTATGTATGTATACATATATATACATACATACACACATATATTCCCTTCAACTATATTCATACTGAGAAAAGTCTCATGAGTTACAATGATTGTTTTTCCATGTAGGAATGTAAAGAGTTCAACTTTAATAAGTTCTCTATGATTTCTTTTTCTTGTTTACCTTCTCATGCTTCTCTTGCTTCTTGTATTTGAAAGTCAAATTTTCTGTTCAGCTCTGGTTTTTTTCATCAAGAATACTTGAAAATCCTCTATTTCATTGAATGACCGTATTTTCCCCTGAAGAATTATACTCAGTTTTGCTGGGTAGGTGACTCTTGGTTTTAGTCCTAGCTCCTCTGACCTCTGGAATTTCATATTCCAAACCCTTCGATCCCTCAATATAGAAGCTGTTAAGTATTGTGTTATCCTGATCGTTTTCCCACAATACTCAAATTGTTTCTTCCTGACTGCTTGCAGTATTTTCTCCTTGACTTGGGAACTCCAGAATTTGGCTACAATATTCCTAGGAGTTTTCTTTTTGAGATCTTTCTTAAGAGGTGATCCGTGAATTCTTTCAATTTCTATTTTGCCCTGTGGTTCTAGAATATCGGGGCAATATTGCTTGATAATTTCTTGAAAGATGGTGTCTAGGTTCTTTTTTTTAATCATGGCTTTCAGGTAGTCCAATAGTTTTTAAATTATCTCTCCTGGATCTATTTTCCAGGTCAGTGGTTTTTCCAACGAGATATTTCACATTGCCTTCTATTTTTTCATTTATTTGGATCTGTTTTATAGTATCTTGATTTCTCATAAAGTCATTAGCTTCCAATTGCTCCAATCTAATTTTGAAGGAGTTATTCTCTTTAGTAAGTTTTTGAAAATCCTTTTCCATCTGGCAAATTTGGTTTTTTAAGGCATTCTTCTCCTCATTGACTTTTTAGGCCTCTTTTGCAATTTGAGTTAGTCTATTTTTTAAGAAGTTATTTTCTTCCATATTTTTTTGGTCTCCTTTAGCAGGCTATTTACTCACTTTTCATGATTTTCTTGCATGATTTCCATTTCTCTTCACAATTTTTCTTCCACTTCTCTTACTTGATTTTAAAAGTCCTTCTTGAGCTTCTCCATGTCCTGTAACCAGTTCATATTTTTCTTGAAAGCTTTTGATGTGGGAGTTCTGACTTTGTTGTCTTTCTCTCATTCCATGCTTTGATCCTTTTTGTCCTCAAAAAGGGATTCTATGGTTTGATTGTGCTTTCTCTGAGTGCTCATCTTGCCAGTCTATTACTTGACTTTTGAACTCTTTGCCATGGTAGAATTCTGCTTCTAGAGTGGAGAAAGCTTTGTCCCAAATTGCTGGGGTTTTCACAGCTGCCAGAGCAATTAGCAGGGTGCCCTCTCTCCAGCCCCCACAAGCTCCGGCACACTGGCCACACACCGCAGGACCAACATCCAAGACTGTGACCCAGATCTAAGCAGATCAAAGCAAGAGTTATTACTGTCTGAATGGTTGCTTAGTCCCCTTATGATCTGTAGGCCAGGAGCTCTGGAGGCAGCCATGCAGCAGCAGCTGCAACCATTGGGCCTCTTGCCACTTCTTGCCCCAGGGGCAGGGGCCGGACCATGCTCTTTGGTCACCCAGTTCCAACAGAGATCCCCACTAACCTTCTGCTTTCTCTTTGAGAAAGAGAAAAAGTAGTTCAATAGAAACACACTTACTTTCTATGGGTTGAGAAGTCTGGAAACTACTACAGCTACTGGTGATTCCCTTTCCTGAAGTTTGCTCTGGCCAGTCTGGGCTACTGGTCGGGGCCGCCCTGGGGCTGGAAATTCTCTCACACAGGATTGTGCTTGGGTGCAATAGACCTTTCCTGTCTGCCTGCCAGGCTGCCTTCAGTGGGAGATTTGTTTCTCTCTGTCACTTTGTGGGTTCTGTAGCTCTAAAATTTCTTTAGAGTAATTTTTTTTTTTCAGGTATTGGAAGTGGTTGGAGTGGGACCTCACGCCAAGTTCATGCTTTCCATCATCTTGGCTCCTTCCTCCTCTCTGGGTCTCAACCTATTACTTTCTCAATTTTTTCCATCACTGAAAAATTCCTGGAAGGGATCTTCCCCAATTGTTGCCTCAGTATCTTCACCCATAATTTCTCAATCTCTCCCAATATAGTTTGTGTTCACACCAGTCTACTGAAGTAGCTCTCTCCATGGTTACCAACAAAGTCAGGGATGGGGAAGGAGGTAAGAAAAAAAGGAAAAAAAAATTTAACTGTTTTGATAACTGGATAACTTTATTTTATATTTAAAAGGAATAGCAAGTGGTATATATTAGATTTGCAATTTCATGTACTATCACCTTTTCCTCCCTATTCTACTATGTCATGAAGATTTTTGCTTTATTTCCCAAGTTCAGAATAAAATTAATTAAATTTTTAAAAATTCAATGGCTTTTTCTCATCCTTCTTTCCACTTGATCTCACTAAAGTTTTTGGTAGCTTAGACCATCTCTCTTATCCCTTGGTTTCTTTAAAATTATCAACAGATATTTGGTTTTAAAGCTAACCAACCACTTCTCAAATGCACTTAATAACATAATATTGTATTACAAGATCACAGTGATGAGGGTTTGAATCTTATCCCACAACTAACCTATTAATTTCCATGAGAATGGGGACTATATCTGATCTAAGTTTTTTTTTAATCTCTCCTGGTATTAGTATTCTGCACACAGTAGGTACCTAATAAATGTGTGTTGAACTGAATTGAATTGAATTTTACAGTATATTCACCACCTGTAGGTTAACTGAGGTGCCAAAACTCTCATAGGAAACAATAATGAGAGAATAATGGGGTGCTAAATGGTAAGGCATTACTCATTGCAGGCAATAAGTGGAAAGAACATCGGACCTAGAGCCAGTAAGACTTAGTTCATATCCAGCCTCTGATGCTTACTAGCTGTGTGACCTTTAGCAAGTCACTTAAACACTCTTTGCCTCAGTTTCTTAAACTGCAAAATGGGATGATTATAATAACACCTACCTCCCAGGGTTATTGTGAGGATCAAATAAAGTAATATTTGTCAAGAGTTTAGAATAACGTCTGGAATATAATAGATGTTCTATAAATGCTGCTGCTGCTGCACTAAAGTGGATTGTCAGAAAGACTTCAAGGAGGAGCTGGGACCCAAGTTTGGCCTTGAAGGACGTCTAAGATTCCAGTGACCAGTAGTGAAAAGAAAGTATATTCCAGGCATATAAGACAGCCAGTACAAAGGAATGTAAATCAGAGATGGCATGTCAAGTTCAGGGAACAGCTGTTGGTCAGTTTCAGTGGATCGCAGAATACAGGAAAAGAAAAATTGTGAGTGAAATTTGGAATGTTAAGTGAGATCTAAGCTGTGGGGGACTATCAATGTCTTACTGAGCTATTTGTATTAGTCAGGAAAGAGCTGGAAATTTTTAAATGGAAGAAAGGCCACTATCAGGCCTGTGTTTTAGGAATGTTAATTTGGCCACCATGGGGAAGATAGACGAGAAAGAGTATAGAATCAAGGAGAGCAAATAGGAGGTCACTGCTGGAGACCAGTGGAGGGATGAGAAGATTAAGGGAAGAAAGAGCCAAAATCTCTGTGCCTGCAGTCTTTCAGGAAGTTCTTCCTCATTTCATACCTGAATCTCCATACATCTGCTGTTGTTAAGGTTATTCTCTGCGATTCTGTATGCAAAGAAGTTCCTGTCAGTTGGTTCACAATGATAATGACTTTTTGCCTCCTTTTACCTCCTTGCCATGAAAGTTTTAGAAGTCCCACAGCAGCAGAGAAGGCTGCCTGCCTGGGTAACAGAGATTGATAGCCTCAGTTGAATTCACCTAAAGGTTCTGTTCCCCTCCCACTCTTCTTATCCTAGGAGAGGAAGCAGCATGCAAGTATTATCCAGAACCAATTATCCTGGAATGGGTGCCTTCTGAGCAAACATGAACAATCTGGAGACCAAGCCATTCTCTAAGGTAAAGAGCAAGCTTCCTTGATTAGGCACCAGAAATATTTTCCGTGGATGTGTTGAAATATTTGGGGGTTAGAAAGGTGAACACTGGCTGAATATAGTGTATGAAAACAGCCTACTTTAGCTAAGTAAATTACTTTTGGAAGCAATTCAGTGTTGGCTCCAAGACTTGGTGTGCTGGCTCTGGAGCAGCGTTCGGGTGGGATCTTGCAACTTCTGCCAATGAGTTACCAATTGCCTTGCAAACCTATCAATCAACAGCAGATGTCAAAATGGGATGGAATGTCCTCATTCCTGTCAGCATGGTCAGAGGGATTGAGAAGTGGTAGAGGACTCTTGCCTGCTGCTGCAGCAGTAAACCTTGGCTAGAAAAGCCTCTGGCACACTGTCCTTGGGGTTGGGGAGTATTTACTCTCCTGTGTGGTTTTTTTTTCTGTTGTTTTTTCCTGAGGAGCACAAAGTACTTTACCATTCATTTATATGCCAAAGAAGTAGGAAACAGCTGTACTTCTGGAAAAAAACTGCAAGTTAGGCATTTGGGCCACTTAAGTATCATCTTTCCTAAAGGTCCAGCTTATCTTTCTATTCTTCCAGTCCTTGATTTTTCCAATGTATCTGCTCTTTTCCCAGAAAATATGCTTTCTCTCATTTCCAGATACATTCTTAATGTCAATTATTTTTTTGTTTGTTTTTTTGTGAAGGGGGGAAGGTTGGGCAATTGGAGTTAAATGACTTGCCCAAGATCACATGGCTAATTTTAAGTGTCTGAGGCTGGATTTGAACTCAGGTCTTCATGACTCCAGGGCCAGTGTTCTATTCACTGTGCCACCTAGCCGCCCCTCCAGATACATTCTTGCCTCAGATAGCTAGGAAAACTTTACAAGTCCATTCGTGGTTAAGTATACATAGCTAAGAATCTCCATAGAAATTGGAGGGATCAAGTCAATGAAACCTGGAAAACTTATCTCCACTGATCTTCCAAGGAGATTGTGGTTTCATTTGTCTTTGAAGCTGCATTCTGTAGAAGTCAGGACTTATTCTCAGCATAAAAGAATGTGTGAATTTGAGAAGCTGCATGGGAATGATATTCAGAGCTCTGGACATGAGGAAGATAGCCAGAGTTTCCCACAGAAGGCTCACTATCCAAGAAGACTCAGTGAGTTGATAAGGAAATTCCCTGGGGTAGGTGGGCAAGATGTTTTGCTAGGCAGGGTCCAGCCAGAATGCAAGCCACATAATTGAATATGAAAACACTTATCAGAAATATGGCAGAGGTTTCTGGAATAAAACCCTTCCACTGATATCCTTAGAAACATTTATTTGTCAAATTCATTTAAGAAGAGCTATATGACTCTGGGCAAGTCAATCCACCTTTCTGGGCTTCATTTTCCTTATCTAAAAAATGTAGATAATAATAGTATCAACGTGATCACATTGTTATGAGGATTAAATGATATACTATGTATGTAAAAGAGAAGCTAGGTGGCACAGTGAATAGAGGACTGGGCTTGGAGTCAGTAAGACATGAGTTCAAATCTGGCCTCAGATACTTGTTAGCTGTGTGATCCTGAGCAAGTCACTCAATCCTGTTTACCTCAGTTTCCTCATCTGTAAAATGAGCTCAAGAAGGAACATGGCAAACCACTCTAGTATCTTCTCCAAGAAAACTCCAAATGGGGTCAGGAAGAGTCAGACATGACTGAAAAGTGCTTGATAGACTTAAAGTGAAAAATAAATGTTAGTTATCATTCTTAATCTCAATTATGTTATACTTCAGACACTTAATGGATTATGACCTTGGGCAAGTCACACAACCTCTTTGAATCTCAATTTCCTCATCTACAAAATGAAGAAAGTAATAGCACCTCTTTCTGGTTTGTTCTCAAGGCACTTGATAGAAAGGGTTTTGCCAGCTTTAAAGAAATATATAAATGCTATAGCTATTATTGTTTGATTCCAGCTTTTGCACCAAGATAGAGAGATATGATGCCCTAGTCACAGAGCTTCAGGTAAGCAGGAGCATTGGGAATAGAGCTATTTTCACTATTAGGCAAATATGTGCATTTGTGCTTGATTTGACAAATAAATGCTTCTGAGGATATCAATGGAAGAGTTTTATTCCAGAAACCTCTGCCATATTTCTGATAAGTGTTTTCATATTCAATTATGTGGCTTGCATTCTGGCTAGACCCTGCCTAGCAAAGCATCTTGCCCATCTACCCCAGGGAATTTCCTGATCAACTCACCGGGTCTTCTTGGATAGTGAGCCTTCAGGGGGAAGCTCTGTTTACCATCCTAGAGAGCAAAGGTTCTTTAATTTGTTGGTGTCCTGGACCCCTTTGGCCATTGGACCCTTCTCAGAATAATATTTTCAAATGCATAAAATAAAATGCATAAAATTACAGAGAAAACCAATTATGCTGAAATACAAATAACATTTTTTTTAAAAAAGCTTATAAACCCCAGGTCAAGAGCTCCTGTCATAGAGGGTATAAACGTATCTTTTAGTTCTTCCTGGAAGATGAATTAGTCTCATAAAGGATATCTCCAACATGAATTAGTTGGCTTGGACTCTTCAGAGGAGAGAATATTGTGGAAGAAGCCAGAACTTCTTATTGGCTTATATATAAGAGAAAAATGACTTCTTCTTTTTCCAATTTTTATCCAGAGAGATACCAGGAGTGAATCAGGTACAAGGACTGCCTCCCCCTCCCCCCACTATCCAAGTCCTCATATCCATTTAAAAATAATTAATGACTGTCAAAGGAGTAGCTAAGAGGGATAGTGGATAGAGTACCCAGCCTCATGTCTGAAAGACTCATCTTCTGAAGTTCAAATCTGGCCTCAGACATTTGTCATTGTTCATCTTTCCTCTTCTAAAAGAACCAACAATATCATGATATTGTGTTAAAATAATAAGATAAAATAGTGGATGATGGGTGATGTCTTGACTTTACACGAGTTGGACTTTACATGAGGCAGAGTTGCAAAAAGTCATCAGTTACGTTCTTTCTTGCAGTCATTGAAGTCCAGTGGCAAGACAAACCCTATTAGCTGTGTGACTGTGGATAAGTCACTTAACTCTAGTTGCTCTAGTTCCTCATCTGTAAAATGAGTCAGAGAAGGAAATGACAAACCACTCCAGTATTTTTTTCCAAGAATACTCCACATAAGATCACAAAGAGTTGTACACAACTGGAAAGTGACTGAACAATTACCTAAAGAAGTATGTGGTGAAGGGAATAAGGGCCTATGTGCCAAGCACTTTACAAATATTAACTCACTTAATTCTCACAACAGGCCTGTGAAATAGATACTATTGTTACACCCATTTTACAATTGAGGACTCTGAAGCAGACAGAGGTTAAATACCTTATCCAAGGTCACAAGGTATTATGCGACTAGGGCAGGATTTGATTCCAGATCCAGTGTGCCACCTAGCTGTCATGGCTAAGTGTTATGGGAATCTGAAGATCTTCCCTGCCCCTAGGCCCTTTGCTAAAGTGGCTACGTGACTCTGAGAACCTTCCCTGATTTGAAAGTATACTCTGCCCCTTAATAGGCTGAATGTGGTCACATGGAGCCTGTGGCGGGAGGCTTGTTTTTCGGGAATGCCCACGCCTTGTAGCTTTGTGATTGGGCAGTGGGTCAAGAGGGCTGTGACATTCTCCAAGACAAGAGAAGACTATATATACCCCGATGTGAGGTTTTGATTTGGGGCTCACTTTGGGAAGAGTTGTGTTATTTGGCCAGATGAGACTCTGGGAAGCCGTTGAGCCCCCCGGCTGTGAAAAACCTAGATGTTGGTGCTTCCCTCTCTGGTAACTGAGTAGGTAACTGATGTAATGGTCAGAGGGTTGGAAGCCGTCTGTCTGCTGATCTGTTTCTTTATCTGCTTGTGATTTGTGTTTGTATTCTCTGAAGTTCAGGGTGCTGACTTTTTCCCCTGAACTAGGTAAATGATACATGTTTGATTGATTAAAGTAAGATTGTTAATGCTTTTTGAGTTGCTTTCCTTTAGAAAAGCAGATCTAAGAACCTGTGCTAGCAGCCACCCTGGGTATGCTAGGGTGCTTGCTAATACACTAAGGCAAACATGTTCTTATCCCCATGGCCTAAAAGCCAGTGAAAAATGTTGTTCCTGAACCTTAGCTTCTTAGTTAAAAGGGGGAGGGCTGGGAATTTTTTTTTCTTTTTGGAGGGAGGAAGGTAGGGAAATTGAGGTTAAGTGACTTGCCCAACGTCACATGGGTAGTTTTGTGTTAAGTGTCTGAGGCTGGATTTGAACTCAGGTCCTCCTGATTCTAGGGCCTGTGCTCTATTCACTGTGCCACCTAGCCATCCCAAGGTGTGGACATTTTTAAAGAAGCACAGTATTGAAATATAGCTTTATAACCAGAGGAGATTAATTGGACAGTGCCAGTTTCAGGAGACTATCTTACAGGCCACCCTAAGTTTAAGAGTATGGAAATTCTGCCTTCAATTAAATAATGAAGAATTTCTTGGGTAGTGTGACTTCTCATGCGAGGAGAAACTCATACATTTGGCCCTGGTTTTACAGGGAGTGGTAGCAAAGGATTCAATCACCATATGGAAGAGCAAGGGACTGAGACTTTCCATTATGCTATTTTTGTAAGTTATTCATATGGTATAAGTCATATGGGAAGGGGAGTTACCTGTCTTGCTAGCAGCTCAAGTTTATTTCTCTTGGGCAAAGCGAGTGGGGGAGAGATTCCTTAGGGGTTCTCTGTGTGGAGGAAGAGAAAATCATTAGAATGTGGGATGCTGCTTATTTAGCATTTTCAAGTTCAATTTGCTTCTGAGGGGAATCCAAACTTCATCATGGCACTGATTCTCATTTGGAAGATTTCAGGACATTGATGGACAATTGGGGGAGCCCACAGAAGAAATATAATTCTATTGGTGATTAGTGCAATGTCATCCAGCTCTTTACATGTTTTTTTTTTCATTTGTTTGAAGACTCCTTGTGAATCCTTTGCATTTTCCAAATTTTCCAACTTGGAATAAAAGTTGCTCTGTACTCATTAAATGCATTTGTTCTCTCTAGAAGTTGCACAGAACCTGGTGAAGGCCTTTGCCTTGTGGAGGCTATAGTCTTATATTTCCTAGGATAAACTCTAGGTAGGGTCAGTAAGAAAGGAGACACTAATGTGGAAGGCAGGCTGCGAGGTCTGTCTGTCTCTCTCATTCTGAACTCTTTTATTTTCATGCATTTATACAAGTCATTCTCTATATGTTCCTGGAATATATTTCCCACAAATCTCTGTTGAAATCTTTTTAGATGATGATATCATGAAATATTCCCTGAATCCCAATCCCTAGATAGAAATGACCTCATTTTTCATGATTCTCTTATCCCTCTCTGTTGAACTTCCTATACTATATTCCCTTTGATCGTTCAATCTTATATCACAGATAGATGCATCATCCTACTACTATACTGTCAATGCTTTCCTATTTGTTCTAGTCTTTTCCTTCGTGACTAAAAAAGAAAATAGATTAAGCATATGATAAGATTGAAGAATAACCAGTGGATACCTCATATGCTATGCTGGCAGCCTGATAATGTCAAAATATATAAAGAAGTCCTTTAATATATTAATGAATTTATGGGAGAATGTGG
Organism: Pseudochirops corinnae; assembly: GCA_028646515.1. Lineage (NCBI taxonomy): Eukaryota > Metazoa > Chordata > Mammalia > Diprotodontia > Pseudocheiridae > Pseudochirops > Pseudochirops corinnae. The sequence continues at coordinate 119,725,355 of CM053588.1, read as the reverse complement.
ACACATGTTTCACAATATGAGTGAATGTGAATGGGTTGCAATCTGCACTATTGGAAGGAATACTCACATTAATGAGATCATAGACTCACTGGAATTTTGGAACATGCCCAGTGCCTACCATAGCACCTGTTCATTGTAGATACTTGATAAATTTGTATTAAATTGAGTGGGTCCCAGGTGAATCTGGACAGAGTTTCTAGATTCAATTACTCCAGTTCACTGTGAATCATAAAGTCAGCTCCATGATTGCAGGAGTCTAGAAGTCCAGTTTCTCTCTTTTCTTGTCATTGTGCAGACAGATGATAGCAAATTGAATGGACCAAACTAATTTGTCACATCTGACTCCACTAAGTGAGTACAGATGGGATTATTTACTAATAGCAAACTGAAATCTAGCATAGAGCAACTAACATCAATTTTTCCTTGTCATTCTTCCAACTAGAATTTTCCATAGTTAATATTGAGTCAGGGGCTAGGCCTAAATTCACAATCTTTTCTGCACTCTTTAATCACACAGTTTTTAACACCAAGATATTTGTTTAGGAGCTAACTACAGAAGAAGCCAATTTAAAGCATGGATTCAAAGTTTCTGTTGTTTTGGCTGTTACAGTTAATTTGGCTTCTGTTTCTACCTCTGGGGCTGCTGCTCCTGGATTATTATTTGTTCTTTGCTCTGTGGTCCTCTAAGGCAGGTTCTTCCAACCACCTTGGGACGCTCTGGGGAAATTACAGCTTCCTCTATTGCGGTTAATAAGCCAGAGAAGTTGTTTCTTGCCAGAAACCAGAGGAGAGGGATATAATAGGAGAAGAGAAAGTATGAATTTCTGATTTCCTAAGCTACAAGAATATTTCTGTCTTATACTTAGTGAATCTTTTTTCTCTTCTTAATAACATTTTATTTTTTCCCAATTACATGTCAATACAATTTTTAGCATTCATTTTTACAAGATTTTGAGCTCCAAATTTTTCTCCCTCTTTCCCTCCCCTCCCTTCTTCCTCAAATGGTAGACAATTTGATATAGCTTATATATGTGTTATCATGTAAAACATATTTCCATATTAGTCACAGCTGTAAAAGAAGAAACAGATCAAAAGAAAAAAACATAAAAAAGAATAAAGGAAGTGAAAAAAGTATGTTTTGATCTGTATTCAGAATCAATCAGTTCTTTATTTGGATGTGGAAATCATTTTTTGTCATAAATCCTTCAAAATTGTCTTAGATCATTATATTGCTGAGAATACCTATGTAATTCACAGTTGATCAATATACAGTATTGCTATTATGGTCTGTATTGCTATTGTTTATAATGTTCTCCTTGTTCTTCTCATTTCACTTTGCATCAGTTCATATAAGCCTTTCCAGGTTTTTCTGAGAGTTTCCTGCTCATCATTTCTTATTGTACAGTAGTATTCCATCACAATTATGTAGTACAACTTGTTCAGCCATTCTCCAAGTGATTGGTATCCCCTCAATATTCAATTCTTTGCCAAAACAAAAAGAGTGACTATAAATATATTTGTTCATTTAGATACTTTTACCTTTTTTATGATCTCTTTTGGGATACAGACCTACTAGTGGTATTGCTGGATCAAAGGGTATGCATAGTTGGATTGCCCTTTGGGCATAGTAGCAAATTGCTCTGCAGAATGGTTGGATCAATTCACAGTTCCACCAACAGTGCATTCGTGTCTCAATTTTTCCACATCCCCTCCAACATTTATCATTTTCCTTTTCTGTCATATTAGCCAATCTAATGAATGTTGGATGGTAGCTCAGAACTGTTCTAATTTGCATTTCTCTAATCAATAGTGATTTAGAGCATTTTTGGTATGACTATAGATGGCTTTGATTACTTTGGAAACTACCTGTTCATATCCTCTGACCATTTATCAGTTGCGGAATGAGTCTTATTTTTAGAAATTTGACTCAATTCTCTGTATAATTGAGAAAGGAGGACTTTTTCAGAGATACTTTCTGTAAAAGTTGTTTCCCAGCTTTCTGCTTTCCTTCTAATCTTGGTTACATTGGTTTTTAATTTAATATAACCAAAATAATCTACTTTACATTTAATATTGCTCTCTATCTCTTGTTTGGTCATGAATGCTTCCCTTCTGATCTTCACATCTGTGGAAATTTGACAGGTAGATAATTCCTTCCTCTTCTCATTTGCCCATGGTATCATTCTTTCTGTCTTAATCATGAATACATTTTGACCTTATATTGGTATATAGTGTGAGATGTTGGTCTGTGCCTAGTTTGTGCCCTATTGTTTTCTAGTTTCCTCAGCCTGGAACTCACTTAATTTCTCCTTTAAGAATTTGGATGTTATACCACTTGATGCCTATATATATGTTTAGTACTGATGTTGCTTCATTGTCTATGGTACCTTTTAGTAAGAAGCAGTTTCCTTCCTTATCTCTTTTAAATAGGTCTATTTTTATTTTTGCTTTGTCTGAGATCAGGATTGCTATTCTTAATTTTCCCCCACTTTGGCTAAAGTATAATGGAATCTACTCCAGTCCCTTACCTTTACTCTGTGTGTATCTGCTTCAAATGTGTTTCTTATAAACAATATATTGTAGAATTTTGGTTTTTGATTCACTCCGCTGTCTGCTTCAGTTTTATAGGAGAGTTTATCCCACCAACATTTACAGTTAAGATTACTGTGTATTTCCCTCCATCCTAGTTTTTCCTCCTTTTTGTGCTCTCTCTCCTTTTATCCTTTCCCTCCTCAACAGTGCTTTGATCCAATCTATAGCCTTTCTCAGTCTACCTTATTTTCTATCAGTCCCCCCTTCCCTTTACTTAAATTTCCTCCCCTCCTACTTTCTTGACATGTAAAATAAATTTCTATAGTCAACTGATTGTGTATATTATTCCCTCTTTGAGCCAATATCGATGAGAATAAGGTTCAAGTAATGCCCATCAACCATCTTCCTATCTTTCCCTTCATTGTAATAAGTTTTTACCCACCTCTTCATGTAAAGTAATTTATCCCATTCTACCTCTCCCTTTCTTCTGTACATATTGTACTCCTATTTCTCATTCCTTAATTATTTTTAATGTCAGTTCCTCAATTTCACCTTATACCAATAACCTATGTCTATGTATATTTTAGCTATACTATTAGTGGTATCATTTTAAAAAAATTACAAGTGTCATCTTCCCATGTAGGGATGTAAACAATTCAACTCCATTGAATCTCTTATGTTTTCTTTTCTCTATTTACCTTTATAGATTTCTCTTGGATTTTGATATTAGAGATTAAATTTTGTTCAGTTCTGGTCTTCTCCTTATGAAAGCTTGAACTTCTTCTTTTTCACTGAATGTCCATTTTCCCTCTTGAAGTATTGTGCTCATTTTCACTGGGTAGCTGATTATTGGTCATAGTCCTAGCTCCTTTGCCTTCCAGAATATCATGTTCTATGACCTCTGATCCTTTAATGTTGCAGCTGCTAAGTTTAATGTTTATGGCTCCCTGATATTTAATTGTTTTTTCTGGCCACTTGCAATAATTTTTCCTTGATGTAATAGTCCTGTAATTTGACTTGGAGTTTTAATTTTGGAATCTCTTTCCAGAGGTGATTGGCAGATTCTTTCAAAACCTATTTTGCCCTCATGTTCCAAAATATCATGGCAGTTTCCCTTGATAATTTCTTGAAAGTCATTCTCCAGGTCTTCCTTTTGAAAGCCGTAAATGCCTTTCACGAAGTAAATGATTCTGAGATTGTCTCTCCTGGATCTATTTTCTAGGTTAGTTATTTTTCCAATCAGATGTTTTACATTTTCTTCTAATTTTTTCCATTCTTTTGAATTTGTTTAATTGATTCTTGATATTTCATAGAGTCATTAGCTTCTGCTTGCCCCAATCTAACTTTTAAAGTGTCGTTTTCCTCAATTAGTTTTTGTGCTTCCTCTTTTATTTGGCCAATTGTACTTTTTAAGGAGTTGTTTTCTTTAGTGGGTTTTTGTAACTCCTTTTCCATTTAGTCGCTTCTACTTTTTAAACACTTGTTTTCTTTTTGCAAGCTGTTGACTCTTTTTTCATATTTCTTTTCCATTGCTCCTATTTCTTTTCCCAATTTTTCTTCTACCTTTCTCATATGGTTTTAAGCTCCTTTTTGAGCTCTTCCATGACTTCTTTCTGGGCTTGAGACCACTTCCCATTATTCTTTGGGATTTTTCCCAACTTTTTTTTTGTTGTTGTTTTTTGCTCATACTTTTTGTCTTTCTACTTTTTTTTGAAATTTGAGCTCTGCTCTTGGATAGAAGGTGGCACTGCCTCAATCTTCTTGTGCAAGAGACTGTGGCCCTGGATATCTGCCTAATGTTGCACTGATATTTCCTTGAGACCCACAGGAAGCTCTTGTGTCTGGTACAGTGCTGAGGGGCTGGGATTGAGGTAGCTGACGTTGTTGGAAGCTCTAGGGGTCTGGCAGCTTATCTGGTGCTAAGCCAGAGTGCTAGTGCTGGTGTTTGGTGTGTGTTGAGGCTGGTGGGGGTATTTCTTCATTTCCCTGTGGCTAAACTGTAGCAAGTAGAGGTCTGGCTTCTGAAGACTGTCTGTTTGCCCAGAGCTAAGCTGAACTATGTGGCAGTTCTCAGAGCTGGAGTCTGCTATTCCCCTGGCTATCCTGAGGCACATGGAAGGGTCCTGGTGTTGGTGTTTGCCTGCTCCACTACAGTGGGGCTCAGGATCTCCTACTGACTTTAATACTTAGTTGATCTTAACTGAATTCTCAGGTAGTGAAATGGCATGACAGCAATAAATATTTCATATATTTATATATATATACATATATATGTATACATGTATAATACATACATGCATATACGCCAGTTGAAATCTGTTCCTATTTATTAACTTTTAAAACATTTGATATGAATGTGAATATTACAAATTAAAATGTTCATTTATCATCCTTATCAGATCATGTGATCATAAAACCATAAAATTTCAATGGTATAAAGAATTTCAGATATCATATAATGTCTCATCTACCTGAAGCATGACTCATTTCTTGAGCAGGTGTCCATACAGCTTCAGCTTGAAGTCCTTTACTCATCAACTCCCATGGATTTAATTACCTTCTCTAAGCTGTTGATTCCCAAATCTATATATCTAGCCCTAATCTCTCAGCTGACCTCCCATCTCACATCTCCAACTGCCTTTCAAACAACTTGAACTGGATATTCAGTAGACATTCTCAAAATTGAATTCATTATTTTTCCCTCTAAATGCTCCCTGCCTCCAAACTTCTCTGTTATTGCTGAGGGCGATGCCATCCTTCCAGTTTCTTAGGCACACTACCTAGATATCATCTTTACCGCTTCACTATCTCTCAACACCCCCATCTCCATAAAGAATTGATTGTCAAGGGCTATTGATTTCACCTTTGCAATATCTCTCAAATATGCTCCCTTGTCTCCTCTAATATGGGTACTACCCTGGTACAGACCCTCATTACTTTATATTTGGATTATTTCAATAACCTTCTGTAGGTTTCTACCTGCCTCAAATCTCTGCCCATTCCAATCCATTATCCTTTCAGACACAAAGTGATTTTCTTAAAGCACAACTTCACATCCCTACTCAATAAACTTCAATGGCTTTCTATCACTTACAGCAGTGGTTCTCAACCTTCCTAATGCCGCAACCCTTTAATACTCATATGTAGGCATATCTGCATGTGGGTGGACTCGCCTGGAGATGGATAGAGGAGCTGTGTCTCCGTTCCTAAGACCATTGGAAATGTGTGTTTTCTGATGGTCTTAGGTGACCCCTGTGAAAAGGTCATTTGACCCCCAAAGGGGTCACAACCCACAGGTTGAGAACCGCTGACTTGCAGGCTCAATTTCAAAATTCTGTTTGGTATTCAAAGCCTTTCTAACTTTTGACCACCCCCTACTTTTTCAATCTTTTTAAGCTTTACTCTCTGCCATATACTCTTCAATCCAGTGACCCTGCCCATCTACCTTTTCTATGAAGAAAACTTTCCGTCTCTTGGCTCTGGGCATTTTCTCTGATTATCTCCCTTGCTTAATTGTCTCTCCCTTTCTTTGCCTACTGGCTTCCTTCAAGTACCAACTAAAATCTCATTTTCTATGGGAAAATTTTCCTAATCTCTCCTGATTCCAGTGCCTTCCCTCTCTTGATTATTTCCTGTTTTTTCCTACATATGATTTGTAGATGTTTGTTCACTTATTATCTTCCCCATGTGGGCTTCTTGATGGTAGGACTGTCTTTTACTTCTTTTTGTGTCCCCAGCACTTAGCACAGTGTCTGACAGAGTAAACACTTTGTAAATATTTATTTAATTGACTGACTGATTCCACTGCTATGGAATTCCCTATACCACAAGGCCATTCTACTCTAAGCATTAGGGAGCGTCTTTAATTTATTGAAATATGAAATAATGGAATCAGCATTGGAAGGGACCTTAGAAATCATTTAGGATGAGCAAAAATTCCATTTTCTTTTATTTTGAGTAAGCTATGGGACTCCTGCTAGTCAACTTGACATACATAATCAATGGTTGAGAGCATGAGTATGTAAGGATGAGGTTAGTGGTAGCCGTTAATTTTCTTTAAAAAGTCAAACCAAGTCAACAAATATTGATAAGGTGTCTGCTATATGCTATATCCTGTGATAAGTGCTGAGGATACAAAGTAAGGCAAAAACAATCAAACAAGTCTAAGAAACCAAAGCCCTTCCCTGATCTCAGAGACTTCATAGTCTAATGAAGGAAACATACCAACAAGAAAATCTTTCGGAAAATAGAATTTTAGTTGAGACTTGAAGGAATCCAGGAAAGCCAAAAGATAGGAGTAGGGAGAAATATGATTACAAGTAGGAGAGACACCCAGGGAAAATACTTGAAGTCAGAAGACAGACTATTTTTTGCAAGTAATAAGAAAACCAGGTACTATCACTGGATTATAAACTATGTGGAAGAGAATAAAGTATAAAAAGAAAGTCAGGATGACAGAGAATATATCTAGAAATAAAGGTGATGTAGAATCAAGAGATGTTAATAAAATTTTTGAAAAATAGAAGCCTGGAGGGCAGAGTCAAGATGGCAGAACAAAGGGAGAGCTCTAGTAAATTAGCCTACAAACAAGGTAAAAATAAGGCCTCAAAAGTGAATTCTAGAGTGGCAGAACCAGCAAAAGGAGGTGAGTGAAAAAATTTACTGGTCAAAAAAAAATCCTTGTAAAGTCAGCAGGAAAGGTCTGTCTTACTGGGGTGAGGGTGAAGCATACTTCAATGTAGGCTGCACAAGTACAGGCCCTTGCAAGCCAGCAGCAGGCCTTGGAGGTGACTGAATATGTGGCAGCAGAGGTTTCTGGAGCAGAACCAGGAGACTATTGCATGCAGTAATAGCAGTATTGTACCATGATCAACTGTGAATGACATAGCTATTCTCAGCAATACAGTGATCTAAGACAATTCCTAAGGACTCACTTACGATTTTTAAAAAAATGCTTACATGCCCAGAGAAAGAACTGATTGAATCTGAATGCAAATTGAAGTATACTTTTTAAAAGCTTTTTTCTTTTTCTTTTGGTCTGTTTTCTTTTGTAACATGGCTAATATGGAAATATGTTTTGCATGACTGCACGTTAGAATAGATGTATTGCTTGCCTTCTCAAGGAGGGTAGATGGGAGGGAGGGAAAGAGGGAATGAATTTGGAACTCACAATTTTAAAGAATGCTAAAAATTTTTATATGAAATTGGAAAAAGTAAAAAATATTAAAAAATAGAAGCCTGCTATACTGATTATTTTTATTTTATGTTTTATGTCACACCTTTTGAATCTCAATATAAATTGGATAATAGTGCTATTTACACAGTGCCTCAGTATAACTTAAATATTACTTAGGTGTAGCAAAATGAAATTCCGTAGATCAGGTTTAATTATTGGGAGGCTGTGGGTTATTTGTATACATAAACATTATAGCACAATGTAGTAGCAGAATGTCACAGACCTGTTCAGGATATTTCCTGCTCATTCTCTCTTCCGAAGAAGAAGAAGGGATGTCAGAAACAGCACTAGCAAGGTTCCCCTGAGGAGTCAATGAGTTGTCATTTTTCTTCTTGTGGAGAATGGTATGAATACATTTTCTCTCTTTTGAATAGGTATAATAGTATCTTTCCTGATCTTCCTCTGTTTTTGGTGCTTTCCTTAGACTCCTCGATATTTCATTGTATTTACTTTATATGTGACTTATACTTCCCCTTTAACAGAGTGTAAGCTTTTTGAGAGAAAGACCCTTTTGTTTTTGTAATCTCTGTATACCTAGAAAAATGCTTTCTGAATAATAACCAATCAAGAAGCATTTATTAATCACTGTATTCCAGGTATTGCTCCAAGTAACAAGATAAAGAGAAAGGGAAAAACAGTCCCTATTGTCAAGGAGTTCACAGTTAGTAATTCTAACTTTGCCATCACCTCCCATTTACTCAGTATATATCTTTTCTATAGCTAGTTACTTATATGCTGTCTTCCCCACAAATTCCCCAAAGTCAGGATATTGAAAAGAGAGAGAAAAGCTAAACCAGCCAATACTTATTGAGACCCTACTCTATACTCAGAACCACTGGGCATTGAAAAGGAAGTTGAGAGCAGAGGGATTTTACTGTTTTTAATTGATGGATGGACACATATACACACATACCCTCGACCCCAGGGGTTCCTAACCTGAGGTATGTGAACTTAGTTTTAAAAATATCTTCTGTATTTTGATAATTGTATTTCAATATGATCATTTTTGTTGTAATCCTATAGATTTTATTTTATGGATATGAAAAACATTATTCTGGGGAGGGGTCCATAGACTTCATTAGACTGCCAAAGAGTACATCTCTGTCTCTCTGTTTCTCTGTCTCTCTCTCTCTTTCACACACACACACACACACACACACACACACACACACACACACTTAAGAATTCTTGCTCTAGAATGAGGTCAGAATGTCTAGTAACATTATATGATGCAGGATGATGCATCCAGGGGTCAGTGATAATCAGTTGCCCTGAAATTTATGATCCTAGAAGAACAGGTATATTGGCAAATAAACTGATGCTCTGGTGACTACACGTGAAAGCTTGTTTCAGTAAAATAATTGTCTTTCACTTTTTGCATCTTAGACGCATGTGGGTTAAATTGTTACAAGTCTATTTTCATTTTGGTGGATTCCTCCCCCACAACACACATACCTTTTTCCTGTGTTTAGACCATACTTGTAGCTCAAAAATATGCTATTTCTACCAGAATTTCTTTCCTGAACGGCACAGCTGGGTTTCATTGCACCTCAAATTTTATGCCGTTACTATGTTACATTGCTTATTATTGACTCATGATCATGTGATTAAGTATTCACATTTGTCACAACACTAAGTATGATTTAAGCAAGAACAGAAGCAAAATGGATACATCAATAGACTATTGGTATACAGTAGTACTTTTGGAAGCTTGCAAGTGACTCCCAGTTTTAGGGGGTTCATACCCACTCGTGTTAAGGATGTTAAGGGTGATATAAGTGGTGCAGTGGACAATTTAAGGCAATGTAAAATGCTAAAGGCATTTTTACAACTACCTTCAACTAGATGGTACAGTAGATAGAATGCCAGGCCTAAAGTTAGGAAGATTCATCTTCCTGCGTTCAAATCTGGCCTGAGACACTTATTATCTCTGTGACCCTAGGTAAGTACCTTAGCCCTGTTTGCCTTAGTTTCTCATCTGTAAAAATTATGTAAAAAAGGAAATGGCAAACCACTCTAGTATTCTTGCCAAGAAAACCAAAATGGGGTCACAAAGAGTCAGACATGACTGAAATGTTTGAACAACAAAATACTACTTTAGTGATAGAAAGCAGTAGAAGCACTGACTATAATTCAACTGTATCAGTAGAAAGTTGCAAGATCCTTTGAGAGAGAAAGATTGTAGAGAGTGTCTGGGACCTGATACCTAGTCCATCAACTTAGGATGAGGTGGTACTAAAAATTGTCAGAGCCCTCCTGAATAAAGGATTGTTTGAAGGTAGAGTGATCTACCTCTTTGTGGCAAGATAAATGACAATTTGAGTTTGAGATCAGACTATCTTCATATCAATACACCGAATTCAGTACCCAAAGGTAAACTTCTCAGGTGTCTATCAATAGACCCTGGAGAGGAACGCTTTGAGTCCTGGGTAGGATATAATGTTGTTGTTTGTTATTTGTCTTTCATTTTCAAAGAGAACCAATGATATCACAGGGTGATGTCTTGACTCATGTGTGAATTGGATTTAAGTGAGGCAGAGTTGTAGAAAGTAATCAGCCTCATGCTCTCTTCCAGTTGCAAGACAAAAGTCAAGATGACTGGTGATAACTTGGATGCAGTGGAGGACCTTGGCGTCTTCAATGTCTGACCAAACTCTAAGTGCTCTACAATGTCTGCTTTAGCTGCCTTAATGACTGTTGGAACACATTGTTCTCATTCACCCATTTTGCTTGAGGAGGTCTTCACATTCTTGGAGTAGACATTCCCCTAATTCACTGATGGATTTGCACCCATGGACTACCCTTAATCTGATGTAGCCAATCTGCCGAGATGGCATTACTGGGGTGTGGCCACTGAGCATGCTACAGCTTCTTAGAGCCCCAGGTGAGAGTGGAGTGCCAGATGGTGGATGAGCAGCCCTGAAAAAGGCTTGGCAAACACTCACACCAGAAGTGCAAGTCCTCTTTGAATATACCATATACCCCCATATGACATGATACAGAAGACCTGAAGCAATGACTAGGGCTTGATATTGAGAAATGAAGAAAGCTAATGCAGACCCTCAGGAAACAAGAATTCAATCTCACTCTGAAATCACAGGGCCCCAAGGACTCAGTAATGCAATGCTTGCAAAGACTAGAGAGTCATTTTAGGAGAGCAGTGACCACTGAGGAAGCCTATAGCTAATTTGTCACTACCCACCAGCATGAAGGAGAGAGGCTCTGAAATCCTAGTAACCTAGTACTGCTGCATGTGACCAGATCCCTCCTGAGACTGACAGTCAAAGTGTTGAGAGGCTCTGCCCACACCAAAAACTGTTGGGGTTTCATGATGTACTCAAAGAATTCAGAGGCAGACAAACTCTAATCCAAGTATAGACATTTATTGAGATTGACGCCTCTCATGAAGCAGGCTAAATTCCAAGAGGAACCAACAACTTCAGAGAGAGCAAGATGGATTTTTATAGGGTAAAGATGCTGATTACACAATCAAAATTTATATAGAATATAGGAATATGATTGATATTAAAAAGGCATGAGGAGTTTGTTAAGAGATTAGGTAATGAAGGAGGGATCCCATCTATAGTTTGGTGGTTAAACATTCTGGTCATGCTGCTCTCTAATTGGCTAGCTATTGTGGTCCTGTCTGGTCAAGATAGATAGGTATTGTGGTCATGTCTTGGGCTAGATGGATGATATGATTGTGGTTGGGTACTAGAACATACCTATTTCTGTGGGAATGGGTCTGGGGCTGGGATCTCATCATATGGACATGTCTCCTATTTCTGTGGGTACTAAGAGTTCATGGATGCCCCTGTTGTTCCTAACAACAGGTGCATCCATAATGTGTATCATGTCATATGGGGGTATATGGTATATTCAAAGAGGACTTGCACTTCTGGTGTGAGTGTTTGCCAAGCCTTTTTCAGGGCTGCTCATCCATATATCACTGTTCCAGTAAACAGTGGATATATGAAGTTAGGGGTGTGTGAGGTAGATACAGTGGGGCCTATAATGAAATGAGAATATCGGGGCTTGGGGCAGCTTTATTAAGATTCTATCAAAAGGCAGTGAAGGCAAAAGAAGAGAATGTTGTTAGATTGTTGTCAGTGAGAGGTACTATGCCATAGGGATCTCAGACTACACTTAGTCTTAAAGGTGATGGAAGGTGAATCAGATACATCTAATTGCTATGGAGAGTGAGAATAAGAAAAAGATATAAAACAAAAAGGAAGAGGTCTGCAGCAAAGAAAGCTAACTCCTATTGGCTCTCAAGCAATGGCCACAGAAATATAGCAGAGAGTTGCCCTGGATCACCTGAAATCCATTTTGAGTGAGAAGGAAGTCCACCGTAGGATGCATAGTGGACAGTCAAATCTTTTAGAAGAGACTCAGGATGGGTAATTGTAATGTTAATGGAATAGGAAGATCCTCCCGGTCCATTCATAGGCCTATGTGATCACATGTCCCCTTTTCCCTTGGAACAGGAGACATGTTCCCAGGTCTAAAGGTACACAGGTATTTCAGTCATGGATATCTTGCTGCTTTCACAGCTGTGAGACGTTGTGAGTCACATAGAACTCATTGCGGGAAGAACTTGCCTAAGGAGGAGCTTGCTTAGTGGAAGACTTTCTTACAAGGAGGCTTGCTTGTAGGAAGGCTTTCACACCTTTTGGTACTAAGCTAATTAGGCACTGAGTTATGAGGGTTGTGGTGCCATCTGGTTCTGAGCCTATTAGCTGAAGGCTGTATATACTGGGAGGTTGGTATTTGACTTTGGGGGCTCACTCATGAGAAGGACCTTTCGATTCCCTGGATGGAACTCTGAGTAGCTGTTTGTTAAGAGCCTCTCCCCCTACCTACTGCTCAGATGTTGTGCTCTCCTGGTCTGGTGGTATACGCAGGTGGTTGTATTTCTTTGTTCAGACCGTTGGAACCCTGTCTGTTGAATTCTTTCTTGGATACTCACTTCTTTCTACTTATCTGTAATTAAAGTAAGATTGTTGACCCGTTTAAAATTATCTTTCCTTTAGAAAAGCAGATCAAAGAATCTGTGCTAGCAGGCCATCCTGGGTTTGCTAGGCTGCTTGCTACTGCAGTAATGTAAGCAGGACAAGGGAGCATGAGAGCAGTAGCCATTTAGCATGAGATCGATGGTGATGATAGTAGATCTAGGGCACCAGTAGAGTGCAGCTAAAGAGGCAAAGCTACTTTCTGTTTTAAATTTCAGTCTGTTGGTAAACATTTATTAAGTGGCTCCTATGTGCCAGGCACTGTGCAAAGGCAAAAAGTTCTTGCTCTCAAGGAGCTCACAGTAATGTGGGGGACAACATGTAAGCTACTATGTGCAACCAAGATATATTCAAGACAAATTGAAGATGGTCAATAGAGGGAACTAGAATTAACAGGTATGGGGAAAGGCTTCCTGTAGAAGATGGAATTTTAGTTGGAAATTGAATGAAGACAGGAGGTAGATATGCGGAGGGGTGCCTTCCAGGAATGAAGGACAGCCAATGAAAATACCTACTGTGAGAAGATGGAGTTTCTCGTTCCAGGAACAGGAAGGAGGCCAGAGTTGTTGGATCACAGTGTACAAGATAGGGGAGGAGAGAGCAAGGGGTAAGAAGACTGGAAGGGGGGTCACCTTCTCCTGGGTTCTTAACTGAGTTGTGTTATCTTGCTTTTTAACAAAAGTGTTTTGATCATTCTATTTCAATATAGTTGGTTTCTTTTTAGAATGCTATGCCTTAAACATTTAAAGACATTATTCAGAAAAGAGGTCCATGGGCTTTGTCCGACTGCCCACAGGAGTCCATAACCCACAAAAGGTTAAGAGCTACTGTCCTATCAAAAAATAACCTCCTTGAGAGCGGGGACTATCACTTTTCATCCTGTCTCTTCAATATTCAGAACATGTGTTTAATAAATACTTCATTTTTATTTATGAATATATGTTTTATCTCACCTACTAGACTATAAACTCTTTGATGTCAGACACTCTGTCACTGATCCTTGTATCAGCTACAGTCTGGATGTGCTGGAAAATGTTTAACAGCTGACTGGCTGGAAAAAAATAGGACATACTTGTAAATTTAATCTATATTATTAACGACTTATTAATTACTTTCTTAAACCTAGAAAACCAGCCAAACAATAAATCCAGCTCTGATTTTTAGTATTTGCCAGTTTCTGAGGTGGACATTCTTGCAACGAAGGCTTCACAACCAACTTTCTTTAACTGGTTCCAGCATACCCTTGTACTGCTGTATGATTATGATTTTTTTTGGGGAAAAAAAATACAACCAAAATACCCTCAATGAATAGATTTTAGTTTTGACCCCAAATCACTTCCTAATAATAATCTCCTCCCAGAGTTTCAGGCTTGATATCAGGCTTGTGAATGAGAGCACATGTAACTTTCTACTCATATAGTACACTGAAGAGGCAGTGTAGGGTGGTGAATAGAGGGCTAGGCTTAGTATTAGGCAGGCCTGATTTAAATCCTGCTAATCCTATTCCATTGCTAAGTGATCAGAGCTAACCTCTTAATGAGAGCTAAACTAATCTCCTCGAACCTCAGTTTCTTCTACCATAGAGTGAAACCATAATATTTGCAATAACTACTTCAAAAGGCTATGGAGAGGTACAAATGAAAATAAGTCTAAGTCAATGACTTAATAAACTTTGAAGTAATATGTAAATACCAGTCATTATCTTTATGAAGCTTTAACATAAAAGAATTGTGCTTTGATAATTATTGTGCACAAATATGAGTCATTATATTTAACCTGAATTTTGTTGTCTTTTAGTGTTGGTTTTGATATATCGATTGGTAAATATATAATATATCAATTAATTATAATAATTAGGTATATTTTTTTGGACTATGCTTTCTTCATTCTTCATAAATTCATGAAGTCATACTGTACTTCTCTAAATGCTTTATGTTCATTTTTTTCTTAAGGTACAATAGTAATCTATTACATTAATGCATCATGATTTGTTCAGCCATTTTCAATCATTGAGTACAAAATTTATTTCTATAAATTTGTTATTAATAAGAGTATTGCCATGAATATTTTAGTACATATGGGAACATTCTTTCTGTGACTGAAATCCTTAGGGTATAAACCCAGTAATAAGATTATTGAATCAAAGGGCTGGAGTAAAGAAAATAAAAAAAAATGTTGGAACCAAAGAAATGGAAAAATAACAAAGTCATATTATGCAATCCTTTTTTGTAACCACAATTTCATTGCATTGGTATAAGTAATTTAGGTAAAAGTTTAGTAATTGTTCTTACATAATTTGAAGTTGTTTTCTATAAGATTTATACCAAATAAATAGCTTTACCACTAAAGTATTGGTACGTCCATCTTTCCATAGCCCCTCCAATATTGACTGTTTCTGTCTTTTACATTTTTTGCCAATTGGTGTAAGTACAATTATACCTGAAAGTAGTTTTAGTTTTTAATTATTTGAGTTTGTGTTTCAGAGAATTTTTTCATGATTTTAGTAGTTATCTTTTTTCTTTTGAAAACTGTTTACTTATAACATCCTTAGTCTTATAAAATTGTGTCAATTACCAAAAGATTTTTAAACATCAGACTATTACAAGAGACGCTAGAAACAAAAGTGATATAAAATATTGGTCTAAATATATGTTCTGCTAAACAGCTTTTCAATTTTTTCAATAAGCTTTTGTTTAACAAAGAATCTTCACCAGTATTTTGTGTTTCGAGGTTTATGGAATGATAATAAATTCATTTACTTCTGGGTTGTGATTAACTAGTCAATTCTACTGCTGTAAAAATATAAACAAAGAGTTTGGATAATTACTGCTTTCTTATATAATTTAAAATATGATAATTTTAGTTCATCTTATTCCATCTCTTCATTATTTCTCTTGAAACTTTTGGCTTTTTGTTCTTTCATATGGGTTTTTTAAAGTTATCCCTTTGATATTCTGAGTGATATGACAATAAGTCTATAAATTTACATGGTATTATCATTTTGATTATATTGACATAACCTAGTCATGAACACTGAATACTTCAATGATTTGTCTTCCCTTATTTCTATAAAAAGTATTTTGTAATTTTATTTCGATGTCTTATTGCTAAAATTCATACTTATCAAATATTAGGAGAAAGAGAGGATATTTTTGTTCAATGCTGTACTTATTGGGAAAGTTTCCAAGGTTTTTTGCCCATAACTAATAATGCCAACTCATGGTTTTAGATTAGTTCTTTTTATTATATTAAGGAAATTTTCTTCTATT
>CM053588.1:119687877-119708806 GCA_028646515.1 Pseudochirops corinnae | reverse complement strand
CATTCAGCCTATTAGGGAACAGAGTATACTTTCAAATATCCAAGGGTCCTCAGAGTCACGTAGCCACATTAGCAAAGGGCCTAGGGGCAGGGAAGATCTTTAGATTCCCATAACAGCTGTTTTGAAACCATCAACTTCCTCATTTGTTACAGCATTATAGTGTTCCATCACATTCATGTACCATAACTTTTTAAGCCATTCCCCAATTGATAGTCATATCTTCAGTTTCCAATTCTTTGCCACAACAAAAGAACTGCTGTAATTATTTTTGTACATAAGGGACCTCTTCCTTTTTCTTTGATATCCTTGAGTTAGAGACCTAGTTGTGGTATTGCTGAGTCAGAAGGTATTCACAGTTGTATAGCACTTTGGCATAGTTCCAAATAGTTTTCCATAATGGTAGGACTAGTTCATAGTCCCACCAGTAGTGCCTTAATGTACTTATTCTCCCTCATCCTCTCCAGCATTGTCATTTTCCTTTTCTGTCACCTTCGACAGATGGGTGTGAGAGGGTACCTCAGAGTTGTTTTAATTTGCATTTCTCTAATTACTATTTATTTAGAGAATTTTTTCATATGACTGCAGCTTTGATTTCTTCTTCTGAAAACTGTCTCTTCATAGCCTTTGACCATTTATCAATTGGAGAATGGCTCCTATTTTTAGAGATTTGGCATAGTTATCTATGTATTTTAGAAGTGAGATCTTCAGAGAAACTTGCTGTAAATCCTCTTCTCTAGTTTTCTTCATTTCCTCTAATTTTGGCTACATTTTTAAAATTTGTGCAAAAGTGTTTTAATTTTATGTAAGTAAAATTATCCATTTTTACCTCATATGAACCTCTCTCTTGCTTGGTAATGAGCTCATTCCCTATTCATACATCTAACAGGTAATTTCTTCCATGATCCCCCAGTTTGCTTACGATATCTTTTACATCTAAATTGTGTACCCATTTTGAGCTTATCTTGGTACACAGTGTGAGATGTTGATCTATGCCCACTTTCTGCAGACTACTACAGAATACTTTTTCTGTCTTTCTTTTTAAAAGCAGGCAACTCTCTAAGATTAACTTGAATTGATAGTGGCAGTTTCCTCTTCCAGGAATTCTCTATCACAAGAAAGCACAGGTTAGACAATTATCAATCTTAAAAATGTGGGGCCAATAGACTGGTGATGGGGATACCTAGTCTTTGAGTCTTCCGTATGTTATAAAATAATATATTTGGAACTCAGAGGGATCTTGGAAGCCATTGAGCCCAAGCCTTTCATTTCCCAGAGGAAGAACAAGGGCATGGATAGGCTGTTCCTGGTCATACAGATAGTTGATATGAGTCAGGATATGAAGCCAGATCTTCTGACTCCAGATCCAAACCTCTCTCCACTGTACTGAGTTTAGAATAAGACATAGAAAATTTTTTGTTTCAGGTTCCCTATCCAATGGTCTGGAATTTAATTCACCAAGTATTCATTCCAATTCAACAAACATTTATTAAGGAGTTACGAAGTATGAGGCACAGTCTAGGTGCAAGGGTGGGGAACCTGTGTTCTTGAGGCCACATGTGGCCTTCTAGGTCCTTGGCTGTGGTCTTTTGACTGAGTCCAAGTTTTATAGAACAAATCCTTTTATTAAGGGGATTTGTTCTGTGAAGTTTAGATTCTGTCAAAGGGCCACACTTGAGGACCTAGAAAGCCACATGTTGCCTTGAGGCTGCCGGTTCCCACCCCATCTAGTCACTGGGTATATAGAGCCAAAACCAAAATTAGTAGTTGCCCTCAAAGAGCTACTGGAAAGAAAAAAAACATCCCTAATTATGGATCTGTGATAATTTATAAGTTGATATGTAGTAGGCACTTAGTAACTTTGTTAATTGATTTAAGGAAGGAGAGAGGAAGCCCTATCAATTAAAGGCTTCATATTGGAGATGGCACATCAGTTGAACCTTGAAAACAGCTAGGGATATTCTGAGCAGCAAAGGGAAGGAATTCTAAGAATGGATGGGGGGTGGGGAAGAAGATCTAGAAGCCAGAGATACTGAGTAAGAAGAAGAGCAAGTAGGTCATTTTGGCAAGAATGTAGAACACTGAAAAGAAGAACTGTATCAGAATGGAAAATTAGTCCAGACCTAGATTTTAAAGGACTTTAAAAGCTATTTTGAAGCATTAGGATTTTATCCTACATTAAATAGGGGATCCTTAAAATTTATTGAGCTGTGCGTGTCCTGTTCTGATTTTTACTCTGTATAAGGCACTGGGGGAGATATAAAGTGAATAAAAGACATCACGGTTTTGGTGGATAGGGCATTGGATTTAGTGTGAGGAAGAGCTGAGTTCAAATCTTGTCTTAGACACCTACTAGTTAGGCACCCTGGACAAGTCACACCTCTGTGTCTCAGTTTCCTCATTTGTAATATAAAGGAAATGGTCATGATGATCTTTAAATTGCCTTTCAGCTGTAAAACTACGATCTTGTCAGACATAGACCTTGCCCTAAAGAAGCTCAAAATCTCATAGGGGGAAATTAAACACGACTGCACACAGTGTTATAAATACTGCCCTTCAACAAGTTTGGTGAACTTTGGGGAACTCAGTCCTGGGCTTGCAGTCACTGGGATTACTTCAATTCTGCTTAAACAACAAATGGCGATGGTGTACCAGCAGATCCCAGGCCAGCTCTCTGGGAAGTTTTATGGTATTGATTTATCCATCTCTGTCAGCCGTCTTAAATGCAGAAAGCCAAACTCCATAACAGCAGTTAACTAAGACAGCCTTTCTACTTGTCAGCATATGAATTTAAAACTCAGCAGTGAATGTTTCTCAGTGAATACCAACATTTATAGTCACTTTGCTTACTGGCTTTGGGCAGGGTATTGATGAGAAAATGCCTTGAGTCTTAGTTTATGGGAAAATGCTTCTTTTCCCATTGCCTTATTGTGGAAGAGAATGGCTCACCAAGGGGAGAATAAGCCCAGAGAGCAGCCTGATGTCTGTGGAAAGGATAAAGTCAAGAAGAAAGGGAAAACAGCCCAGTTTCTACAAGGACAGGAAGGTAAAGTTTCTATCTTCAATCCTTCACCTTGCCGCCATGTTCAACAATTGGATCTGGGTGTATGTCAGCCAAATTACCCTCATCACCCGTCAAGCTGTGATAAATAAAGTAGAATTATCGATTATTTGCCAACTGTATTGGGTCATAGCTCTCACTTGCAACATTTGTGTGAGTATTATTCATAGCAAATCTTCTTCCTAAGGTATTTACTCGTTGATTGCTTTTGTGCTGTATCATCTTCCCTCCATCTGCTCTAAGCATCTATTTTTGGGTTCATTTTGACCTATCATGTAAAAGGGCATTTGTTTGATGGGGCTATTTGTGGAAGGGGCCAGTTACCACCTGGTCTTGAGATCCCAGTGGCTAATCTAACCCAAGGGGTAGATTAACCTAGCTTTCTAGTCTTATTTTATAATTCGTCTTTAAGCATTAATTGTTCCAGTCAATTTGGCCTGTTACTGATTCCCTGTCCATGGTATTCTATTTCCCACTTCCATACCATTACCCAAGTGTTCTTACTCCATGTCAGGGATGTACTCACTCCTCTCCTACACCTCAAAGAATGCCAAGATTTATTTCTAGACTCAGTTCAGGTGGCACCTCTTTCCTTAAGCCTTTCTTGATCAATTGACTTGTTAGCATTCTCTCTTTCCTCAAATAGTCTCCTATTATATATATCCCACCAGTAGAATGGAAACTCCTCAAAGGCAGGCACTGTTTTGCTTCTGTTTTTGCCCTGGACCTGGCACAGTACTTTGCACGTAGCAGGTGCTTAAGAAATCACATCATTGAAAAGTTTCAAAAAGAAAAGGTGTACAGATATTATAGGTATCACAGAAAAGGGGACTTTATAGCTATTGCTTACTGCCACAATAAGGGTATCTAACCTAGGGCATAAGATAGACCCAGACTTGGATTGGAAGATCACATTCTGATTGCACCAAGCTTCCAGTGTTTAATACAGCATATTATATATTATACTCAAGTCATGTCATTCCAGCTGCAATCTTCCATAAGTAAACTCCACCCCATACTTTCCCCTGATCCATCAATTTAGAATTCCATTACAAGCTTCCTTATTGGACCTCCCCAAATACACTCTAGTTCTCTAAAGGGGAAGGTGAGCCAGGCCTATGACTTGTTAAGAGGATAGCAGGGATTCTATAGTTGGAAGATCATTCACTACTCTCTTGGCTTCCTTTGTGAGTAGAGAGGCTTTAAAAAAAAAAAGAAAATGGAATGGGGGGAAAGAAGTGACTGTCTTTGAAACTCTAATAGAAGTTAGAGGAATTCTGGATGCTATGCTAATAAGCTGTGGCTCACCAGGCAGTACAGTGGAGAGCAAAACAAGTGAGGGAGATGCAGGAAGAGAGAGAGATCAAAGTTAAAGCAATGTACACTAGACCCAATTAAAAGCTGAAAGAATTAGCTTGCTATCCTTTACCCTAGGAGATGCTAAGATAGGCCAGGATCTGCCTCTTTATCATTATTATTATTATTATTATTATTACTATTATTATTATTTTGATAGAATTGAATCAGGTAAAGAATTTTGGATCAATAACTTTTGGTATGATGCTTCTTAAACTGATTTTTCTGTATGTTCCTACTTCACCTTGGGGCAGCTAATGGACAGAGTTCTGGGCCTTGAGTCAAGAAGACTCATCTTTGGGAGTTCAAATGTGGCCTCAGATACTTACTAGCTGTGTGACCCTTGACAAGTAACTTAATTCTGTTTGCCTCAATTTACTCATCTGTAAAATGAGCTGAAGAAGGAAATGGCAAACCATTCTAGTATCTTTGCCAAGTAAACCTCCCAAAATGGGGTCACCAAAAGTCAGACACAACTGAAACAACTCAACAATAGCAACAACCACAACAACAAAAGTTCACCTTGGGAGGACAGAAAATCTCATGGGGATATAAACCTCAAATCTCTGAGCTCTTGGGAGGTACGTAAACTCTGAAAGGGTACAGGAAAGATATTTCATCCTCTCTCTAGCACCAATTGCCACATGTAAAGTGAAACTTCCTTCCTAGACTAAATTTCACTAGTAGGTGAAGGGATCTTAGTTGTGATTTAATCCAATCCACTTCTTCTATAGACAAGGAAATCAAGTTGCAGAGAAATAAAGTGACTGGCTCAATGTCTTACAGAGAGTAAGTGACAGAGCTAGGATTCAAGTGCAGGTCCTCCAGTTCTAGACCTTTCCTCTTTCCACTACACCATATACTACCTCTTGGCCTGTGCATCTATAACAGAGATTGATTCAGGGTCACACCTTGAAAGATGAAGAGAGGAAGAGAAGAAGAGAGAGGAAAGGAATATCAACCCAAAGTCTGAGAGACAGCTTATCAAGAGGAATGCAGTATTGAAACTTCTCATCTTTGTAAAAAGCAATATATTCACTGAGAAATGTGAACCATACCCCTCAACCTTCACTACCCATAAAGAGAACTTGTCTTCAGTGTGACTGAAAAGTTCTATGAAAAGCTGAAAGTTCATAAAACTGAGACAGAGAAGGTTCTACCCAGCTGGAATCTGGGGTCCACTTCAGGGATCTGGTAGAAGAATGTATTAATAGATTCATCAAACCTAAAAGGTATCTTACAGGGCTGTTGCTGAGTCATTTTTCAGCCATGTCCAACTCTTTGTGACTCCATTTGGGTATTTTTTGGCAAAGATATTGGAGTGGTTTGCCATTTCTTCCTCTAGCTCATTTTATACATAAGGAAATGAACGCAAAAAGAATTAAGTGACTTGCCCAGAGTCACACAGCTAGTAAGTAAGGCCTGATTTGAATTTGGGAAGATGAGTCTTCCTGACTCCAGGCTTGGCACTCTATCCACTGTACTACCTAGATGTCCTATAGAACCTGAGAAAGTCTTAAATTGGAGCTGATTTCACTGGCTACAAATCCATGGTATATAATACCGATCCTCATCACTGTTCATTGCAGCTCAACAATGCACTTACTCTATTCTGATGAGCTTCCCACTTCCACTTCCAACTTTTTGTCCTATGTTAATGGTGTGTAATTGATATACTGATTACCAACTACCCCCATTTATGCATTAAACCTATTTCCTCCAGATCAGCTGGAATATAAAGTACACAGAGGGGAACAAAATGAAAAAATCTTGGAAAAAATATGACTGTAGCCAGATTGTGAAGAGGGTTAAATAATATGAGGAGTTTTTATTTTATCCTAATGGCAATAGAGAGCCACTAGAGCTTCTTGAGCAGGGGAGTGAAATGGTTTAGATCTATTTGGCAGCTGGGGCAAGGATGGATTTGAGTAGGAGGAGACAAGTCAGGGAGATCCATTATACTTAGCAAAGTACCAGAATAAAATTACTAGAACTTTTGTAAACTTCTAAATGTTATTTTTTTCATTTGTCTCCATTGTAGATTTCTCTATAATATTTTTATTATACTTAGATCATTTGATGAATGGCATCTTCAATGAATTTGTGATCTCACCAGTATATTTACCCCAAATTCCATAATTCTTTGTTCAATCATTTTGTGTCTCTTATTCATGATCCCATTTGGCAAAGATACTAGAGTACTCTGCCATTCCCTTATCCAGCTTATTTTAACAGATGAAGAAACTGAGACAAACCAAATCAAGTGACTTGAGCAGGGTCACATAGTTACTTAGTGTGTGAGGCCAGATTTTAATTCAGGACTCTGTCCAGTGCATCACCTAGCTGCCCATGTCCATATATATATTCTGAAACTGATTCTTGTCTACTATGTCTTTCCACATATCCTTTAAAAAGGGCTACCAAACATGTTGGCAGTCTTCCTAGGGTCTTTAAATATATGGCTAATAAAAGTGTTTTCTTTGAACTATCCAGCTTTTATCCTTCACTTTTGCTATATGACATATCTTCTTTTCTGATTACATGTCTTTGATGTATTTCATGCCATGCCTCATGTGTAAACCACCATTAGTAATATCTTGTGGCGCATTTATTTCTAAAATGTATCTCTTCCGAACACTTTAGGTCACTTGAAATTTTGATTTTTTTGAAATTATGGTTTTCCATCATCTATAGTCATACAAAGTTATTAGAAATTCTTGTTTAGATATATGTTGGTATCAAAGAACAATTTGGGAGGTTAGGAGCCCTGTAATTTATGGAATTCAATCTAATTCATTCTGCCCACTCGCATTCATACATTTACTCCTAACAGCTACATGAGGTGAACTCCTAGCTCAATCACATTGTTTTACAGATCTGGAAGTTCAGGGCCAGAAAAAATGATATGACTTACCCAAAGTAAGTAAGTACCACAGACAGGATTTGAATCCATGCGTCTTCTCCAAATTCAATAATCTTTTTTTTTTTCTTTTTGGAGGGGGAAGGCAGGGCAATTAGGGTTAAGTGACTTGCCCAAGGTCACATGGCTAGTAAGAAGTGTCTGAGGCTGAATTTGAACTCAGGTCCTCCTGACTTCAAGGCCGGTGCTCTATTCACTGCGCCACCTAGCCACCCCTAAATTCAATAATCTTTCCATTCCATTGCATTGCCCATCAATTCTGGGCTCAAGTTGTTGTTGCCTATCTTCAGAGCTTGTGCTCCAAAATATATGTACTGGTGGATTAGGACAGTGGGCTGAGTGGTTAGCAAACATTGATCCGAGGGTCAAATCTGGCCCAATATCTCTTTTCTTTTTCAGTCAGTAAAGTAAAAATGTTTATTTAAATATATTTTAAAATAAAATTCTATTGTATTTTTAAAAATATAAAAACCATCTTTAACTTACCAGTCACAAAAATAGGCAGCTGGTTAGATTTCACCTGCTAGCCATAGTTTGCCAACTCCTAGTCTAACCTTCCGACTATTGTAATCTGTGCATGCATATTTATAATTTTAAACATATTTTATTTTCCCCAATTACTTTCAAAATTTTTAAAACTTTAAAAAAGTTTTGAGTTCCAAATTTCATCCCTTCCCCTCCCTCCACTTCTCCCACCCTTAAGATGGTAAGCAATCAGATACAGGTTATACATGTGCAATCATGCAAAACATTTTCACATTAGTCATGTTGTATGAGAAGACTTGAATAAAAGAAAAAGATTTAAAGAAAGTGAAAAATAGCATGCTCCAGTCTGTATTCAAACAATATCAGTTCTTTCTCTGGAGGCAGAGAGTATGATTCATCATTAGTTCTTTGGGATTGTCTTAGATCATTGTATTACTGAAAATAGCTGTCATTCACAGTTTTTCATTAAACAATATTGCTGTTACTATATATGACATTTTCCTGGTTCTGCTCATTTCACTTTGCATCAGTTCTTGTAAGTCTTTCCAGGGTTTTTTTTTTTTAAACCATCCTGCTTGTCATTTCTTCTAGCACAATAATATTCCATCATAATCACATACCACAGTTTGTTTAGCTATTTCCCAGTTGATGGACATCCCTTCAACTTCCAATACTTAGCCACCACAAAAAAAGCTGCTATAAATATTTTTTGTGCAAATAAGTTTTTTTCTCATTTTTAAAAATGCCTTTGGGTTATAGACATAGCAGTGGTTCAATATTCATTTTTATCTGTTTTAGTTTTTCTTATGTGACTAATCTCAAGAGTGGCCATAGATCTCACAAAGAACTCCCTAGCTGTTTCCCACAATTTGTTATAAAGCAGAGCTGGGGATCCTGCAGCTTGGAGGCCACATGTGGCCTTTAAGTCCTTGAGTGCAGCCTTTTGATTGAGTCTATGTTTTACAGAACAAATTAAGGGGAATTTGTTTTGTGAAGTTTGGATTCATTCAAAAGGCTGCACTTGAGGACCTTAAGGACCACATGTGGCCTTGAGGCTGCAGATTCCCCACCCCTGTGTATAACCAGTATGTTTTCATATGCATACAAAATTATATGGGTAATCTTATCTTTTATTTCAAATAATTGTTCCTAAGTTAAAGGACATTTGCCAAAACAGAAATGGTCCACCTTAGAAGAATACAAATTGCCCTGTTGCATGTCTTACTAGATATTCAAAATAAATTATTTTCGTGTTTAAATCTATCAAGAAATCTTGTATGATCTTAGCATATGCAAGAGTGACCCTGTGATAGAGGATAACCTTTAAAGTTGCATTTTGCTCTAACAAATGAAATGTGGTTTTTGTTTGTTTGTTTGTTTTTAAATTAACAAACAATAAAATGAATTCCTGTGTTCCCCACCACTGTCAGTTCATTTTGTGACTGTGAAGGCATTGTCTATTGTACAAGAGTTTGATTCTTCTTTTTTTAACATTTCAGCAATGACATTTGATGCATGCATAGATAATTATCATAAAGATTTTTTATAGAAATAAGAAAGTAGACATATGGGTTAGTAGTTAGCGATGAATCACTTTGGAGGTTAAGGTGAAGCTAAAATATCATCCATAATTTTTTCTGTTCTTTTGGAATTTTCCTTTCTTTGATGATATTTTGAAAGCCAAATCTTCAGTACTCTTAAAACTGCATTGCCTCCAGTCCGTATTTTTTTCCACAATGTCCAGCTGTTTTTTTTCTGGTTGCATCTTCTGTTGTGTATGTGTGTTGCTGGTCTAAAAAAAAAAAAATAATATTTATTTATTTATTTTAAACATCCATTTAAAAAAATTGAGTTCCATATTCTTTCTGTCCCCTCAGCCCTCCCCCACCCACTAAGAAGGCATGCAATACATAATTATATGTGTGAAATCATACAAAACATATTTCTATATTAGCCATGTTGTAAGAAAAAAAGCAAGAAAAATAAAGTGAACAAATTATGCTTCACTTTGCGCTTAGATTCTATCAGTTCTTTCCCTGGGGATTCATAGCATCCCATCTTCTTAAACGCCATTTTCACTTCCCTACATAAAATGTTGGGTATTGAGGTCATTGAGTCCAAATACGATGTGTCCACTGTCATCAATGATGAGAACAGAGCGCTACTAAAATCCTGGCAAGATTGTTCCGTTTCCTGCCTCTCAGAACAACAGTTCTGCTTTCACCTAGAGACAAGCAATAGTGGTGTTAAAGAAAGAGCACTGAATTTAGAATTAGACAGCCTCATCTCACATTCTGACTGTTATTGACTGTTGTGTGATTCTAGTCAAGATACAGGAGCCTGAGGCATATTATCTTGGATTACAAAAGGACTCAGTTTCCTAATCTTTGGAATAAGGTGTGGGTTCAGATGATCTCATGGTGCCTTTAAATTCTACTGTCTTATTCACCTATGTTCTCATGCCAAACTTTCTGCAGGACATTCTTCTTCGTCGCAGCGGTTCTCAACCTGTGGGTTATGTTCAATTTGTAACAGTGAAAATACATCCTGCATATCAGTAGCAAAATTATAATTATGACGTAGCAATGCAAATAATTTTATGGTTGGGGGTCTCCACAACATGAGGAACGTATTAAAGGGTCACGGCATTAGGAAGGTTGAGAACTGCTCTATTGCTTTTCACTTTTCTTTTGGTAGTGGCAATACTACTCATCATATTCCATCATTTTCTCTATCATGTAACAAATGATCTTAAACTCTAAATTTGTATTTCCCTTTCCCTTGATTCACATGTTTCTGTATAACAAAGAGGCCACATATTTGTTGGTTAAGTTGTTTGGTGTCTATTTAGTTCTAATCTATGCGGCAACTGTTTTAAATCAGTTAAATCTACTGATGAAATCACTGGTAACCAGAAACCGTATCTTCATGCTTATACATTTTCCATTTTTCAGTCTTAGCAGGTCATCTGAATAGACTGGGTAGGAGATTTTGTAATTCATCTTAATGTCTTTTAAAAAATTTTTGTCCCTTTTTCGTACTTGGGTAGATTTTGACCTTTGCTCTAATCAGTCTCTGATCTAAATTCACATTGATAACTGAATCTGAAATTATACCTATGTTGGGTTTCCCTGTGTGGCAAATCATCTGTAACCATTTCTGTGTGATGTTGTTTCGTGTTTATCATATCCTGTGCTATATGATTCTCATCTTGAAGAAAATATTCATGTTACATAGATATGAGAGATCTAAATAATCTACGAACCTTTGATCATTTTCATTTCTTAATCCTGAGCTATGTTTTTTGATTATGTTTTTACTATTTTCCCCTGTGCTTTCACATTGAAGTCATCAAATACCAAGGCATATCTTGACTTCATTTAAAGGAGTCTAGTCACGTTCTCTATGGTATTTCTCTACCTTGTCATTTTTCATCCATTGGTAAAATAATGGATGATGGCAATTTCTTTCTGCTTTTTCTATATTAAAAAAATCAGTTGACATGTGGTTAGTTCCCCCATGGTTGTTAGATAAGGATTTTACACTTAGGATACCAAGAATTCAATTAATTATTATGAAAGACCTAAAACTGAGATTCTTAACACTCTTTCTTTCTTTCCTAGACCACTACGCTATCGATGCTTTGGAAGCACATGACAAGACTGATGGCTATTTTGACTTGTCATTTTTTAAAAATTAAGTTTTAATGATGCTTTTTGTTATAATATCACTCATTTCTGGATAGTTACTTCTCAGAAGTCCACCTGAATATATCTTTTTTTTTTTGAGGGGGGGAAGGAAAGGCAATCGGGGTTAAGTGACTTGCCCAAGGTCACACAACTAGTAACTGTGTCAAGTGTCTGAGGCCGAATTTGAACTCAGGTCCTCCTAACTTCAGGGCTAGTGCTTTGTTCACTGCACCACCTCGCTGCCCCCAGAATAAATCTTTTGAAACAAAGAAAAACAGTTAATTAAAACCAATTAATACGCTGAAGGCATCTGAGGGCGTATATGACATTTTGTATCTGCATTCTCCCATTTCTCTGTCAAAAAGAAGGAAGTACTTTCTCATGTCTTCTTTAGGGTCCAAAGTGGACCTCACAATCTCTCAGTATTCCTCTTCATTTTAGTGGTCTTTTTGTTTACATTTTTATAGTCATTGACGCTCTTGGTTTTGCTCACTTTACTCTGCATCAGATCATACAAGTCTTCTCTTGTTTCTCTGAATATTTGATTTCTTACAACACAATAACATTCCATTTCATTCCATTCATATAATTTGTTAAGTCATTCTCTAGTTAATGGGCATGTACTTTGTTTCCATTTTTTTTTTTGCTACCACAAAATGTTCTGCCTGAATATTTTAGTGTAAATATGGCCTTCCTGGTTTTTTCTTTTTTTAAGCCTCTTTAGGGTATATGTCAAGTATTCACATCTTTGAGTCAAAGTTAATCTCTCTCTTCTTTATTGGTTGCCATCACCAAAAGAATTTATCACTTAATGGCCAGCCTTCTAGTGCTGAACCAATCTTGGTTTTACTAGTCTTCAGTTAGGAGATAAGGTCTGTCACCAGGCCTGTACTTGAAACCTTTCCAGCTTGGTGGAACCTGTCAAAACCTGTGCTTTCTTTGCTGACATTCATTAGAATAGGGCATTTGTGGAGGGCTTATGATAAATTTTTTTTAGATACACAATAAAAGAGTGGATATTATGGGGGAGGAGAAGGTGAAGTAAACTAAATGGTTTCTTTTGCAAAGGACCTGAGGGCAATCAAGGACAAGTGGTAGCAGTTTATAACTTCAAGGAGACATTATTAAGTTGAGATCTCAGGTTACTGGAAGAGGAAAAATGCAGTGGAATCAGGAATTATGGGAAGTCCTTTGTACTTCATGAAACCAAAGTTATACATAATCACTTAGAAATGATATGTAATTAGATTTAAATAGCCTTGAATTTGTTGAAATCTCAGTTTAAATCTGGACTTAATCTTTTTAAGCATACTAAAACAGACCATGGCAGGGTTTTAAAACAAAGGTATTAATGTGATTTCTTCACAGAGAACTGTCTTATTAAGTAGCTAGGCTAGCATAACTCCACATGTTCTCAGGTCTAGGGTGACTGAAAAGGATAATACAGTGAAAACACTTTCTGAATAAGTACAAAGATGAAATGTTGGTTTTGTTAGTATTAATAACAACTCTCTTTTTTTATGGTACTTAAAGATTTGCTAAGTACTTACAACTTTGTCTTACTCCCTTTGCATTTGCTTCCCTGCCTAGGGAACAAGATGTCCCTCCCCAGTTTAACTTATCACTTCTAATCACATCAACTGTTGTTAAATCAGTCACGGATCCTTCCTCAGCCTCCTCTCCCCTCTGATTGGAGGGCTTGATGGTGGAGGACCAAACTCAGCCCAATGTCTACCTTTATAGAGGGCAGAAACTGGACTTGTTGGATCACTCCACTTTGCATCTGCTGTTCTGCCTTGTTTCAACTGCATGAAAGAAGATTCTCTCAGGCCAGGTTCTTCCTTATTTTCCTGCTCCCCACCCCTACTTTCTTGCGTCCTTTTGTCTGTTGTAAGCCCCATTAAGTTATAAGCTCCTTGAGAGCAGACGCTGTCTTTCTTTTTATTAATTGTGTCTGCAAGGCTTAGGAAAGTGCCCGACATACAGTCAGAACTTAATAAATATTTATTGGATTTACTGGATTTGATTTTTTGGTAGGTAGTACAAGTATTTTTATATCACTATTTTATAGATGAGGGTAGGGAGTCTCTGAGGCTTGTTCCATGGTCACCCAACTAGTTAAGAGTTTGATGTGGAATTTGAATCCTAACTCTGGGCCCCACATCCAGTGCTCTAGCCATTGTGCAATATTGCTTCGATCTATGATTGTCTTGTTTTGGTGCTCATAGTCTGTATAATATACCATATTACGTGATTGGAATGAAATAGGAAATAATAGGTATGATCTTGTAGCCCATGGATATCCAGGTCATAACACCACTTCTAGGAAAACAGGCTACCCTCTGCTAAGGGATGATAAGGGTAGAGGTGGAATGATACCAAGACTGACATGAGAAATTTTGTTTGGCAGTCAGTGACAATGATCACCTCAAATTAAAAAGGGAAGGTATGTCATTCTTCTAGCAGTTACAACCATTTCCTTCCCACCTGGTGCCAAATAATTAAACAATAACCAGTAGGATAGCTTTTGGAAATTAAGTCCCTGACCAGCACTTCAAAAGTAAGAACTTTTATACTATCCTGAAGGAGCTAGTTGAGTGAAATGTCTTCTTCATTCTCATCTCAACCTCCACCCTTTCCTGCTTTCTTTGGCCATGACTCCAGCTCTGGCCTTACCTTCCTCCTTTAGAAATATTGTGACCAAACATCAATCCAGGAATGGACATTTATAGAGCCCTGGAAGTAACCTTATGACTTCAAGAGGTTAGAAGTTCTTGATTTCCAGTTCCCCGTGCCTGGAGCTGACTTACAACAGAAGGATTCAATGTACTTACACCCTCCTTTGAGAATATATCTATTGAGAAAAGATGAAGCCAAGGCATAAACTGGCTTTCCAGGGGACATGTGCCTCAAAGGACATGTGTAGTAAAGAACTGAATTGAAGGTAAAATAGTTGTGCAACAATCCCACAAAAATGCTTCAAGTTTAATATTCTGGGAGAATATGATAGGAGCTATTGATTATTGTTTCATTTTTAAAGTCTTTGTCAATACATGCTTATGAAACTTTTGTGTTTTAAGTGTTAATTTTGTGGAGAGGAAATAAATAGCTCCCTTTTGTCTGATCTATTTCCTACATTGAATACATTTTGGATCTTCTTTGGGAAGATGTTAGATGAGCCTTATCTAACTGGTAAGGAATTTTCCTCAGGACGCCAGGGTGTGGCTGTAAAAAACTCAGATGGGGCAGGGTATCCCAGAACCCTTGGACTAGGACCAGCCTGTGGTTATATTTCATATTATTCACCCTCACTTTTGGTCATCTTTGCCTACTAAGAGTTCCTTTTACATGATATTCCATCTCCCACTTCCATCACTTTAATGTCTCTATCGATTATCCCTTCCACTCGCACCCCCCTGTCATGATTAATACTCCTTCCATTACTTCAACAATACTCTGACCTCCTTCAAAGCATGGCTCTTGTACCATTCCTTTGGTACATATTTCCTGATCTTCCCAGTTGCTAATGATTTCCTACTCTTAAAATTATTTAGCACACCTTTTATCTCTTGTGTGTGTGTGTGTGTGTGTGTGTAGTTTACTACCAACTGAAATTGAGAGCAAGGACTATTTCATTTTTGTTTTTTTATTCTCATTATTTAGCACAGTGCCTGGAACATAAGCAGGCAGCATATTTCTTGAATTAAATGAAGGGAACCAAAGTGTTCTAAAAACTTGAAGAGGGAGATATTCTCATCTAAATGGATCGGAAAAAGTTTTATGGAAAATGTGGCCCCTAAAACGAGTCTTGAAATAAGAGAAGGATTTCTTTTATGTCTTGTAACACCTGGCTGAATTTAGATGATGCCAGATTCTGGGCATTAGTCCTGGTGTGGGCTGTAGCTAGGAGCCCCAGAATGGGGTGAAGTGCTCTAACAAGATAGTACAAGTATAGCAAGGTTTATTAACAGTTTGAGATCTTTCACTGAAAAAAGTTCTTCTGCCACTAACCCTCCACCATGGTCAAGGAAAAGTCAAAGTCAGGACATCTCTTCAGGTACCTTCCACTCAACCTGAGGTCAGAATGGGAACGGGAATGGCTAGCAACCTCCAATCCTTAGCCTTTATACCAGAGATGAGATAAGTATGTGGACACCGGAGTAGGAACAGAAAATATAATAATGTCCAACTACAAAAGCCTTATACTTGAGATTGGGCCTATAGCCATTAATTATCTTATCTGTACCAGTCCCAAACCTGCTGGGACATTTTTTGCTTCCTAAGAGAAGCCTGTACTCAGTAGAGGATGGAACTGTATAGGCATCCTATCAAAATTAGTCATGCTAGTACCATAAGCTCTTGTCTCCTCCTACTTTGACAAGGTTCCTGTCCTTACTGACCTTCCCCAAAAGTTGGTGTGCAGGAGGTCATCTACACTCCTTGCCTCTACTTCTCCTCCTTTTCACTTCTTTGTTCCCCACCATCTGATTCCTAGTATCACCACCCAAATGAAACATCTCTCTTCAAGGCTACCAGGAATCTATTGATTGCTAAATCCCATAGTCTTGTCATTTCAGTTCTCACCAATCTTGATCTTTTTGTAGCTTTTGGAACTGCTGACTACTCCATTCTGTTTCCTCCCTTAACTCTCATGATACTATTTTCTCCTAGACCTCTTCCTTCATCTTTGTTCCCAGTCTCCTTGGTTAGATGACCATCTGTAACTCACCTCCCCATCATGAATGTCATCTAAGATTTTGCTCTGGGCTCTCTTTTCATATTTTCCCGCAATCTCTCTTGAAAATCTGTGGGTTGACTTTGCAGATCATTCCTAGATCTCTATATCCAGCCCTGGTTTCTCTTCATAGATCTGTATCTTAGTCCTTTATCATCCGCTACTGCCTATTAGACTTCTCCATTGGATATTCCATTGATACCTCAAATCTATTATGACTAAAACAACTTGTTACCTCATCTCCAAATTCATTCTTCCTCCAAACTTTCCTTTTTCTGTCAAGTGTACCAATATACTTCCATTTGCCAAGGTTCACAAACTCAGAGTTATCCTCAACTTGATCCCCTCTCTCATCTACTATATCTAATCAGTTTAGATTCTAACTCTGCAACATATAAGGAATCTGTCTATTTCTTTCTCCTACCAGTATCTGATCCTCATCACTTCTTACTTGGATTATTATAACACCTTCTAAATGGGTCCTCTTGCTCCCAATTTCTTGGCTCTCTATTCCATCCTCCATCCAGCTATAAAAAGTAATCTTCCTAAACTCATAAGCATGACCATATTGTTCTTCTAGAAAAACAAGCAAACAAACAAAACTTTAGCGGCTCCCTCAAAAAACACACTCTTTCAGTTTCATAATTTACCTGTAGTTTTCCTTTCAAGGTATATTTCATATCAGCCCCTTTCACTCACTTTAAGTTCAATCCTAACTAATATGTTTGCTGTTTCTTAGGTTTCAAATTCCATCTCTTATGTGATTTTTCAGGGACTACCCTTCCTGTTGGGAATAATT
Organism: Pseudochirops corinnae; assembly: GCA_028646515.1. Taxonomy (NCBI): domain Eukaryota; kingdom Metazoa; phylum Chordata; class Mammalia; order Diprotodontia; family Pseudocheiridae; genus Pseudochirops; species Pseudochirops corinnae. The sequence continues at coordinate 119,691,763 of CM053588.1, read as the reverse complement.
TCTCTGTCTCCTGGTACCCCTCCTTTCTTCACATCCTAACTCAGGATCCATCTCCCATGGGAAGCTTCATTTGGTTGCCTTAGTTGTTAATGCTTTCTCTCTCCCCAATGTATAATGTATTTATCTATTTTTATGTTGTATTAGCCTCATAGGAAGTAAGTTCCTTGAATATAAGGGCTGGTTTTTTTGTTTGTTTGTTTTGTCTCAGTATTCCCAGTTCTTCTGAATGTTCTCCAATGCCTTGCATATAGTAGCCACTTAATCAAAGCTTATTGGATTGCATGGAAATTACTAGATGATTCTAAGGGATCAGCCTCCTCTTCACCTCATGTTAGTGGCTTTCTCACTTCCTCCTCCAAACTTGTCTCTGACACTAGGTACACAAAGTTGTGGCTAGTTGTGGCTCTGCCACAGAAAGGTATAGTTAGACCTTTGCATAGGAATATCATTTTCAACAGCTACAGAATGGCAGGATTGCAAAAGCATCATAAAAGCACAGAATTATTTAGTATAAAGTATTTTATGATCATTTAACCCTTTCTCATTTTGTAGATGAAAGATGAGGCTGACACCAGGGAGAAGGTGGTAAGGATATGAAACAGTGTGATCTCCACATATAGAGAAAGGAAGGGACTGATGTGAGAGCTGTTATAGAAATAGATTCTTATCATAGATTGGATATCAGCTCATCATGTGACATCTTCAAAGAAATTATATAAATGGCTTTCAATAATAACATCCCAATTTATATTATCTTACCCTAATTAATGGAAAGACCTAAATAGGATCACACTTATTCTAACTAGAAATCAAAGTAGAATGCCAGTTGTCATGAATACCCCCTCCTCTCCATGATTTAATAATGAATAGCTTGTTGCCAACTTAAAAATATCTTTGTTCTTCTCCCACTTTGCCTCTTTGCTTAGTTTATCTTAAATTGCCCTCAGCTGTTATTCTGATGTCTTTCAGAGCTGTAAATTTTGCTATAAGCCTAAAGATGAATTTAGAAAAAAAAATTTAACCCTTGATTTCTCATTTGCTATTAAAGGAACAAGTTGATCCCCCAGGTCAGATTATCACCAGAATATGAATCTGCACTCATTTAAACTATATACATAATCACACATTAACAAAAACAGACATGTTTTCTTGTTCCCAGTTCTATTACAGTTTGTCAGCACAAATCACGCTCACATATGTCCAAATAAAGGCACATGATACCGAAGATGGATGCTTGCACATTACTATGCAGTAGATGTATTCTCCAATGGCTTAGTGAAATTTAAACAATTAAACTTCATTTTCAAAGATAAATGATTGTTTTATTTTAGGAAAAGAAAACAAATTTAAAGCTAATAAGGCTTACATAGAGAAAGAAGAAAAGTAATATATCAATTAACCATTTATTAACCATTTACTATTATGTACCAGGTACTATGCTAAGATATGGGGATATAAAGAAAGGTTAACAAAATAGTTCCTGACTTCAGAAAACTTATATTGTCATAGGAGAGATAGCATTTAAATAAACATATATATAAGACATTGACAGTGTAAGTGGGAGGTAATCTCAGAAAAGAAGGCATCTGTAATTGAAGAAAGCAAGTATTTTTTCTTTTGTAAAATTTTTTTTAATTTCATTTTTTCTCTCTCCCTACCTGATTAATGGTAAATTAATATATTATAATTATTAACATAATGACAAATTGTCTACATTTGGGAATTTTTCTTGAAGATTCACTTCATGTTTAGTTCTGATAGGTAAGCATTCATCTTCTCTTTCCTGCTCTCAGCCCACTAAACCACATCTTCTCAGCTCTTTACCTCTGACAAAGACTCTCATAGCTGTGACTCTGGGCCCTCATTGGTAAATATTCACTTTATTTGGGTGGCCTCAATTACAACACCCCCATGCATGTACCTTCAATTAGTTAATAAGAATTATTGAATTTATTCAAATGCCTTACCTACTTTGTGTCAGACACTGTTCTAAGTACTTTCCATCTCTAGCTATGGGAGCCACTGTTCTATTAAACAATATCATTTCTACAAATATATCAGTCATTACTATGTGGCTTGAATAACTATTCCCTCTGATTTCCTTGTCCAAAATGCTCTTCTCTGGCCCCCACTCCTCTGTATGTGTTGTCTTCCCTTATTGGCGTATCAACTCCTTGATGTTTGGGACTTGCTCGCTTGTATTTCTATAGCCAGCATGTAGTCTAGTTCCTGGCACATAGTAAGCACTTAGTAAATACTTTTTCATTCATTTATTATTCATTAATTGTTGCACAAATTGTATTTATAGTCATAATACATTTTAAAATAATAATGGTTGAATGAATCCTTAGGTTATACAAGCCTGATGGAAGGCATTAAGTTTCTCAGACAACTATAACAAAATGAATCTTTTAAAAATTTGCTATCTATCATGGTGACTTTAAACCATATTTTCCAGGTCTGCATCAGTCAAGCCTTTGAACTTGAGCTAAAATATCATTAGAAAAGTTCTTTTTTCTTCTGGGGAAACAACTTCTCATTATAGCAGAGGATCTCCGTCAGGGTCATGTGATCTTGTACAATGTTCTTAGTCATTTCAAAAGTCTTATCCCTTGTTCATAAGCCTTCAGATATATGCCTCATAGGTCTATTGGCTCACAAAGAATTATTTTGCTTCAAAAATTGGTTTATGAGATCCACCTATATATCCTATATTTCTTCCTAGGATATTGTAATAGTCCTGTTTCTCCTTTCGTTTTTAACTTTGCTAATTATTATTCATTACCACTCTCAAATATTTAATTTGCCCAGTGGCTCATTCCAATTACTTAGCACATTTTCTAAAGAAACTTAATCATACAATCGTAGAATTTGTATAGACCTCAGAGTCTGTTTTCTCTAACTCTAGGTTGAAAGGAATCCCTACTACAGCATATCCAACAGGTTGTCACCTAACCCCTGCCTGAAGACATTGAATGAAGGGTAACACATTACCTCCTTAACCAAGCCATTCCCCTTTTAGACAGCTCTTTTAGGAAGTTTTTTTTTTTTTATTTCTCTGACATAAAGACTTTTGACTCTTGTCTTCTAGGGGACAGATATAACCTAATGATTAATTAAAATTATTAGAGCTTTGATTTTTTAACCAGAGTTCTTATCTACAAATCCCATGTATCAAGAACTGACAGTTTGTATCCATCTTGGTCAAGGCTTTAGTAGTCAGGAACAGCAGAATAGTTCTAGAAGATCTTGTGGTCAAGCTACACAGATTCCTGTTTAGTCCTGCTGTCCAATTCCTGTGCAAAGTCAAGAGAAGCTATGAATAAAACTGCTCAAAGTACACAGACAGAATACAAACTTAACTGATGGGAGCAACTGTCTCATGTGGACCTAAAAGCTGATGAGACAAAATATGCAAGTCTCTGAGGAACTATAATAAAATCCTCTATTTTGGCCTAGCTGAGGTAGATGTTTTATGTCCCCCTTTAAAATCAATTGAAATCCCTATTATTGAATACTGAAAGGATATGAGTATGTAGTTTTCAAAAGAAGAAATTCAAGTTATTATAAGTCACAAGAAAACAAAAATTCTCCAAATCACTAATAATTAGGGAAATGAAAGTTAAAGTGATTCAGGTTCCAATTCAAACCCATAAGAGTGGAAAAGATGATGAAAAAAAGAAATGGCTAAATGTTGTAAGGATGGCAAGAACACAGGCACATTGTTGGTGGAATTGTAAATTGGCCCAGCCATTCTGGAAAGCAGTTTGGAAATTGCCCTAAAAGCCACGTAATTGTGTATATCTTTTATCCCAGAAATACCAGTAGTTCAAGTAAAGAGGAAAAGGACAAAGTAATTACAAATTATATATATATATATATATAT